>JAABKJ010007545.1:205284229-205330603 GCA_011634705.1 Andricus grossulariae
AGGTAATTTTTCATTTAGAAAAGTTGGATTTTCAACCGAATAGTTAAATTTTAACTAAAAAAGATAAATTTGTAGTTTAAAATCAGATATATAAATTTTTTGTTTAAAAAATTAATTTTCAACAACAAAAAAAACGATCTTTCAATAAGGTAATATCAACAAAAAAAAAGAACATTTTTTACAAAATACTTGCAATTTTGACCGAATAGTTGAATTTTTCATCTAAATGGTCAAATTTTCAAACAAAAAAAATTAAAATTCATCCAAATAGTTGAATTCTTAACAAAAAAAAATTCTCTAAAAGACAGTTGAATTTTCAACAAAAAAAGTTATTTTCAACTGAATTTTTTTAACTGAAATTTTTAAACGACAATGCCAAAAGGACGAATTTTCAAAAAATCAGTTGAATTTTGGACAAAAAAGATGACTTTGATAAAATGGTTCAATTTATAAACAAAATAATTGAACTTCCAAAAACATAGTTAGATTTTCAAACAAATAGCTGATTTTTTTACCTAAGAAAATTATTATTTAACCCAGAACATTTTTTTTTAATTTTTGAGTAAAATTTTGATTTGTTAACCAAGAAGATAAAGTTTTTAAAAAATATGTGAATTATTAACAAAATACGTGAATCTTCAACTAAATACTATAATTTTGAACTAAAAAATATAAATTTTCAACAAATTGCATGAATTATCCAGTGACATTTTTAACCAAAAAGGGATGAAGTTTCTACCACGAAGATTAATTTTTTACAAAAAAATACGAATTTTCAACAAACTACATGAATTTTCAACCAGAAATAGAATGCTTATATTTTAAGTGAAATAAATTAGATCTTTACAAAAAAAAGATTGCTTGAAAAAAATGTTAAATTTTTGATCAAGGTATAATTTCTCGGCTAAAATGATTAATCAAAAAAAAAAGAGAAATAAAAAAAAACTGAATTTTCAACCAAAAGGTTGCTTTTTCAACAAAGACGATAAATTTTTTTTACGAAAAAGATAAATTATTAACAAAATACGTGAATTTTCAATTAGGAAGAATAAATTTTTAACGAAAAATTTAAATTTTAAACTAAAAAAGATAAAATTAAAACCAGAAATGAAATAATTAAATATTCGGGCAGAAAAATTAATTTTCAACTGGAAATAAAAAGAATTTTCAACCAAAAATACAAAGAATTTTCAACTGAAAATATATGAAGTTTCAATGAAAAAGTTGAATTTTGAAATAAAAAAGATGAGCTTTCAACCAAAGATGAAACGGATATTTTACAAAATATTTAAATTTTCAACCAAATAGATAAATCTTGAGCCGAAAAAAATGAGCTTTTAACGAATTAGTTTAACGTTCGACGAATCAGTTTAATTTTTTACAAAAGAATACAACTGTTTAACAAAATAATTAATTTTTTTTTTAAATAATTGAATGTGTAAACAAGCTAATTGAATTCCAATCCCAAAATATAATGGTAGATATTTCAGAGAAAAAAATTAGTTTTGGCCGAGAATAGTTGAATTTTCTAATAAGGTTGTATTATTTCAGTCGCAATCTAAGCGAAAAAACGAGAAGAATCAGGATTTTCCTAAAAGCAGGAAAATAATATCGACTTGATGGTTTTCTGCAGATTTCCTCTCTCCTGGCCAGACGTATAGGCCTCTATTTCATCGAGATTTTTAACATAAAGGCCTAGTACAATAGGTTATACCGCAGTACTACGGAAATGAAATAAACCAGCCTGGTTTCAATAATAATAATAGTAGACTGATAATATTATATAATAATAGCCTTGAGGTAGGTTCTCGAACTCTCGAAAATCCAACTGAGCAAAGCGAATTTCTCAATTAGGTGTACTTCGCGTCGCGTCGGCGTGTGGCGTGTAATGTCATCAAAGTTTGAGAAGCACGTTGAGTATTGTAATTCGCAGAGTTGTATTAAATTTCTGTTGGGACGATTTGGCTACAGAGACGTACAGATAGACGAAGCAAGACATTCCCAATTCGCTCACGTCTCATCAAATCCGATCCCGTCGAGGAATCATTGCAAGACGATTCTTCCTGTCGTTTGTGGATTTGCAGAATCGATTAGGTGAGGAGAGGAGAAGAGAGGAACTCGTTCAACAAAAGTGAAGGGAGTTCTCGCCTAAAAGATATTACGAACGACATTCAAGGCGATGGCCTAATCCTCTGGGATGTCCCGTCACCCTGAGGTTGAGGTCGTGATGTGTTCTCTCAACCCCTCCGATTCGGGCAACCCTCTAAATCCTTTGCGTAAGAAAAAGATCGAAACCCATTAAGTAAAACGACGAACAAATACGGACTTGAACTCCCTGGGAAGTATCTTTTCTTCGAATTCGTTCAGAGGATCAGAAATCATTTCCTGAGACGTCCCAAGTCAAGCGTGTTGACGTTTCAAAACTATTTTCAGGAAATTCTGAGCTCGTTGGTGTTTTCACATTATGGGATAAAGTATTGTGGTGAAGAGGAGCTGCGAAAAACACTGACGTCTCGTCAGGAGAAAATGGAAGAAAACAAGGAGAACATTAGGTGGAGAAAAGTTTCGCAACGTTAGCTGGGAATGGCAGCCTCCAAATATTACGTGAAGCTATTTTAGTTTCTGTATATTGTGTTTCCCTTTTCCTGCGTTCCTTTTTCCTGCGTCCTGACTGAAAAGCATCAAAACTCAAAGAGGTAGATTAGTGGAAAAAAAACGTTCCCATTCATCAATGGTACGGTGATTGACACATTATGGCGCGTAGCGATTTCTCGCGGATTTCGATTCAACTTCGGGAAACTCTCAACTGGGTTTGCGGAGTAGGTTCGTTGACGATTTGAGGAGCGAACAAGTAGAGCAGACTCAAAATGGACAGATATTTTTCGTAAAAAAAAAAGACTAACAGAAGGAAGATGGATTTCAGAAAGTCAAACTCTGGTTATACAACGTTCTTTGAGCGGATGCTGCAGCTTCTGAAAAGCACATCTCATTACTTTAGCATATTACGAATTTGGTAATTAATTACTGGAAGAAGCATTAATCCGAACAAAATTCCGAAAGATGCAGGTTTGTTATCTCAGAAAAATATTCGTTTAACATACCAAAGATTGAATAAAACAGGCCCGAACGCGCGGGCAGTACGGTCAGTCAGCACTCAACGCGGTGAGCGAGCCCCACTCCGCTGAGATCGTCAAACCACGCGAGCCAGCGCACCAATTATAGCCGCCGTCTGACCCCACTACGGTATCCACCACCTCTACCGGGCCGCTGGGAGTAGGTACAGGGCGTTATAAGGCCGTGCAGGACCTGAGAGCGGCACTTATCCGCCAGCTAGTCTGGGGACGTATCCTCCAACCCAATGGAGCAACAGGCATCTACTAGCTTTTTCTGACAAGTACCTGATCAAGGTTGGTTCTGCCAGTCCAGGTAACCTACCCAGTTTTTCTGCGGTCAGCCTAACGAACTCAGCAGCTATCATTTAATTTATCCACTATTCTGTGGTTGGTTATAAATCATAGTAAATTCATAATAGTGAGTATCTTTTGTCTTTTGGGTTTCACTCTTTATTTTTACACCGGAAAACCAATTTTAAAACCTTTGTTTTCTTTTTTTCTAGTGGTGGCCACGAGTAAATCCACGGGGGGAATTATGCTTCAGAAGCTGAAACTATCGCGGCAATTGACGCGTTCTTGGGCGAATATTTTTAAGTAGTTAAGAATGTATGTACTCTGCTCGACTGATTATTATTTGTGATCTTTTAAACCTAACCGCTGACACGAAACAAAAGAAGTCATTTGAACCGTGAAAAGAGTCCGAGTGACTTTCCACGGATTTCCAGTCAATTTGAGAATAGCATCTTATTACTTCATCATATTAAAACTTTGGTAATTATTTCTGGGCGAAGTATAAATCCAAACAACATTCCGAATGATGTAGGTTCCCCTTATCAGGAAAATCTTTGTTTGAACAAAACAAACATCTATTTGTCCTGAAGGACTCAAGATATAAATCACTCGCGCCCTTTAAAGGGTGCCAGTGATTTCTCGCGGATTTCGATTTAACTTGGGGAAACTCTCAACTGGGTTCACGGGGTAGTTTTATTGACAATCTGAGCAGCGAAGGGGTAGAGCACACGCAAAAGAGAAACAGGAATAGCAGAGCGCGAGATAGACCGTATTACGTAACCATGAAACAAGTGTTCCATTAATCAAGTTAGCCGTAACTTCGTAGCCAACTTGTTAGCAGGCGACATCCGAGGTAAGTCTAGGTAAGTAGCGCAAGACGTTGCGACGCAATCTCTTTGCGCCTCTCATAAGAGACGAACCTTCCATGCATAAATATACATCCCCTAACTTATTTCGTATACTGAATTTCATAGTTTTATTGTATGAACGCAGAATCTCGCGGTTTATTTCAGAGATGTACTGCCAGTAGGCGGAAGACGCATTGTTCTACTCAGAGCTGTGCTGAATCTAAGTGAAAACTACATCATATATCTGTGACTTCCTCAATTTCAGCTTTTATTTGCTTTTTGTGTTTCTTGAAAAGGAGCTTTTGTGATGAAACCGTTGAATTTCCAACGAAATGCCTGAATTTTCATGCCAAAAGCCTTTTTTTTAGAGGAATTTTTAGCAAACAATTTAATTTTCGTACAGAAAAGATTACTATTCTACCATAAAAGATGAAGTTTCAGTGAAAATAATGAATTACCAGGAAATTATTAAACTTTCAATAAAATAGTTGCACTTTTAGCGAAATAGATGCTTTTGAATTCTACAAAGTTGAATATTCAACGAAGAAGATTAATTTGATACCAAAATACGGGTCTCTAACAAAATGTGTCAATTTTGAATCAAATTGTTAATGTTTTCATTCAAAAAAATTTCTCAACAGAATAAAAAATTTTGTTTCAACAAAAAGAAACTGATTTCCTACCAGTTAAATTCAACGAAAAAAGCGAATTTATAACAAAAGAGTTAAGTTTTTTAAGTGAAAATTAGAATTAGAAATGTTTTCAATCAAGAAAGATATTTTCCATCAAATAGTTGTATTTTAAACTCACTAACGATGATAAAAAAAGTTAACTCTTCAAGTTTGGAAAAATATGAAATTTTCTCTTTTTCAACTCAATTGAAACGTTAGAAATAGAGAAATTCCGTTTTCTAATCTAATTTTCTTTCTTCTGATTGAGATAAAAAAAGAAAATTCCTGCTTTCCGTCTGATGAAAAATATCTAAAATAAAGAATCTGACCCGGTTCACCGTAATTGAAAAAATAATCGAAACGTGAAAAATTCTAAAAATCCTCCGTACAATTATAAAATAAATTAAATACGTTGATTTTAATTTCCGCCATTTATTAAAGTTCTTAAAAATAAAAAAAAGGGCTCTTTGAGTCAAGAAAAAATTAAAAATTCAAATTCTGCTTTTCATAATCGAAATAATTTCAAATAAAAAAAACATTGAATCTTGAATCATTTTATGGGATATTTATGAATCGAAAATTAAAAAAAATTATAATGCTCTAAATTTGGAAAATCCTGATGATTTGATTTTGTATTTAAGTATTTTATTTTTAAATTAAAACAAGAACGAGAAGCGCATGAATTACAATTGCTATTATTTAAAATAATAATCAATCATATTTGATTGAAGTTTGATTAATTTTGTTTCCAGTTAAAAGTTCAATTAAATCTGGTCTCTCGGTGGTTTTTCTATCATTATTATAAATATTTTTGCCTGAAACAATTGTGGATGTAAAATAAAAAAATATTGCATTTTTAGAATTTTGGATCACAGAGTCTTTTGTTTTTTAATTGGCAAAAATATCTGATGGTGACGCATATGTGGAACGTCGTTATTTTCTGATTTTCAAATTTTCATCATTTTTATCAGGCGCTGTAGATTTTTATTGATTACATTTTACTGAGGACAGCTTCTCTCAAATAGTTCAACTCAAAATATTGCCAATAGAAGCATACATTTTGATAAATTGTAGCAAAATTGTGTCAGAAGATTTTTTAAATATTAAATCGAGGGGGTAACTCTTTTCGAATTCTTGTGTGCAATATATATTTCCCATAAAATTGCGTGAAATAGTTCAGTATCCTTAAAATTTTGAAAACTTTAAAATCTTCAGGATCAGATTGAACACCATGAAATCTCTTAAAATTCCTTGAAATCTTTGAAACTCTCCAACATCGCTTGGGATCTTTTAGAATAATCTAAAAGATTTTCTGAAGTCTTTCTAAATCCTTTGAAGTATCTCGAAATTTCAAATGTCTTAAATGGCGGATATGTTATTTTATCAATGATGGGAAGTAACTAGCTTCTTTGAATTTGTTACTTTTTTATTTTAGTAGTATATTTATCAATTTCAATTTGTAATTTTTATACGACAATAAAAAAAGCCTTAAAGTATGTGGTGTGGAGGAGACACTATTTCATAAGTGTGAACAAAATTGATTGAGAAGGTTTGGGCGTGTTGAGAGAATGAAATATTATTAATTTCATTTCTTAATATTTATACGACAATGAAATTTTTTCAAAGAATGTGGTGTAGAGAAGACACTTTTCGACAAGTGCCAAAGAAACTCATTGAGAAGGTTCGGGCGTGTTGGGAGAAAGAATGATTATTAATTTCAATTTGTAATTTTTATAACACAATATAAAAGAACCTTAAAGAATGTGGTGTAGAGGAGACACTATTGAACAAGAGTGAACGAAATTCTTATAGAAGGTTTGAGTGCGTTGTAAGAATGAAAGAATATTAATTTCAATTTCTTATTTGTATACGACAACAAAAAAGCCTGAAATAATGTGGTATACAGGAGTCACTATTTGATAAGTGTCAAAGAAATTCATTGAGAAAGTTTGGGCATGCTGAGAGAATGAAAGATTATTAATTTCAGTTTGTGATGTTTATACGACAATAGAAAAAAGGCTTGAAGAATGTGGTATATAGGAGTCACTATTTGACAAGTGTGAAAGAAATTTATTCAGAAATTTTAGACATGTTGAGAGAATGGAAGACGATTATCAATTTTAATTTGTAATTTTTACACGACGGAAAAAATCCTCAAAGAGTGTGGTGTAGAGGAGAGACTATTTGACAAATTTGGAAGAAATTCAGTTAGAAGGTTCGGGCATGCTAAGTGAATAAAAGATTATTAATTTCCATTCGTAATTTGTATTCGAAAATAAAAAAAGCCTTGAAGAAGGTGGTATACAGGAGTCACTATTTGTTAAGTGTGAAAGAAATTTATTGAGGAGGTTTGGGCATGTTGAGAGAATGAATGATTAATTATTTCAATTTGTAATGTTTATACGACAATAAAAAAAAGACTCAAAGGATGTGGTGTAGAGGAGGCACTATTTGACAAGTGCGAACAAAACTCATTGAGAAATCTTGGGTTTGTTGAGAGAATGAAAGATTGTTAATTTCGATTTATAATTTTTATACGACGATAAAAAAATCCTCAAAGAATATGGTGTAGAGGAGACACTATTCAGCAAGTGCAAAATAAATTCTTTGACAAGGTTTGTGCATTCTGAGAGAATGAAAGATTATTAATTTCAATTTGTAATTTTCATACCAGAATAAAAAAAACCTCGAATAATGTGGTATAGAGGAGACACTATTTGACAATTGTGAACGAAATTGATTGAGAAGGTTTGGGCGTGTTGAGAGAATGAAGTCTTATTAATTTCGATTTGCAATTTTTATACTGCAATAAAAAAATTCTTGAAGAATGTCGTGTAGAGGAGACACTATTTGACAAGTGTGTAAGAAATTTATTGAAAAGGTTCGGGCATGTTGAGAGAATAAAACATGATTATCAATTTAAATTTGTAATTTGAATACGACAATAAAAAAGTCCTCAAAGAATGTGGTGTAGAGGAGACACCATTTGACAAATGAGAAATTTTGTTACAAATTCGTCACCTATTGGTAAAAAATTAATCTTCTTGAATCTAAATGCAATGTTTTAATTAAAAGTTCAACTATTTGAAGAAAAATTGGAACACTTTATTGGAACTTGAATTCCTGTATTAAAAAATAATTTTAATTGCTTGACGATTTGAACATTTTGTGAAAAATTTATTTTTTTACAGTAAAAATTCATTTATTTTTGGTTGAAACATTATATTTTTTATTCGAAGTTTTGTCGACGTCATTCAATGTACTTGCAAGATTTCAAACATGAGAGTTTTTTTATTATTTGATGTTATAGTTTTTTTGATCAGTGAGTAATGTAAATAATATGATGTTAATCTTTTCTGTCTACATGTTCGATAATAAATATTTTGCAAATATTGATTATTAATTTTTAAAGTTGTGAAAAAAATCTCTCTATCTCTGCTAGGATTTGAACACCAGATCTTTCAGATTTCCGGTCTGATGCTTTGAATAATTAAGCTACGGAGAGACGAGAAAGTTTTCCTTGCAACTTCTACAAGTTGAATGTCGACGTCTTTGAATGTACTTGCAAGATTTGAAACATGAGAGTTTTTTTATTGTTTGATGTTATAGTTTTTTTGACGAGTGAATAATGTAAATAATATGATGTAAATGTTTTTTGTCTACATGGTCGATAATCAATATTTTGTGAATATTGATTATTAATAAATATTCCTTAATTCTTCATTTTGTTAAAAAAATCTCTCTATCTCCGCTGGGATTTGAACACCAGATCTTTCAGATTTCCGGTCTGATGCTTTAACCAATAAGGCTACGGAGAGACGAGAAAATTTTCCTCACTACTTCTACAAGTTGAATGTCGACGTCATTCAATGTACTTGCAAGATTTCAAACATTAGAGTTTTTTTTATTATTTGATGTTATAGTTTTTTTGACAAGTGAATAATGTAAATAATATGATGTAATTGTTTTTTGTCTACATGGTCGATAATCAATATTTTGTGAATATTGATTATTAATAAATATTCAATAAATCTTTAATTTGTGAAAAAAATCTCTCTATCTCCGCTGGGATTTGAACAACAGAGCTTTCAGATTTCCGGTCTAATGCTTTAACCAATTAAGCTACGGAGAGACGAGAAAATTTTCCTCACGACTTCTACAAGTTGAATGTCGACGTCATTCAATGTACTAGCAAGATTTCAAACATAAGAGTTTTTATATTATTTGATGTTATAGTTTTTATGACCAGTGAATAATGTAAATGATATGATGTTAATCTTTTTTGTCTATATGGTCGATAATAAATATTTTGTAAATAATAATTATTAATTTTAAAACTTGTGAAAAAAATCTCTCTAGCTCGGCTGGGATTTGAAAGCCAGATCTTTCAGATTTCCGGTCTGATGCTTTAACCAATTAAGCTACGGAGAAACGAGAAAAATTTCCTCACAACTTCTACAAGTTGAATGTCGACGTCATCCAGTGTACTTGCAAGATTTCAAACATGAGAGTTTTTTTATTATTTGAGGTTATAGTTTTTTTGAACAGTGAATAATGTAAATAATATGATGTTAATGTTTTTTGTCTACATGGTAGATAATAAATATTTTGTGAATATTGATTATTAATTTTTAAAGTTGTGAACAAAATCACTGAGCTCCGCTGGCATTTGAACACCAGATCTTTCAGATTTCCGGTCTGATGTTTTAACCAATTAAGCTGAGGAGAAACGAGAAAAATTTCCTCACAACTTCTACAAGTTGAATGTCGACGTCATTCAGTGTACTTGCAAGATCTCAAACATGAGAGTTTTTTATTATATGAGGTTATAGTTTTTTTGAACAGTGAATATCGTAAATAATATGATGTTAATGTTTTTTGTCTACACGGTAGATAATCAATATTTTGTGAATATTGATTATTAATTTTTAAAGTTGTGAAATAAATCACTCTAGCTCCGCTGGCATTTGAACACCAGATCTTTGAGATTTCCGGTCTGATGCTTTAACCAATTAAGGTACGGAGAGACGAGAAAATTTTCCTCACAACTTCTACAAGTTGAAATTCGACGTCATTCAATGTACTTGCAAGATTTCAAACATAAGAGTTTTTTTAGTATTTGATGTTATAGTTTTTTTGATGAGTGAATAATGTAAATAATATGATGTTAATGTTTTTTGTCAACATGGTCGATAATCAATATTTTGTGAATATTGATTATTAATTTTTAAAGTTGTGAAAAAACTCTCTCTAGCTCCGCTGGGATTTGAAAACCAGATCTTTGAGATTTCGGGTCTGATGCTTCAACGAATTAAGCTACGGAGAGACGAGGAAATTTTCCTCACAACTTCTACAAGTTGAATGTCGACGTCATTCAATGTACTTGCAAGATTGCAAACATGAGAGTTTTTATTATGGGTAGAAGTCAAATAAATTATGAAGTCTACAGTTTATGTCGTTCAGGGACTATATCCATATTCACCATACTCTTCCTGTTTTTATCAGAATTTTTTTTTACACTAACCATATATGATAGATTTTTGATGATAAATTCCAAATTTGATTTGTAAAAAAGCGGAGGTAGCTGAATTTATTTCTTAAGTATTAATTTTGAAATGTATGTTAATTTATAAAATTAACTTTTTACTTAAAGCACATAACTTGGTACTCACATTAAGAAAAATCCAGCTAGTTACGCATTGTGGGTAAAAAAAGTGCCTCTGGGCCAATAATTTTCAGCCCTTAATTTTGATCCAATTTTCAATTGAAAAAAAATTTAATTCTATCAACTTTTGTACCTTTATAACGGAGCACATTTTTGAAAATTTTTCATAAAATTTTGTTACCATTTGACATAGAAAAAAATTTTGCCTTTAAATAAGACTAACATTTAGTGAACGAAAGTTGTGTCGTATTCATTCGTGATATTTCAATACTTTGGTGTTTGTGAAAATGTTATAAACAAATACGAAACTATGCCATTTATTCAATAGACAGATTTCGTTTTTTCAGCAGAATCAACTATAATTATTACACCGATTACCTTTCTTCATGATATTTTGCAGTTAAACAACAATAATTTTGTGTTATTTAAACAATCACTCTGGTGGTAATTAATTTCACAATAAAATAAAACAAATTACAATTTAAGTAAAATAATGCAAAATTTTATTTTTTTGTGAAAGTTTGTAATTACTTACAAAATTTTGTAGTAAAATTATTTTACTTTCTACTAGATTCACTTTTGTAATTTTTTCTTTTCTCTTAAAGATCTTTAAAAACTGAAGAAAATTACAAAACTAATTCTATTAAAATCTACAAGTTTTGGCTAGAATTTAGACACTTTTACAAACTGTTTCAAGTAACTGTTTCAACTGTTACAAATGTTTACAAAAAATTACAATTTTCAGATTGATTTCAAATTATGTTCTTGTTACTGTATCTCTACATGCTCTATACATATCTTACTTGTTATGAACTCAATAGAGGTTTATTATTATTATATTATATAATATATCAAACAAATGTTTTATTTGGCCATTTTTCATGATAGAAGTATGTTCTTTTAGTATCTGTTTATTAAATTTGTGTAAACAATTCAAACATTATTGTCTATTGGAAAGTAAATGCCACGGCAAGAGTTATTGACTTTTTTATAAGAGTTATTGTTGTTTGACTGCAATATAATATCAAAGCGACATTATTCCATCTAGATTTTTAGTGATTGAACGGATCCTCAATTTTGGAATTGGCAAACACCTACTCCGCATATTACAAATTCCTCTCCTAACTTTAAAAAATGCTAAAAAATACAAAAAATCTTCGAAACAGTTCGATTTCTAATTCCATCACTATCGAAGCTCTGGGGGCGCAAATCTTTCTTGGGGGAACATTAATTTACGACTATGTATATATGCCTGCGTGCGTATAGTGAGCAGTGTGTGGGTTAGAATGTTAGATCGCCAAGATGTAGGTATTATCTCGAAGAAAACCGATCCAGCCAGGGTCCCTGATGGCTGGTCTCGGTGCAGAAGGATCCCTTATGAAAAAGAAGTATTGGTAAGTATTGGATCTAATACTTTTTTCGCGAATAAGTATTGGAAATCCAATACTTTTTCGCGGAAAAAGTGCTGGATCCAATACTTACCAATACTTCTTTGTCATAAGGGATAAGCTTCTATAGGGAGTAAGTGTGGTGAAGGTGATCGAAGAGGACACCAGGGAAATAGCAATAGCACCAAGTACGAGTAGAAACTGGAAGGACTGGTGTGTTATCGACCGGTCTTCGCAGATGGATATGGCGAGGGTTGGTAAAACGTGCACACGCCGCGCCGTGGCCGTGCCAACCCTACCACAACCCCTATCCCTACGTATTATATGTACACAAACTTACAAGATCGTGGCCGTACACGCTGCGAGCATTACACGCATAGTTATGCACGTGCGCATGCTTTACCGGCTTCATAGTCAGATAACATGTATGTCGGCTGCAATTACTTGTAAAACATCATTTACATCTGTAAGTGTGTTTTAAATTATGGATTTTCAGGTTTCTCCATGGAAACAGGTGTCCTTGTTCAGTCTTCACTAGTTGTTAGTCATTTGGCTATATTCTTTCCCTTAGAGTATCGATAGGATGGTTAAGATGTTGAATGAAACAGATAGTCTTCAACCATCCGTAAAGACCCTAATAAGGATAAATAATAGAACAATATAATGATTATGTAAGTGATCAAAAATGCCGGACAATCTTGTCTAAAAGCTCTAATGAATGAGACAGTCTTCCCTTGATTACGCATTGACAGACCTTTCCAACTCATAAGAGATAAAGACCACCTTGTTCAAATTAGAAATTTCCGGTTCTATCTCTTTCAACGTAAAGCATATCGTTTGCAACTAGTTGTAAAACATCATTTACATCTTGAAGAGCACTGCAGGCGTGTTTTAAATTATGGATTTTCAAATTTCCCCTTGCAGATATGTGTCATTTTTTCAGTCTTCAGTCTTCTGACAATGTCCTTTTCCTTAGAAGATGATGACTGATGAAACAGATAGTTTCCAACTATACGTTCAGACCCTGGTAAAGATAAATAAATACAACAATATAATTATGCTGTCAGGCATCAAGCATGCCCGACAATCCTGTCTTAATTTTTATTTATTTTCCATGTTATATTTTCTTTACCAGTGACAGGTATATTGTTCCTCATGTCTTAAGTTTGTTCAAATGAATCAGGCAAAGTCTTCCTTTGATTAGTCAAAACTTTGTTCAAAACTTAAGAGCTAAATACCATCTTGTTTAATCTTGAAATTTCCTGTTCTATCTCCTTCAACGTAGAATCATTTGCTTGAGATCCTGAAGTTCTTGATAAATAAAAGATTACCTTCGTTTCTTACAACCATCATGTACTCTTCTTAATACCTCTCGAAAAGACGGGGAAATTCTGGAGTAGAGTTGGGTCTTCCTTGAATGAGAGCCATCGATCAACGTACGAGTGGACGCACCCGACAACCCCAGTGTAGTTACCCGTAATAAGAGCACCCAAATTGCAGACTTCGTCTACCACTATATATATATGGCTCTATTTCCTACTTGTACTTTAAAGTTTAAGGCAGTCTAGAAAATCAAGAGCTGGTTGCTCAGTTTACGTTGCTAGGAAACTAAACAAATGCTACATAAATGTTTCTCAAGTTCGAGATGTGATTCTGAAAAGTTTCCTTTTCTGAGAAAAGTTTTTATCCAATCTTATTTTCTTCCATTCTTTTTCACCCAATTTGTTCAAATGTTCATCCATAGAAGGTCGTATCATCCATCTTTTCTCCATTCTTAAATCCCTCCTTCCAAAAATTCCCTTCTGAAGATTCATCTTCTTTGTTTGGGCGGTAAAAAAGAAATTGAACTATTTCATTTTTTGAAATTTAACTTTTATCTGATGAATGAGCTTCTTTTCACAATTAGCGAATAGTGTTCTGCCACTCTAGCACTTATGCGATCTAAACATAGACTTCATGCTAATTTTCCGTTTAATTATCTCACTCCTAACTAATAGCAAGTTCTAACGAACATGCTCTTTGTCGAGAGCCTACTAATTTATTTCCAACAGAAAATCTATATGTTATATTGTCAGACGTATAATGGGGAATCTCCTAAATGGCAAGTTAGATCCAGCAAACGAAGACTCGTGTCAGTGGAATTTCTGCATACAATGTGGTATGTGGCTTGGGAAAACCGCCTTCACCCTTCCAGTGCCTTCCAGCGCCCCTGTTCTTCTATTTCTATGGTGCACCCTGTTCCGCATGGCAACCACCCCTGATGGTAATGCACTACCACCGTTGTAGTTCACAGGGGGTGTACAGTGTCTGCGATATCTGCTCCAATCTTCCGCGTGATACAATCTCCAGCAGAAAATATTATTGACATTGTTCCACCACGTGGAAAAAGCTGATTGTTCTACGAGAATTGATGAGAAATTTAATTAATTAAATATAGCAACCTTTTGGTCGACATGTTTCAAAAGCTTCAAAAGAAGGTATTCCTTTAAAAAAAGAATAGTCAATTTAAAAAAAAAATCTGAAAGGGGATCGACAAGGATCAAATCGTTGGACAGAGGAAAGCAGGATTTTTTCAAATCATGGCTATTAATCGCAGTTCAAGTACCGAGCGTATCCTTCACAATTGTTCCCTCTCGTAAACCCTCTTTTTCTCTATTTAAATTTAGACTTCACATCCAGTGTAATTAACTTTTAACCAAAATTCAGCTTCCCTAGATAGAAGGACCTAACGGAGAGTTTCGTCCCTGCGAGACCAATACACAATTTCATTTCCCTCGTAATCCGATGAGCCTGGAACCCTAATAAGCCCTATCTGCCTCATGCCAGTATCCAATCCCCGGTTTCTCCATCCCTAGGCTAACCTCACGTTTAGTTGGCAGTTACCCTGTCAAGCCCCGACCAATGAGGATAACGTCTTGGTGGGTACAATATATACAACAGTCTCTCATTAGATACAGTATGTCGGTTATGTTGACGGTAGATCAAGCTATTACGCTCATACGAACAATGAGTTACGCGACCTTATCGCACCCTCAATGATAGTGTTAATTGAATAGAAGGACAAGTTTGCATAATTTCATATACAAAAGTGGGTCACAATTAAACCCCTTTTCTGATTTATGTAATTGATGCCTTTTGACTATGATGCACTTCAGGGTCTATCAAATAAAAAAGACTTTTGAAATTAATTCTAATGTGTATATTAATTTATTCTCATTTTATAGAAAACTAATTTAGAAAATATTTTTTTATACTTACAACGCAACAGAGGGATAAAATTCTCTACTAGACTTAATTCTAGATTAAGAAGTAAGGTCTACTGAATTCGATTTCAACAATAAGAGGTTTATTGGACTATCCGTATAACATTTTTCCCTATAATATCTATTTTTATCTTATTTTTACCTTCCACGATCATATTATATTCTAAATCTGTCCAATTCCATCCATTTTTTATCCTCTTTTGATGTTTGTCTTAATCTATTCTCAAATTTTGATCATTTTATTCATTTCTATTATATTATATTCTGAACCTATCCCTGTAGAAAATTATCGGCGAACTATTCGGAGCCAGGATAGACCATCGGCGCAGAGTAGAAGTCAAACGTTTTTGAATGATTAAACGCTAGGCTGGACAAGCTAATCTAGCGCTAGTCCTTCAGTCTTGTGAAAATCTATTTTATATGGTTTTCATTCAAAATTATTTCAAAGACTGTCTAGATGTTGAGAAAAAAATTCTTTGTTTTTAATATTTATTTTTAATTTTTATACTTTTAAACACACCAAACATTTTTGGAAATATGCAAAAATTATTTGGATTCAACATTTAGATAAATTTTTGGCCCTGTTAGACTAGCCAGCACCCGATTAGGGCCAGAAGTTACTGTTTAGATGATGAGAAAAAAATTCTTTTTTTTTTAATGTTCATTTTTTGCCTTTGGTAGATAGACGGTCTAGACAATGCCCTAACTGGGCGCAAGTCTGCCCCGATAATGTTCTATATCCATTTTTATCCTATTTTTATTTGCCTGGGTAATATCCATTTTCTTCTTAAATCTGAATCTATTCTCAAATTTTTTATCATGGTATCCATTTCTGTCATATTCTATTCTAAAACTATTTTCTTTTATCCATTTTTGTTTAATTTTTCCACATCTACCTTGTTTTATTTTAAAATGCAAAACAGGTTAAGCAAGATGGAGGCACAAATTTTTTTAGAAAAAAAGAGGATAAAGTAATGAAATAGCATAGAATATGATAGAATTGTTTATTTATGTAGCTACATATTTGAAATAAAAATATTAAAGTGAAAATACTTTTTTATATTTTTGAGTAATATTTTTAAAAATTATATAGGTATTTTAAACATTTTCGTAATGAAAAACTTATTAACTAATTTACAAAATATTTTAAATAATTTTGTGCACAAGAAGTATAAGTTTTATAAAGATTCAATTAAAAATTAAAAATTAAAAATTAATTTCTTTTTTCAAATGTGCAAACTATTGTATGCACAGACTACTCACGATATTTTTTTAGAATAATTCGGACGAATATCGTAAACTTTTTTTTTAAAAGAAGATTGATGAACAGCTAAACAAACAAGCTCAGTGAAATTATATTGTTATTTTAAAAATTAATAATGAAAAAAAAACCTATTTCTATAAAATAAATCTTATTATATATTTTTTATTATGCTGGTACGCAAACGACGGCATTGGCTGCACGGTGAATCTCGACTTACGCGAGTCGCGGACGTTCAGCCATTTTAAGCGCGGCTAACACTCGGATGGGTGGCCGTTTATGATGTAAGCCTAGGTGATGCATTCACTGAGTTTATCCGATGTCGAGAGGGAGTCTTGATGCCGATGATGACTGTATACTCGGTGATATCGAATGTTTGCATTCAAGCTCGACAATAGGATAACCGGTTGAACTTAGGGAAGAGGTTTTATGCAGTTTTCCTCTCCCCTGGTTGAACTAGTTGATGCCTTTCAGGTAAACCTTGCTCGTATCTTTTATCTATATGAAGCATTATTAAATTTAATTTAAATTAACAAACTCTTAAAATTTGAAGATATTTGGATGATTTCAAAAGTTTAGCTCTAAGATTCACTAGTAGAAACTTATTACTGAAATTAAAATTAAAAAATCCTTTCCTCTTCAGAAATACGCAGAAGAGAAATTATTTTCAACACAAAAAGGAATTGGAAACTACTAGACCAGAACCTCTTACTTCTTTCATAACTTTTCTCCCTTTCTTCCAAGTTCTTACATTCTCATCGTACAATCTTTCTCATTATCATAATATTTGTCCTCATTTTGTAATGCATCTTCCAATATAGAGTGACGACACTTTTTTTTTTTTTTGAAGGAAAGCTGAGTATCAAGAAACTCCTTTCTTAAACGCAAAATTTTCTAAGTCCATTTTTTCACTGAGGAATTATGACAAATCTATTTGAGCTTTTTCAAAATAATTATTAATTTTCTTCATTTGTAGTTTCGTCAACAAATTAAGTGGAATAATGGACAAGAATTATTTTAGTCTTGGCGCAGGTTTAAATTATGTAATAGGTTCTGGGAGAAGTTTCGGCATGGAGGAATGAAGATCCCCATAAATTAAAGTCTCTACGCCCTTTGCCGTTAATCGAGAGGGTGATAGAGCGAGAGAAGAGGCAGCACTAAAAGGGAAAGAGAATGTACTTCCTTTCTTGAAAATGGTTTTAATCTTGATCTCTAAAACCCTTCTTCATTCATTGTGCTATTATCAGCACTCTTGCACTCCTCTCAATGTTCTAACTGCTGATGTGTGGGAATCCCCCTGACTCAGATGGATGGTACATGTTTCGAATTAAATTGCCCGATGAAAGTCTATCTGCAGTGATTGTTGAACTAGTTCGGCATTTATAGTTAATAATACTCCTTGGGTTTTATTCTCAATTATTTTCGTTAAATCTAATTTATAATTGGAAATTCGTCCTATCTTTAGAAATAGGTTCATTTAAAACAGACTTCTTTATCGAGGGGCAATCTGGTGTACAGTCTCTCTGGAATCTTATGTACTCTCGTGTAATCCCTTATAATCCCCCCTTACGAAAACATATTATAGGGAATTCAGTATAGGTCTATAATGATTTTCCTATAATGAATTTCTTATAATTTTTTTCAAGATTCTAGAAAAATTATTATTGAAAATAATTATAAGAAAATAGTGTTAAAATATTGAAAAAATTTATAAAAAAATAGAGAAACCATAAAAAAATTACAGAATTTAAAAACAGTTAAAATATTTCAAATACGTCAATGGATTTCAACGAATTTCATGGGACTTTATGGGATTACAAAATATTTCAAATAATTTTAAAGTATTTCATCGGTTTTCAAGATTTATTTTCAAGGGATTTTAAGTGACTTCGTACACTTTTGTGTACCTTCCATATGAGATTATGGGCGATCTAAAATAACTCGTTCCTTTTTGGTTTCTCTACTTTCTATATTAACTCTTTCAATATTTTTATAATATTTATTCCAATGTTGATTATCCTACACTAGTTTTCTTTATAATGAGCGTAAGAGTGTGTGAGGGATGTGGCTCTCACCCCGTCCCTCGCATCGTTTACAAGGTGTTTATGTGATGATATGTGATGATCTGTGGAAAAAGTGTTCCAAAATAACGTGATGTAGTTTTTGAACGGCCCATTTAAAGGGTTTCTCCAAATTTTATTTGTTTAAATATGAATTATTACAACTTTTTTCAAATATAATGTTACCTCCAGTTGGGTCTTTTGAACTGAATAATGTAATGATTCGTAGGTAATTGTTTCTTTTTTTCATTTTCATCTCTTCATAAACTCTAACTTTTACCTTGCCATGATAAGCAGACAAGAGGGAATGTAGCGAATTCTCCCGGCTGTTGAGATGTCTGATTCGGATTATTGCGTCACTCCAAACAGGGGTGGAATACATTTCAACAGACTTTGCTGCAATGCACAATTCCGTAGGGCGTCTACCTAGTCCTGTAATTTAAGGCAGGAACAACAAACTTGATGAAGTGGGGAAAACGCAGTTTTATTCCCTTAAGAGAATACATGGAAATGCGTAAAAAAGGGGAGAAAAGCTTTCTTCAAAATATAACATCAGAACTTTAATTCTGAAAAAGAATAATATGAAATATATATGCAAAATAAAATAAGCCAAAGACTTTGATATACATAGTGGAATTGGCAATTTTTCAGCATTTCTCTAAATTTTTCATTCTTTATTTCCGGACGTTCAGCAACCTGGACGTTATCTATCATTCTGATCTCCTCCCTTTTAATCATTAATCAAGATACCCACCTACGTTCAGAATTCTCGGTTGGGTGCGGTGAAACCCGATCCTGCATAAATTATGTATTGTTGCGAAACGATCTTCGACATTTGCGAAGGTGAAGAATACTTTGTTTCTGATAACCAAAGAAATATTTTATGTTTTACGCATAATAACGCGTAATAATGTGTAATAACGCGTAATAAAAATCGTTCCACTCTTCAAAAAAATGTGGTTTGAATTGTGCTGAGTGTCACCAGCCATCTCTATTTAAAAATCAAAGATCATCTTATATCTACAGTCTGTTTAAGCGAAGAAAAGATTCAGTAAAAGTCAATGCAAAATGCATAGAACGAAAATTTACTGTGAGTATCAGTTGCACATTTATTTAGCCATTTTTTTAGGCATGGCAACAGTAAGTTGAAAATAATTTGCTCAGTTGATATCTAAAATCGACTAAAAATGGTCGATTTGAATCGAAACATTTCCTACATCCCGCCTTATAGTAAATTTTTCCCTGTTAAATTTAAGGAATATAGCCGGATAAATTTCCGACACATTAGGGGCACCGGGGTCCTTTTGAAATTGAAAGTTCGAAAAGCCGCTGTTCGAGAAAAACTGATTTAAAGCTGACAAGTGCTTTAAGCGGTCGCTTTATATTTTTTCTTAAAGTATAAAATTTACCTCCTGTCCCTTCCACCATATAAAAGTATATTGTTATCAAATAGAGCCTAGATTGAAGTTGATTTCTCATCGAAAACCCAAAATCTATATTTTTTATCCTTGTTCACCAAAACGCGAATATCTATACGATCGACAAGGTTCTGTGCATTAAAATTGAAGTGTCTTCAAACTCCTTGATTTTTCAATTAAATGTTGTTGCAATAATATATAAAAAAAAATATAGTGACAAAATTAGCAATTTCAAAAAGAAGACTTTTATATAAAAGATAATTGCTTAAACAAACTCGCCATTGATTATAATTAATGCATATATACTTAAGAAACATAAATAATTAATTGAATGCACAAGTTAATTGTTATAATCAATTTTTTACCTAAAATGCCTTATATTTTGTATAAGATTTATAATTAGTAGTGACTTATCATCATGCTTCAACCAGTTCTATTGTTATAAACAATGTTGTATCAACGAATTGCAATTTTAGTTTTTTCTCTAGGTTTTCATCTTCTCTTTCCCACTTCACATAATTGACACTATTTCAAAAATAGTTATAAACCAGTAAGTTGATGTCGGAATTAGTTCTGTCGGAATAAAGTTAATACTAATATTTATTCAAGATTTTTAGCTAATAAATAAATAAAAAATAGTTGTAAACAATTTATTTAATAAATACGCAACTGTAAATGTTTTTTACTTGAGTAAGTGCTTTTTTTAATCTATTTAATAGAACCTCATCAATTATATCGTAAGAAAAAGAATTAAAACAAATTTAACTATTGTTATTGTTAATATCAAATATTATAAACTAAAGGCACAAATGAACATTTCTACTTTGAAAGAAATAATTTTTCTCATTAAAGCTTCTTGAAAGCTAGTTAATATTAATATTTAAGTATTATTTTTTATTTGATGTATTATTGCAAAAAGTGAATGCCGTATTTCCCGGTAGACATTATGGATCAAATTTAAAAAATTGAATTCTATAAAAATTATATTTTATTACTATTTGGGACTCTATAGAATTTTTTATATATCATATATTAATATTTTTGTGTCAGGAATCTGAAAAAATTTATTTTTGCTTAACATACCTAGGCATTCATAAAAAAAGTAAAAAGCCAAATTATTTTTAATATAATACTTTTTAATGCCCAAACCAAGATTTCTATATTATTCGGACTCAATTCAAGAAAATGTACATACTTTTATTAACAAACAAAATTTTTGATTTATTACCTTATCGGGAATGTAAACATGGATGAAACTTTGATTATTAACCCTTAAATGCCACAGGGGGTGAATTGAACCCCAAGGCTACTACAATCATAAATACAGTGAAACCCGGATGTAGCTCCCCTGGATTTTGCCCTTCCGAGTATTGACGCCGCGCCGTGGGGATGCGTGAGATGCGTTTGCGGGGGGATTTGCGGTGTGCACTCAGGCGTGAACAAACAGAGAGAGAAATATGAGAGAGATAAAACTGAAAAGAGACAAAATTGTTCGAGTCTCTGGATTTAACGTCAAGGTCAGCCCCAAAACAGGCGCTAAATCCAGGTTCGACTGTGTTTATATATTGCTTGCTTCAAATCAACTTTATGGTGACATTTATCGTTAGTCCGAATCCCTGAGTACACGTTGCTATGCTGAAGATACACAGTAGGGCAAAAAAACGTCCGCGGACAAATTGATTTTCAGAAGTCAATTATTATCCGATTAAAATTTTTTTTTTTCAAATGAAAGCTAATAAACTTTCGCATCGAACAGACGTGTCCGATTTTTAAATTTTTGAATATTTTTTTGTTTATTTAATATCAAAAATGAAAAAAAATTGACTTTTGAAGTATACCGGTTTTAGAAAAATGCTTTGCTTCAATAAAAAATACCTAGAAAACTGAAAGAAACTATCCAAAAATATATCCAATAGCAATGCAAATGTTGATAAATGTATTGAATCTGTTATAAACAAATAAGTGAATGAAAATGGTTTCGTGGGTATTGGCGGCGATTCGTTACTTGATTCGCACTAAATGTGAACAATTTATGGACAAAAATAATTTTTTTAGTTGAATTAATGAAAGTTAATAAAATTTTTGTTATTTCAAAGTCAATTTTTATAAACAAATATCCATATCAGGTATTTTATATGGAATAAAATTTTTTTCTATGGAATCGATCATATATTACTTGGAAATAAAACCTTAATATCATATTTGGTCACCAAATAAAAGTTAATAATTGTTTAAACTACCTTAATTAACAAATGCACTATTTGGCTATTTAAAATTTGGATATCACAAGACGTTTGGACAATACTTTTTCGCGTTTTCGAGCGCTCGTCCCCTTATTGCATCCGGACGCTTTGGATTGTTACGTTTGGATTGTCTGGATTTATGTTGAAGGCCACTGCAGGCCACGTCCGAAACCGTACTTAATTCCAAATTCCAGTGTATATAAAATACGAAATTTTTTACCAATATTCATTTTATATTCTCATTTAAAAATTTCTAGTATAGAGACACAGAGAAAAAAATGCTGTTGAATCAAAAGTACGCACTTTCGCACTCGGTCAAAAGCTGATACTATTGATTCAAATGAATATTCAATGAAACAAAATTATTTATTTGGGCTTGACAGTGATGTTGTGAATTCAATAGTGATGCTGTGAATTCAGTAATATATCCATTTGAATCAAGAAGATCTACTTTTGACCGAGCGCGAAAGTGCGTACTTTTGAGTCAACAGCATTTTTCCCTCAGTGCATATATAAAGATGCTGAATTTGGAGGGTTTTTAACTCTGTCGTATATCGTGGAAAATAAACTTTGAAAAGTATCCTCTTGCATTTGAAATCGAAATGTTGCTTTCATCGCGAAATGTGCATGGAATTGAACATTCCTTTTACAAGCGGCTATAAAAAGTAAGCTCATTCACATCGGGATCCTTTTATAGGCACTTCTGTGTAAATATACATTCCTGGGTTGAAGAAGATTTCTCAAAAGAATTCGCACCCGTACAAATCCTCAAGTGCCTTTGAGGTCTCATTCGTTTTTTGTATTCTTTGTTTTATATAAAAAGTAGTCAATTTCAAATAAAGAAATGTAAGAGTTAACGAAAGCCTCGTCAAGCTTGCAAAATTAGAATTAATTTATATTCTAATAGATGCTTTATTTGAATTCAAAAAATAAATGACGATTTTTCGAAATTCTTCTGTTAGTAATTGACTTTAAAAATGCCAATTAAAAAAATGTTAGTTCATCAGATACTAAAAATCCTTTTCCTATATAAAAAATTGGTGTAACGATGTCTCGAAAATTTCGCAATCATTGTTCATGAAAACCTGATTGGCTTTTCATTGCATGAAGTTGTTTTATATCTTAATTTTAACATTTTTTTAATTTATTCTACAAATAATCTCTTTTAATAATAAAAATCATAGAAAACCTTAGGGCGGTTTTTAAACTTGCATATTATCTAATAATTAAATTATGGTAAATATCATATATTTTTTATGTTAGTGCTTTTCTCTGGCAATTCGTTTTTTTTTTTAAAGAATTTTAATATAAAATCATGAAGTTTCGGAGAAGAATTATTAGAAAAATAGGTTGTGTTAGTTTTCTTTAGTAAAAATGAGCATTTAAACAAAATGATTGCGTTTTATACCGGAAAAATGGGTATTTTTAATCAGAAATTATTTCATTTCAAATATTACAAATTTCCAACAATTTAAGTTTTTCGGTTTCGTTAGCGTTTTGTATCGCTTATCGTTTTTTCAACAAAAATTATTTGGAGTTACGTTAGCGTTTCACAAGAAAAATTGGTATTTAAAAAAAATCATTTGTTACAATTTGAACAAGATTTAGAATCTTTTAAAAAGTTTGGATTATGTTAGTATTTATCTCGAAAATCGGTATTTTTAATAAAAAAAATGTTCAATGAGGATTCATATATCTTAACAATTTTAGGTTATGTTAGCATTTTACTGCAAAAATTAGATTTTTTAAATAAAAACCACTATAATTTAAACAAAATTTACAATATTTTAAAAAGTTTGGCTTACGTTAGTATTTATCTTGAAAATCAGTATTTTTCATTCAAAAAATTACGTTTCGAAGAATA
Organism: Andricus grossulariae; assembly: GCA_011634705.1. Classification (NCBI taxonomy): domain Eukaryota; kingdom Metazoa; phylum Arthropoda; class Insecta; order Hymenoptera; family Cynipidae; genus Andricus; species Andricus grossulariae. The sequence continues at coordinate 205,308,315 of JAABKJ010007545.1, forward strand.
TTCATATATTTAAACAATTTTAGGTTATGTTAGAGGTTTACTCCTAACATTTACATTTCAAAACAAAAAACATTATATAATTTGAACAAGATTTAGAATCTTTTACCAATTTTAGGTTGTTAGCGTTTCACATCGGGAAAAGGTATTTTTAATAAAACATAATTAGATTTAAATTTGATCAATTTTGGATTATTTAAGTTTATTTTTATCGGAAATTTACATTTTTGATAATATGAAAAAGTCAAAGCAGGTTCACAAATTTTAACGATTTTAGGTTAGCGTTTAACGCCAAAAATTGGCATTTACAAACACGCAAATCATTATAATTTAAACAAGATTATAGAATTTTTAAACAATTTTGGATTATGTTAGTATTTATCGTCGAAAATTGGTATGTTTAATACACTAAAAATTGGTAATTTAAAATAGAAATTATTTTAATCTGAAGAAGATTTAAAGTGTTCGATGAATTTTGGAATACGTACGTGTTTTTCGTCTAAAATTTGTATTTTTAATAATAAAAAAATTCAAAGAAGGTTAAAAAATTGTAACAATTTTAAGTTACACACCCAAAATTTGCATTTCCAAACAAAAATAATTATAGTTTAAACAAGATTTTAGAATCTCTTCACAATTGATCCGCTGATAATAAAAAGTGGAAATATCTCGTAGGTGTGTAAAACGCAGTTATAGAAAAGTGCCTACAAAAATTGGATATAATTTCACGTCTGTAAAAGGAGTGTATTATTATTGTGTCCACTTTTTACTGCCGAGTTTTTCTATTCCTGTTCCTTACGGCCCAAGTACCGTTGTCTACTTTTTACTGTCAATGTTCTATTTGTGCTTTTTACAGACGTGCAATTATATCAAATTTTTTTAGGCATTTTTCTATAGCATATTTTAACAATTTTAGGTTATGTTAGCGTTTTACCTAGAAAATTTGTTTTGGAATCAAAAAATATTATAATCTGAAGAAGATTTATAATCTTTGATCAATTTTGGATTATCTAAGTGTTTTTCATTGGAAATGAATATTTTTAATTTAAAAAATATACATGTATATTTTAAAGAAGATTCACAACTTTTCAAAGAAGACTTAAAAATTTTAAACAATTTAAACTTATGTTAACATTTTTCACCAGAAATCGGTTATTTTAAACCAAAATTTTTGAATTAAAAAAAAAAATTCAAATTTAGATTTAAAAGAAGAATTATCGTCTTAAGCAATTTTTAGTTACGTTATGTTAGCGTTTTTCATCTAAGATTGTTATTGTTAATAAAGAGTCATTAGATTTCAAAGATATTTATAAAAACCGGTACCGACAATAATATATTTGGTAAAATTTAAAATGATTATGATTTCAAATTAAAAGATTAATTTTAAGTTTTGAAGATTTCAAAATATTTCGAAAAAGAATCTGGAAGATTTTAAGACCATTTTTTTAACTTTGAAGGATTTTACACAATTTGAGGAAAATTAAATTAATTCGAAAAATATTTCAAAGTTTTATAAGTTTTGAAAAGGTTCAAAAATAATTCTAATCATGAGAAGGTTTATAAAAATCTAAACAAAATGTAGATTTTCGAAGTTACCGAAAAAGAATTTGGAAGCTTTTTAAAGATTTTGAAGGGTATCAAGATAAGAAAAAAGGTTTCTTAATATTTCAGGGAAAATTGAAACTGATTTTTGATTTTGATAACTTAATTTTTAAAAGAATATTTCAAGATATTTAAAGATATTTAAAGATATTAAAATTTTTTTTTTAATATCCAAAAAAACTGTCAAAAAAGAACCTGGAAGACTTTAAGGATACCTTTTAATTTGGCAGAGTAAATAAAAAATTATAGGAAAAATTTGAATAATTTAAAAAGATATTTAAAAGGTTTAGAGCTTTTAAAATACTTCCAAAATAATTGGAAATCTGAAGAGATTTGAAACAAATTTTAACAAAATGTGGATTTTGATTATGTCGACAATACAATTGAAGCTTTTCAAGGACTTTGAAAGGGTTCAAGATAATACAAAAAAATGTCTCAAAATTCCTGGGAAAATTTGTTATGACAGTTTAGTCCGAAAAATTAATTTTTGAAGAAAATTTAAAAGATATCAAAACATTTTAAAAGATTTATAAAAACGTCGAAAAAATTGTGCAAGATTTTACAATTTTTTTTTAAGATCTTTAAAAATTTTAGGAATAATTTGAATAAGTTTGAACGATATTTAGGAATTTAAGAAGTTTCGTCGTGATTACAATATTTTAAAACCATGAAACATTCCCGAAAATGTATCCAATATTTTTCTATTTCTTCCAAACTTCTAAAAGTCCTAAATATCTTTTAATCTTACTCGAATTATTTCAAAAAATTAGTAAAATCCTGTAAAATAAAAAATATATACATTTCGACATATCTGAAATATTCAGAAATCCTTTTGAATTTTCTCAAGAGTCGCAGAAAATTTATATTTTTAGGTATAACCTTAAAAACAAATAAACTTAAAAAATAGTTTTTTGAAATTTTTATTTTTTTGAAAAATGATTTTTTCCTTAAAATTATAGTTTGATTGAAATTATTTTTCTTTCTTAACTGAAAAAATTTTTTTTTGTGAAAATTCAACTATTTTGTTGAAAATTCGACTCTTTGATTTGAAAATTCACCCCTTTTGACAGAAAATTGATCTTTTTTGGTTAGTAATTTAAGTTCTCGGATTAAAATTATCTGTTTCGCTTGAGAAATCAACTATTTTGTTGACAATTCGTCTTTTTTGGATGAATTCAACTCTTTTTGATTTAAAATTAAAATACTCTTTATTTTGAATATCAACTATTACATTTTCTTAGAATTCATTTCTTTTTGGTTGAAAATTCAGCTACTTGTTTCGAAATTGAACTACTATATTAAAAATGCATTTCTTTGGTTGAAGATTCATCAATTTAGGTCAAAATTCATCTCTTTGGTTGGAAATGTAAATATTTGGTTGAAAATTCATGATTTGATAAAAATTCTTCTTCTTTGACAAAAAATTAATTTTCTTGGTCGAAAAGTCATCTTTTTGGTTGAAAATTCGACAGTTTGGTTGAAAATGAACTTTCTGTAGAAAATTTATATTTTGGGGTTAAAAAATTTAACTGTTTTGTAGAAAATTCACTTCTTTTGGAAAAATGTTCATCTTTCTCAGTTAAAAATGAAACTGGCTAAAAATTAATATTTGAGCTGAGGATTCACCTATTTTGTTGAAAAATCATCTTTTTTTGTTGAGTCCAAAATTTGCAAAATATCTACCATTTTTCAAAAACGAAATTTGAAAGCATTCTAATGTGAAAAACGTCAAATCGAAATACGAGTAAAATCTTTAAAGTCCCAAAAATTTTAAAACAAGACGAAAATTCTTTTTTTCTAGAAAATTTGCAAATAACTGAAGTTAGTTGAGTGGAAAAAATTGATTCCTTTATGTAAAGGCATGTAAATAATATAACGAGGATAGGCGGATTTATGCTTCGTCAGTTAGTTTCTGAGGTCCGTTACACCTGGTTAAAGCTGTCATTTGTAACATGCTCAATAATAATGATAGCTTTCTGAAGATAGACTGCTGACACAAAAATCAGAAAGGCCTTCTCTTTCCGCAATTATTATCATTTTTTTAATTTATTATTATTATTCGCAATCAGAGGAAAATAGAATATCTTCGAAAACGTCAATTAATCTTCTTATTTAAAAAAAAACTTCTTCATGTTCTAGATTTTCTTTAACAAAAAAAACTAAGACCTTCAAAAATGTTTGTAAATGATTCTTTTTTCAATCATTCGAAGGTATTTATAACAATTTTATAAAGATTTAAAGTCTTTGAAATTGATATAACATTTGCAACTATCGAATTTTAAATCAAACTTTAAATCGTTGAAATTAGAACATTCTAATCTATTAATTCTTCAGCTGACAATTATTCAATTTGGAACTGATTTAAACTAATATTATTTAATTTTTAAAACTTTTGATTAAAAAATGATCTAATTTCAAACGAATTCAATTTGCAATGAGTAAATTTTGAATGCCTCCAAATTAAAAAAGAAAAACTTTAAAATATTGATAACCATCCAATATGATAGGTTTAAATATTAAAAGGAAAATTAAAATTGCTTACTATTTTTTGACTTTTATCGTAGTTGTCGTGCCGAAAATCAAGTCACTGGAAGAAAACATTTTCTATGATTTTAAGCATTGAAATTATATTATCAGTCACTTCTCATGACAGAAAAAACATTTTTACGAGAAAAGTTTAAAACTTACAACAAAAATTATTTTAACAATAGTTTTTATACATTAATTTTTCTTACTGTCACTTCTTACTATTAAGAAAATGAAACTTATTTACATTAAAATTATTCAATTTTAAACTTTTGATTAAACACTTATTTAATTCCAAACGAATTCAATTTGGAATGATTAAATTTTGAATGCCTTCAAATTAAAAAAAGAAAAACTTTAAAATATTAATTACCATCCAATATGAAAGATTTAAATCTGAAAAAAGAAAAATTAAAATTGCTTTACTGTTTTGCGGCTTTTAAGGTAGTGTAGTGCCGAAAATCAGGTCTCTGGAAAAAAACTTTTCTGTGATTTTAAGAATTGAAATTAGGTATATTATCAGTCATTTCTCATGAAAGGAAAAACATTATTTTTATGAAAAATGTTTAAAACTTATAAAAAAAATTATTTTAACAATAGTTTTTGTAAATGAATATTTCCTTACTGTCACTTCTTACCAATTAAAAAAATGGATCTTATTATTGAAATAAAATTATTCAATTTTAAAACTTTTGATTCAAAAATAATTAATTCCAAACGCATTCAACTTGGAATGAGTAAATTTTGAATGCCTCTAATTAAAAAAAAAACTCCAAAACATTTATATCCACCCAATAGGAAAGGTTTTAATCTGAAAAAATGAAAATGAAAATTGCTTTACTGTTTTACGACTTTTAAGGTAGTGTCGTGGCGAAAATCAGTTCACTGGATTTTCAACAATAGTTTTCGTAAATTAATTTTTTCTTATTGAGACTTCTAACCAATTAAAAAAAATCTACCTGCCGCGCGCGGCTCGCATGTTTGAGCGTGCTCGGTCTTTGTATTTCCCCCACATTTGTGCGCAGGTCTTTTAAAATTAAAAGTCAAAGCATCGACAACTGTAATTTGGTGATTGTGAATTCTCTTTTATTAAAGCTCCTTCGGCTTTAACGAACACATTCTCATCACGTATCTCGTGCTTCGCACTCGATTTTGTCGATAATTTGAACTTTTCTACATTATGTTCAACTCTATTATATCAAATGTATATTATATTTATTCCTCTTCCTCGGTCTGGATCTGCTTATTCAGATATTACCAAATAAAGTACAAATTTTATTTTTAATGATTACTTTAATATTTGTTTCTCATTTTGCATTCAATTTTATTCTCAGCTACCCCAAAAGATGTAGCATTCCAATAAATTTCTAGGATTACAATTCATAATATGCATTGGTATTGAAACAAAAGTATTTTCATTGTCTTGTATTTATAATTAAAAAAAAGTGCCCGTCCTATTTAAAAAAAATGTTACCAAACATTTTATTGCAACTTGTGTCGTTTTTCCATAATTTTAATTTGTTTATTTTCAATGTTATTTTTCACGATTTGAACTAAAAATACGCATCCTAGCGTAAGGTGGCTCCAAGCAAATTTGTAGAAATAATTTAGGCGAAAAATTGTGCTAAATAAAATGTTGTTGTAGGTTGTGTCCTTTTTCCAAAAAGTTATTTTTTTATTGTTGATATAGTTTTAAAACAAGAGTTTATAGCAAATTTGAAGCTATTTTTTGGTTTAACAACTCTTATCTTTTAACTTTTTTCGTCTTTTGTGTCGTTTTTCCAAAAATAAAATTTTTTTATGATCTTATTCTTTACAATTAAAATAAAATCTACTTGTCCTATCCCAAAATTATTAATAACAAATTTCTAGATCACTTTTGGGTAAAAAACTTTTATCTATTAATTTTTTTTCGTAACTTGTGTCTTTTTTTCAAAAAATGCAATTTTTTATCTTGAATGTTATTTTGGGAACACGACTTTTGTCTGCTGATCTTTTTTCGTATCTTGCATAGCTTGACCACAAAATGAAATTTGTTATTTTTCATTATTTTTTGTACGATCAAAATTTGAATTTTCGATTCTTCAAGGAAATTCAAAAAGTTATGATAATCTTGCGGGGCTTTCAGATGTTTATTTTCGATTGATTTCTTTAAATATTGTAAATGCTATAACTTTGATAATTTTCTTGGTATCAAAGAAAGTCATGAGGATGAATTGTTCGGCTTCCTATGTACTACAAATAGGCGTACATAAAATTTTTGAATGTTAAAAACAAGGTTGAAAAATTTTGAAAGTGCTCAAACTTTTCGAATTTTTATCCAAAATGGCTGGTTAACAAACTCGTTCTTTCTTTCAGGACCTAAAAAAGTGTGCCAAAGCTCGATTTGATCAGTTCATTTTTTTTTTAGAGTTATCGTGTTTACGAACGCGCAGTGGTTTAAAATATCTGAAATGTGGTCAAAAGTGAAAAAAAAAAAAAATTAGTTTTGTAAGTTGGGATTGTTTCACTGATGGTTACAGACCTCGGAAAAACGATATAGAAGGCCCAGGTATTTCTAAAACGCTCTTTGGATTACTTTAAACGTGCACTTCACGGACGCAACATTCTGCCCTCTCGAAGCCGAAATAAATTGTTTATTGTTAAAATCGTTTGATTTCTGTAGAAGTAAACCGATTTACACGTTTGAATATGGAATCCCTCCTTGGCAATAAGTACAATCAGCGAAGTTTAAAACCCCCTTATACCAATTTTGAAAAAAATCAAAAGTTTATTTAGCATACTCGCCCGCCATACTGGATCCGCTATATTGCTTTTTAAGTTCTTGACATCAGATTCGTAATCAGTGACCTTGAAAGCCCCCTTATACCAATTTAAAAAAAAAAATCCTAAATTTATTTTGCATACTCGTCCACCATATTGGATACGCCATTTTGTTTTCGGAATTTTTGTCATTGGATTCGTAATCAGCGACCCCAAAGATCAGTGAGCAACGGAACTTTGCCCATTTTATGAAAATTTTATACTTTTGGACAGCTTTTCGCCATTTTGGCCCACTGTGGGACATACGGATGGGCAGACAGACAGACGCCATCGCCAAAACTTCATTTTCGGTCTCAGGGGATCTCAAAACGTGGAGATCCGTTAAAAAACGGTGGTGTCAAATTTCGGACAATTCTAATAATTTCTCAATCATAAATGATGAAAATGTAAAAAATTATTTTCTTATATTTTTCAGGCCCGAGTAAAAATCGTAAGTACGGGAGTGATCAATCATTGTCTTTTCAAAGTATGAAGCGATTCTAGTTATTTCGTGAGACAAATATGTTTTGAATATTGTTCGTGAAGATAAAAGTAGTCCCAGTCGGGCCTCACCGTCAATAAGAAGGCGAACCGGCCGGGAGTACATATCTGAAAATATCGCCTTGCTTATGCATTATGCACAGAGAACATTTTTACGTATTCTCACTTTCTATTTTTACAATATATACACCATATTTTCCAGGAATGTATTTAACATAATAATTATTTGAAAATGTGTTTTCGTTTTTATAAATATAATAATGACTTATGTAGCTTATACGGTTGTAATGTTGTTGCGAAAGTTCGGGCGATGTGCGAGTTGAGGAAGAAACTTCACGCGAGGATTCATATTTTCCTTCGTCCCAAGGTTTAGAAAGAGTTGTTGGTCACTTATCTACCTTCAGCGATGAGCATTCTCGTTTAGAGGGGCAGGGACACCACAGAAAAAACTGCCGGTAACCCTTGTTGCAGGTAATCATTATTTCTAGGTAAGGTCGGCTAGGGTACAGGGTAATGTCGAGCTGGGTAATTGATGAGTGGGTAAAGTATACCTGACTTTACCCTGCAGGATTTTACAGCAGACACGGGGTTTAAAAGTCGCCATGGTCTTTAAAGTTAGGGTGCAGTCTCATGTGGAGGACATGGTGGTATATTAGCAGAATAGTGCCAACCAGGGGTCGGAACCTTTTAGTTTGAACCCGTGCTTAAAAGTTTCCTCACGGAATCGGGTCTGGACTGGACCCTTTAATTAAGTAAGGGTCCCGGTGCGAACCCTTTAATATTGGTTTCAGCATAAAAAGTTTGTTCAATTATATTTGAGAAATTAACAAAGGCGATTTGAGAGAGATGAAGGTGCAGTTTAGTTGGAGGTATGGACCTGAGCAAAATGGAGACCCGAACCCGAAACCTGAACCCGAAGATAACTCTGTCCTTTTTTACCGTAGAGTCATCTTTGCCTAGTGGGGTCGTACTAATTCGGACACGGACCTGAACTGTGATTTCGTAACGCATAATGAGAACTCAAATCTGAAGTATGTAAAAGGAGCACATAACCTATAAGTTCTTACAAAACAACGCAATGTGATTTACTGCAGACGGCCGACGGCGATTTTTTTGAGGTTATTATGAGTCGCTATAATTATAAATTTAATACGTGTATATAAATTAATACGTGTATATCTATCTTGGATATCTTGTTGGTGTTTGTCGGACTCGAACCCGAACGCGTTCGAGTTTAGGTTTAGGGTTCTGATCGCGCAGTCAAGTTACACGGAATTTTCGGCTGCGCAACAGAGTTCGATGGCAGATATGGCTGCGAAGAAAATTTACACGGTGCTGGCAATTGCGTCTGCGCACTACAATTAAGTGGCACTTTCGGATGCGCATCACAGTTAGATCGCACTAACGGATGCGCAGTACAATAATAAGACACCTGCGTATAGTACGGTTAGGGGTTACTTTTATGTGCGCAGTAGAGTTACATAGCATTTTCCATATAGATGCGCAGTACAATAACATGACATTAACATGACACTAACATCTGCGCAGTGAAGTTCCATGCTACTTATGGACGAGCAGTTGTTACACGGCACTTATCGCGTGCGGTATTGTTAGGGGTTCTTCTGGATGCGCAGTAGAGTTACATAGAACTTACATCTGTGCAGTAAAGGTCCATGGAACAATACATATGGATGCGCAGTAATGTTAGGGGTACTTATAGATGCAAAACGTTCCGAGGCAAAAACGCAACCGGAAACAAACCAGAAGAAAATCTGCTCTGGTTCTAGACCACGCTATATGTGTACACTATACTACGCTTACACAAGATATGCAACGTTAAATTACTTTAGACTTACTTAATGAATTAATTGATTGATCGATAGTAGAATAAAATTATGGGTTCAAAATTCAAAAATCAGAAAGTTGACATGAATTTTGGCAATTTCATTAATCTGGAAGATTGTTATGAATGTTAGTGCGAGGAGTTTTTTAAAATAGCAGAATGTGAGCTTGAGGTGAAAAATCGTAAATTCAAAAACGCAACTGAAATTTTGGAAATTCAAGTCACAGAACATGAATTTGGTTTAAAAATTCAAGATATCATAAAAAGAACCTTATTATTTTTTTATTTGATTAAATTAGTGAATTTACTTAAAATTCAGTACGTGAGGGGGTTTTATGTTACAGGATACGAGCTTCATGTGAAAATTCCAAAATTAAAAAAAAAATTGAATTTGGAAAATTTTTCCAAGTAGTTGATTGTTGAGAAAGTCAGTACGAGAAGGTTCTTTGAGTCACAGCATGCAAATTTGGGGTCTAAATTCTAAAAGTGAACTTAATGTTGGAAAATGTTATTAAATTGGAATGTTTACATAAAAGTCGAGTACAAGGGTTTTATCGAGTTACAGAATACAGAAAATTGACATAAAATTTTGAAAATTGTATAAAACTGGTAGATTTCTGTGAATTCCATAACGAGAAAGATTTTCGAGTCTCAAAAGACGAATGTTTTCCCCAAATTTGTATTCTGAAAATCGAAAAACCCCCTCGTACTGACTATCATGGAAATATACCAATTTATTAAAATGTTCAAAATTTTAGTCAAATTTCAGAATTTTTACCTTAAACTTGTGTTCTGTTACTTGAAAAATTCCCCCGAATTGGTTTTCATGTCACCCCTCTAATTTAATCAAATTTGCCGAATTTGAATCGTTTCTTTGAATTTTAACGTCAAATTCCTCTTCTGTACTTTGAAAAACGCCCTCGTACTGACTTTTGTGGAAAGTTAACTACCAACTTATTGAAATCAATTAATTAATTTTCCAATTACTTAATGAATTAATTTCGTATTAACTTACTTAATAAAGTTTTCTACATTTAAGTCGCATTTTTGAATTCTTAAATTTTGATGCCAAATTCCTTCTCTGTGCCCAGAAAACCCACCATTTACTGACTTTCATAGAAATCTACCAAGTTAATAAAATTTTCAAAACTTTAGTTGGATTGGTGAATTTTGTAATTTTGACGCGAAATTTGTGTTGTGTACAGCAAAAACTCCCTTCATACTGAAATTCATAGAAATCTAACAAATGTATAAAATTGTCAAAAATGCAGCAAAATTTGGGAATTTTTGCCACAAATTCGCCTTCTGTGCCCCGAAAAGCTCCCTCGTACTGAGTTTCATAGAAGTCGACAAAATTGATAAAATTACGTACTAAGTTTCATGGAAATCAACCAAATCATAAGTGCCGTATTATGGTACTTTGAATCCGTAAGTGCCATTTAACTCTACTACGCAACCGTATTCTCCATCTAACTCTACTGCGTAGCAGTAAGTTCATTTTAACTCTTCTGAGCAGCCATATGTGCCATTGAACTCTGTCACGCGGATGAAGGGCTATGTTGCTTTACTGCGCATCTAAAAGTAACCCCTAACTTCACTGTGCAGCTATAAGTGCCGTGTGACTATACTGCGCTTCCGCAAGTGCCATGTAACTACACTGCGCCCCGTGATTGTCATTTGACTACACTGCGCAGCTGCATGTGCTATTTCACTCTACTGCGCAGTTGCAAATACCGTGCAACTTTACTTCACAGACATATCTGCCATCGAACTCTTCTGCGCATCTTTAGTTCCCGTCAAACTCTTTTGCGCAATCTCAAGATATCTCAATAATTGCAATACCTCCAACTAAACTGCTCCTTCTTTTCTCTCAAATCGCCTTTGTTAATCTCTCAAATATAATGAAAGAAACTTTTGAAGTTGGATCCAATATTAAAGGGTTCAACCTAAAAAGTTCCCACCCCTGGTTGGTACTATTCTGCTAAGATACCTCCATCAGGGGTGGGATTCTGATGCCCTCTAATCTAGTTGATCGAATCTCTCTTTCTATTGCATGACATTAGACTGAGATGTTCGATGGCTTTGAAAACGATCGACTGCAACTATATCTTTCTATCTTATGTGTCAGAAAGAGAGAGGTGACTGTCGATAATCGAGAAGTCAGGAATTGTTCATTACCGAATATTACCCCTCTCGTTCTGACACATCAGATAGAAAGAGATAGTTGCAATCGATCGTTTTCAAAACGATCGTACATCTCTGTCTAATTGCATGCGATAGAAGGAGGGATTCTATGAACTGAATTAGAGGGCATCAGAATACCACCCCAAGATTCGATGAACTGGATTAGAGGGCATCAGCATTGCTCCCAATGCGGGCCCTCTGCACTACTGCGCATGCGATGTATAAGGCGCTTCATTGGCAACCATTTGCGCGCTTATTTAAAATGTTAAAAAATACAATTCTTTCATTTTTTATCAACAATTAAAAATAATTATATTTTAACATATTCAAGTAGTACGTGGATGGTTTTTAATATATTCTGAGCATTAGGTTAAGAAATCAAATAAGCGTTCTGTAAAAAAAAATATCATTTAATTGAATGTAATCTTTTTTATTTTTTTTATTATTGTTACTAATGTATGCATTTAAAATTTTGTATAATAATGAAAATGAATATACAAATTTTATCACAGGTGCATTTTGAAATATTTAACATATATTTATCGAGAAATAGTCATTCAAATTTTATAAAAGTTGAATATTAAATAGAAACTCGGTCGAATTTATTTTAAAATTTTCAAAAAGTATATTGAATAAAGGATAATATACAGGGTGTTCCAGTACTCAAGGTACATTTTTATTTTTTTGAATTCCTCATAAAAAAATGTAGTTGAAAGTAATAATAAAAATTTGTTGTAAAGTTAATAATTAATGAGTAATTAACAATTAAAGATTAACCAATCGGAAGCATGCGAGGCTGAGATAGAGAGGAGGGTATTGAAAAAGATGGACAGGAATTCAGGTTAACAGAGAGATAGAAAAATATTGACGCGGATAGATAAAGGATAGAATTAGATAGAGGAGAGGGTATTGGAAAGGATGAACGTAAATTTAGATTGAAAAATAGATTGAAAAAGATAGATGTTGATAGATGTATGATACAATGAGATAGGGAAGAGAAGATTGAAATAGATAGACGGAAATTAAGAAGAATCGAGAGATAGAAATAGATAGACGTGGACAGATGTGTTTTAGGATAAGATGGAGAAGAGGGTGTTAAAAAAGATAGGTGTTGATAGGTGTGGAATTCGATGAGACAGAGATGAGGAGATTGAAAAGAATAAACGGGAATTTAGACTGACGTGGATAGATAAAAGATAGGCTGAGATAGAGAGGAGGGTATTGAAAAAGATGGACAGGAATTCAGGTTAACAGAGAGATAGAAAAATATTGACGTGGATAGGTGAAGGATAGGATGAGATAGAGAAGAGGGTATTGCAAAAGATAGACGTTGGTAGGTGTAGAATTGGATGAGATAGAGAAGAGGAGATTGGAAAAGATAGATGAAAATTTAAATTGACAGACAGATAGAAAAGATTGACGTGGATGGATTAAGGACAGGATGAGATAGAAAAGACGGAATTGAAAAAGATAAACGTAAATTCAGTTTGACAAAAAGATAGAATGGGGTACATTTTGTCTATCTCTGTCTATCATAAAGATTCAAAATTATTCAAAAAGAAGAACTTTTTGTAGTTCGTATATCCAGAGAATGAAGTTACGTGTTTTTTACGCTGAGATCACCCCGCAAACAGTGAACAGTTTAACGACCTCGTATTGGGAAAGTAACAACCTTGTTCTGGGAGCATTGATTTAAGCTCTGGCATGAAAGTACCCACTAGGCATACTCACAATGTCGACACGAATTAAGTGCTGTTTGTGGCAGTACTGAATACAATTTATGGACCAAGGCTCGACCTAATTGTACTTTTATTACGATATTACTATCAAACAGTCAATCACTAGATTTTACGCTAATGCACCCAGGGCCGGCGGAAGTCCTCTTGAGAGTATAGCAAACTCCACACCCGGAAAATTTGATCTGTTTCCAATTGGGATGCATAATATTGCGCAATATACTCGGCTGGGTACTCGCGCACTGCGGCCCTTCCGAGGCGAGAGTCGCAACCGTATCTTGCCTTGCGCGCTGAGAAACTGTGTGGGTCAGCAGTTCTAGGAAGACCGAAGCCGAAGGGACAGAATCCGAGAGTTGAGTGCATTTAATATTTTAACATCAAAAAAGTAAATGAGAATAATTGCGCCGAGCGATAACAATTGATTATAAGAGCATTATTCTTTTTTGAAATAAGGCAAAAAGAAGTTTTTGTAACATTGAAGACCGATATTATCGTCATAAAAAAATTAATTAGTTGCATTTTTCAACCAAATAGTTGAATTTTCAAAACAAAAGACGAATTTTGAAAAGTGAGTCGAATTTTTAACCCGAGAAGTTGAATTTTCGAGAATAAGGTTTATTTTCAGCCAAGAGAAATGAATTTTAATCCAAGAGGACAAATTAAAAAAAAATGTTGAATTTTTCACCAAAAAAGATGACTCTAGGAAAATAGTTGAATTTTCAAAAAAAAAGTGAATTTTTTATCAAATAGCTGAACTTTTAACCATGAAGATTAATTTTTTATCCAACTAGATGAATTTTCAACAAATTCAAACCAAAAAGTAAAATGTTTTAGAAAACGTTTGACTTTTAAACCAAAATAGTAGAATAGTTGAATTTTCAAATAAAAAAAAACTTTGAAGCAAAAGTGGAATAGTTAGGTTTACAGTTGAAAACTGAATTTTAAACTGATAATAATAAGTGTTCAACAAAAAAAAAGAATTTTTAACTAAGTAATTGAACTTTCAATCAAGTAGTTGAATTTTGAACCAAAAAGTGTAATTTTCCACAAAAAAAGATCAATTTTCAACTAAAACCAATCAATGTTGATCAGGAAATGGAATAGTTAAGTTTAGAGTTGAAAAATTAATTTTCAACCAAAAAAAAACAACAAATTTTCTACTAAAATGATGAATCTTCACCGAAAAGAAAATAAATTTTCAACAAAGCAGTTCAACTTCCAGTCAAATAGTGGAATTTTCAACCAAATAGTTCAATTTTCAACTAAAAACGATCAATTGGAAAAAATGGAATGGTTAAGTTCAGAGCTAAAAAATTAATTTTTACCAAAAAAACGAATTTTCAACCAAAAAGATGAATCTTCAACCCAGTTGTCGAATTTTTAAATAAAAAATATTAAACTCAGAAAAAAACAGTTGCATTTTGGAACACTTTTTGAATTTTTAAGCCAAAAGGGGAAATTTTGTAGAACAAACTTGAATTTTCAATCCAAATAGACAAATTTAAAAAAGAAAGTAGAATTCTCCACCAGAAGAGATGACTCACAAATAGTTGAATTTTGAACAAATTGATTAAACTATCAAAAAAATAGTTTCATTTTTATCAAATATCTGAATTTTCATGCAGAAGATTATTTTTCAGCAAAAGACGAATTTTCAACAAAATACATGAATTTTCTACCAAATAGTTGAATTTTCAACATAAAAAGATCAGTTTTCAACCAGTTGTACTGAATTTAAAGAGAAAAATTTTCGACTAAATTTCAAAAAATTCAAGCCAAAAAGCCGAATGAAAAATAGTCAAATTTTCGTTAAGTTTTAAGTTTAAAAATTAATTTTCTACAAAAAAGACAATAAATTTGCAACCAAAAAGACGAATTTTCAACAAAGTACGTGAATTTTCAACCAAATAGTTAAATTTTCAACTAAAAACGATCAATTAGAAAAAATGGAATAGTTGAGTTTAGAGTTGAAAAATTAATTTTTGACACAAAGAAAAATGAATTTTCAACGAAAAAGACGAATTTTTTAGAAGAAAATTGAATTCTCAATCCAAAAGAACGAATTTTTAACAAACCAATTGAATTTAAAAAAAAAATGAATCTAACAAAATACTTGAGTTTTCAACAAAATAATTAAACAATTAACAATATAGTTGAATTTTGAACCAAACATGAATTTTCAACAAAGAAGATCAATTTTGTACCAAAAAACGAATTTTAAACAAAATAAATGAATTTTCAAGCAACTAGTTAATTTTTCAACTTGAAGAGATAAGTTTTGAGACAGTTGAATTTAACAAAAAAAAATTTTTTTCACAAAATAATTGAATTCTAAACGGAGCAGATGAATTTTAAACAAAAAATATTAATTTCCTACCCAGGTAAATTTATTTTCAAGAAAATTTCAGCGAATTGAATTTCAAAGCGAATAGAAAAGCAATTTGATTTTCAACTAAAAAACACACCATTTTCCGATTCAAAAAAAATATATAATTTTCAACAAAACGAAAGAAATTTTCAACAAAATATTAAATTTTCAAATAAATAGTTTAATTTTCTACCAAAATAGTTAAAATTTCAACCAAAAATATAAAGTTTCGACAAAAAATTTCATCTAGAACCAAATAATTTATTTTTTTTAACAAATTGGTCAGCAAAAATGGTTTCTTAAGGGTTAACAAGGTTCAGATATTTAATTCTATAAAATTTTAATAACAATATTTATAAAAGCAATGTTCAATCATGACATATTGAATGTTGGTAATAATTTTCAACATTAAAAAGAAATTTATTAAACAAATTACCTTTAATTGAATAAATATTATTAGACCTATTATTAGGATATAAAGAAGACAATAAAAGTCATCAGAATCCGAAAAGTTGAATATCTGCATAAGATAAAAAAAGATACAAGCTTAAAGATGTTTTTTTATTTATTAAAAAAATATATATCCGTCGTACTTTTTTCCAAGAAGGGGAAGTGAGGGATGACAATTGGAGGGAAATTGGTGGAAAATAAGGGTTAGAGAAGTAGAGAAAGTGATGGGAAATAAAGAGAGGGAAAGGAGGGGAAGTGAAGGATGAGGAAGCAAGCGAGGTGAGGATAAATGAGAAAAGGGGAAGTAGGCAAGGTGGGGAGAAGAAAGGGAAGTATGAGAAGTGAGAGGACGTTGGTGAAATGAGGAGAGGAGAAAATGGGCAGTAAGGGGAAATTCGGGAGGGTAAGTAGGGGAAATTAGGGAAGGGGAATATGGGTAGTAAGGAGAAGTGAGGGGAGCAGAAGTAAGGAAATGAGTGTAGAGGAATTAAGGGAAATTAGTGAGGTGGAAATTAGTGGAGCGGAAATAAGGTGAAGTAGAAATAGGGAAAGTGTCAGCTGGGGAATCGAGGAGAGGGGGAAGTAGATGAAAAAGAAGGGTAGGTGTGGCGAAGGTTAAAGTGATGGGAGGCAAAGTAAGGGAAGGAAAGGTTTAAGAGACCTAATTAACGTCTCAATAGGCTACGAAACCCTTTTTTATAGGCGGATCGCCTAATTTGAATAATTTTTCAGTACTGAAATTTTCCTGGTGTTTTCCGTTTAGTATAAATTGAATGCGGACTTACCTAATATTAGTATTGACTTCTTTGAGTATGAATGGTTTGATACTGTCAAAAATGAACGTTCCCACTGAATTAATAACTCCTTGGAAAACTGATCCCAAAAATCCGAGATTTTTGAAATCCATATCGATATTGTCGAAAGTTAAGTCCATATCGATATCCTGTGCATGCAATTTTCCATCTGTTCCGACTTCCAGTTTTGCTATTCCTTCAACGATGACACCAGTCAACTTGACAGTGAAATTTCCGGCTGATCTCGATAACCAAGTGGATAAGGTATACAGTCCTCGAATATCAAGTGTCGCAATACTCAGCCTCACTGATACCTAAAATATATGTCATTTCTTTATTGAAAAACAACGAAAGAAATTTTTTAATAATTCTTTTAAAATTTCACGCCATATGCGACTTGTGATTTTGTGTGATTTCGTCTTCTTGAAATTGGTCAACATTAACTTGTTCCTTATTGTATGGAAGAGAGGAGAGAATAGAGGACGATTTGACATGGAAAGAAAGGAATATGCAGTTTAAGATAAAAAAAAAATAGCGGAAGAAGGAAGAAAGAAGGGTAGAAAAATCTTGGTTAATTACAGAGCTATAGAAAAAAATCTTTTCTCATGGGGTTTTTTAGGTTACGTCAGAACCTTGACGTACTGGAGGTTTTTGGACATCGGATTCAGATTCAGCGACCCCAAAAACATATATTGAACATAGTCTGACCCCCAGACTCAAAAAAATTTTTATGGGGGTTTTTGAGGTTATGTCAGAACCCTGACGTGCTGGGGCTTTTTAGACCTTGGATTTGGATTAAGGGACCCATAAAACATATAGTAAACATGGTCTGAGCTCCAGGCCCGGAAAAAGATTTTTTATGAGGTGTTTTGAGGTTATGTTAGAAACCTCACGTGCTGGGGTTTTTTGGACGTCGGATTCAGATTCACCGTCCCCAAAAACATATATTGAACATAGTCTGACCCCCGGACTCGGGAAAAAAAATTTTATGACGGTTTTTGAGGTTATGTCAGAACCCTGATGTGCTGGGGTTTTTCGTACCTCGAATTCGGATTCAGCGACCCATAAAACATACGGTAAACATGGTCTGAGCTCGAAAGCCGGAAAAAGATTCTCCATGAGGTTTTTTGAGGTTATGTCAAAACCCTGACTTTCTGGGATTTTTTGTACCTCGGATTCGGATTCAGCGATCCCTAAAACATGTAATAAACATAGTCTGACCCCCAGACTCGGGAAAAAAAATTTTATGACGGTTTTTGAGGTTATGTCAGAACCCTGACGTGCTGGGGTTTTTCGTACCTCGAATTTGGATTCAGCGACTCCAAAAACATATAGTAAACATGGTCTGACCTCCAGACCCAGAAAAAGATTTTTATGAGGTTTTTTGAGGTTATGCCAAAGCCCTGACTTTCTGGGATTTTTTGTACCCCGGATTCGGATTCAGCGACCCAACAAACATATAATAAACATAGTCTGACCGCTGGACTCGATAAAAAAAACTTTTATGAGGTTTTTTGAGGTTATGTCAGAAACCTCACGTGTGGGGTTTTTTCGGACATCGGATTTGGATTCAGCGACCCCAAAAACATATAGTAGGCATGGTCTGACCCCCCAGAGAGGAACAGGAAATAGGAAAATAGGCAATAGTTTAAAAAGAAGGAGATGAGTAAGGAAAGTAGGGAATAATGGAGGATATGTTACTGGAATAAAGCAATCTTGGAAAGAAAGGATAGCAAAATTATAAGAAATTTGGAACAACGGGATGTAGGAATAAAGAATATATCATAGGAGGAGGATGGGAAAGAGATGACAAAAAAAATGATGAATAGTAGAAGAGGTAAAAATGGACGGAGAGAGGTGTAAAATGGTGGGGTTGTATGCGTACGGTGATATATAGGAGAAATCAGAGGAGATCAGAGAGATGACGGAAGAAAATAAAGAAGAAACTAAGCTTATTATAGGAGATTTTAATGCGGGAACAGGCGATAGAGAAGGAAGGAAGGTGGTTGGAAAGAGAGAAAAAAATCCAAAGACAAGGTACTCAATGAGAAGGGAAAGAAATCGTTGAAGAATTTGGAGCAGATGGCATAGGTTATCCTACACGAAAATATAGGGGGATGCGGAAGAGGAATAAGACACAGAAGAAGAAGAAGGAACGGTAATTGATAATGTGATAGCGGACGCCGAGGTAATTGAAAAGGTAAAAAACTAGAGGTAGGAGATTATATAGATTCGGATTATTTTCCCATAATAGTGATATGTGAAGAAGACAAGAGTGATAACAATAAGCAAGAAAGGAACAACAGTTAAAAAAAAACAGGGAGAGTAGATTGGCCAATAGGAAGAAAAAAAGTCTAAGGAAAAGAAGAATATCAAAATGGGAAAGAGAAATGTAAACGAACAGACGGAAATAATTATAGGAGAAATAAAAACAGTGTTAGAGTGCACAAGCAGAAAAGAAGTTAGTGAAGGAGAAGGTAGAAGTGGATGGGGTGAGGAATGTAAAGAGAAAAAGAGATAAGTGAAACAGGAATTTAAAAAACTGAGAAAAGGGAAAAGTAATGGAGAAGAATATAGGAGAAAGAAAGGAGTACTCCGAGTTGGGTGATCAAAAAAGAACAGAAGGGAAATAATAGGTTTGCCGAAGAGGAGGTTAGTACGGTGGAAGAGGTTTTGAAGGTAATAAATAGAGAAAAAAAGAAGAGTAACTCAGGATATTGAGATGGTATAATGGAAAAAATATGTTATGGATTTGCTAGGAGGGATGGAAACGAAAGTTGGGAAAGGAGTAAAATATGGTAGGGAAAGAGAAGAGGAAGTGGAGATAACAAGGTAAGAAATAGTCAAGGTGAAATGAATAATGAAAGATGGTAAGGCACCTTGTATAGATGATATTCCAAATGACGTCTCGAAATATTGGAGGAAAAAAACTAAAAGAGGTGGCCAGAGTTATGGAAATAGGAGGTAATGGTACCCATAGTAAAAAGGGCAGATGGGAAAGAGTTGAATTTATCAATGTAGAAAAGACCAAGATAATGAGGTTTAGAAAAGGAAGGAGAAGAAAAAAGAATGTGTTTGAAGATGGAAGGGAGTAAAGTTAAAAGAAGTAAAGGAGTAAATATTTGGGATATACCTTGCAAACTAATGAAGATCATATAGCTCATGTAAGAGAAAGAATAAAACAAGCGTCAAGATAATGAAATAGATATGAAGTATAGGAAAAAAAGCGATAAGATTGAGAGGTTGTGAGAAAGGTGTATAAAGTGGACGAGGTAGACTGGAGGAACCCTGGATATATGGTAAGAGAAGAAGCGGAAAGGAATAAATTAAGCACTAGAGCAGTAAAGAGGGCCTGGAAATTTGAGAAGAAGCTAAGGGTGGGAAGGGAGAGGAGTTGGTGAGAATGTATTTGAAGGAGCTAAAAGAGTAGGTAGGGAGGGCGATAGAATTGATAAGATGTGAAGAAGAAAGAAGGGTGTTCTATAGTGCTAGAGATATAGGAGACTGGAGTAAACTATGATAAATTGAAGTATTAGAGAAAAGAGACAGGGAAAGATAATTATTACCAGAATAACATGAATAACAAGATTTAAATTGGGAAAGGAGTTAAGAGAAGAATAGTAGTTGGAAACGAAAGAGTCTCAAAGAATAATTTCAATTAAAAAAAATTTGAGTGGAAAAACACTGAAGAAGATAAATAAATAGACTACGTGCAGTTTTATTCAACATAAATTTTTTTCTACACTTTTTATAGTTACAACAATAAAAAAAGATCTGTTATCAACATTTTTTCAACTTAGTTCTTTCTCTGATCGTCCCAACAGTGATAAAAGTTTTAGAGGAAATTTCGTTTGCATTTTAATGTTTGGTATTTTATATATCAAGAAAATATCGCTGTGGATAGGAGATTTTATTTTCTCTAGGTATTAAAATTTTGGATTTTGTTCCTACCTGCATGAGTGCTAATTCAGATTTTATATTTTCGATTCGAAATTTCGAAAGTCCATATACTTGAATTTCCTTAAATGTCATCGTGTATACAGAGAAAGAATGTTTCATATCAGGTACTGGCATCGGATCAGGCACTGGTGCACCAGGAAGTCCCACGGGATCATCTTGTTGATAATGTTTCAAAATTGCTCGAATTTGATCCCCTAATTGTTTTTCGCCCTGTGCTATCTTCTCTGAGGTAGATTCAGCTAAAAAAAAATTTCACAAAAAAATATGCTGATCAATCGGTTGGAAAAATTATTGCAATCAAAAACAGCTACGAAAAAATATTATAGAGAAACTACAAAAGAATAATTTATTTATGTAAAGTAGGATTTCAAATGATTTAAAGGGATTTCACAGGAATAAAAAAGACGTAAAAGATTTAAGTACGTCAACGGGTTTCAGAAAATTCTCAAGGATTTTAGGGCTAGAAAAATGATTTTTAACATATTTTGACAAATTCCAAAGAGGTTTAGGATTTCAAAATTTTCGAGCGATTTCAAAAAATGAAAATTCCGAAGGTTTCAAAGAAGTTTAAGGTATTTCAAGGAATTGTCAGTTTAATTAAATTTTTACTCAGAGGATTCAAAATTATTTATATTTTTAGTTTGATGGCTTTTTACGAATTTCCAAAGATTGTGAGGTTTGTTGTAAGATTTCAAGATATTTCAACAGATTCCAAAGTGTTTTAAGAAATTTCGAAATCTTCAAGAGATTTCAAAGATTTCCAGTAATTTGAACGGTTTTTATAGCTAAATTTAAGGACAAATTGTATGTTCAATTCAATTTTTATTCGGAAGATTTCAAATGATTTCTACTTTTATCTTAATAAATTTCTACGATTTCCAAAGATTTTAAGGGATATCTTAAGATTTTAAGATATTTTAATAGATTCCAAAGAGTTTCGAAAACTTTGAAGGGATTTTAAAGAATTTCGCAAGATTTCTAGAGATTTAAAGGGATTCCAAAGATTTTGAGGGATTTTTTAAAGGTATTGTAATGAATTTCACAAGATTTCTACCTTTATTTAAATAAATTTGTACTATTTCTAAAAATGTTGAGGGATTTCTTAAGATTTGAATGTATTTTAACAGAATTTAAGCGTTCCAATAAATTAACCAAATTTAAAGGGATTCTAAAATTTTTTGTAGGACTTCTAAAGATTTTAAGGAATTCTAGGCGCTTCCAAAGATGTTAAGGGATTCAAAGGTATTGCAATTAATTTCACAAGATTTCTTCTTTGATTTTAAAAGATTTCTACGATTTCCAAAGATTTTCATTCATTTTTTAAGATTTTAAGGCTTTTTAAAAGATTCCAAGGACTTTCAAAAAATTTTAAAAATGGAAAGGGATTTCAAAGAATTTTCTAGGATTTCTAAAGATTTTAAGGGTTTCCGAGTGGTTCCAAAGATTTTAAGGGATTTCTCAAGATTTTGAGGTATTTTAATAGATTCCAAGGAGTCTCAAAAAATGAAAAAAAATTGAAAGGGATT
>JAABKJ010007545.1:205330703-205503023 GCA_011634705.1 Andricus grossulariae
AGGGATTTCTCAAGATTTTGAGGTATTTTAATAGATTCCAAGGAGTCTCAAAAAATGAAAAAAAATTGAAAGGGATTTCAAAGAATTTTGTAGGATTTCTCAAGATTTTAAGTGATTTTTTAAAGGTATTGCAATGAATTTTACCAAATTTCTACATTTATTTTATTATATTTTGACGATTTCCAAAGATTTTAATGCATTTCTTACGATTTTAAGGTATTTCAACAGATTCCAAAGAGTTTCAATATCTCAAAAAAAATTTAACGGATTTTAAAGACTTTTGCAGAATTTCTAAAGATTTCAAGGAATTCCAAGCGATTCCAAAGACTTTAAGGGATTTAAAGGTATTGCAATTAATTTTACAAGATTTCTACTTTTATTTTAATAGATTTTACAATTTTCAAAGATTTTAATGCATTACTTAAGATATGGAGGTATTTTAACATATTCCAAAGTTTCCAAAAATTAAAAAATTTGAAATAGATTTCAAAGAATTTTGTAGGATCTAGAGATTTTAAGGGATTCCAAAGATTTTAAGGGATTTTTGAAAGTATTGTAATGAATTTCACAAGATTTCTACCTTTATTTTAATAGATTTTTACGATTTCCAAAGATTTTAAATTATCTCTCAAGATTTGAAAGTATTTCAAAGAATTTTGTAGGATTTCTCAAGATTTTAAGGGATTTCAAGGTATTGCAATTAATTTCACAAGATTTCTACTTTGATTTTAATATATTTTTACGATTTACAAATACTTTAAGGTATTTCTTCAAATTTAAGGTATTTTAATAGTTTCCAAGGAGTTTCAAAAAATTAAAAAATTTGAAATGGATTTCAAAGAATTTTGTAGGATTTCTAGAGATTTTAAGGGATTCCAAAGATTTTAAGGGATTTTTGAAAGTATTGTAATGAATGTCACAAGATTTCTACTTTTATTTTAATAGATTTTTACGACTTCCAAAGATTTTAAGGGATTTATCAAGATTTTGAAGGTATTTTAACAGTTTTTAAGGTATTTGAACCGATTACTAAGGGTTTTAAATTATTTAAAAAGCTTAAAGGGATTTCAAAGAATTTTGTGGGATTTATGAAGATTTTAAGGGTTTCCAAAGATTTTAAGTGATTTTTTTAAAGGTTTTGCAATGAATTTCACAAGACTTCTACTTTTATTTAAATAAATGTTCACTATCTTCAAAGATTTTAAGGGATTTCTCAAGATTTTAATGTATTTTATCATATTCCAAAGAGTTCCAATGAATAAAAAAATTTTTAAGGTATTTCAAAGACTTTTGTAGGATTTCTAAAGATTTTAAGGCATTCTAAAATATTCCACAGATTTTAAGGTATTTCAATGAATTTCAATCATTTCTACCTTTATTTTATTAGATTTTTACGATTTCCAAAGATTTTAAGGGATTTCTTAAGAATTTAAGGTATTTTGAGAGATTCCAAAGAGTTTTAATAAATTGAAAAGCTTTGTAGGTATCTTAAAGGCTTTTGTAGGATTTCTAAAGATCTTAAGAGATTTCTTAAGATTTTAAGGTATTTTGAGAGATTCCAAAGAGTTTTAATAAATTGAAAAACTTTGTAGGTATCTTAAAGACTTTTGAAATTTTTTTAAAGATTTTAAGAGATTTCCTAAGATTTCAAGGTATTTTAAGAAATTCCAAACCATTTTAATAAATTGCAAAACTTTGTAGGGATTTCAAAGGATTTTGTAGGATTTTTTACATTTTTAAGGGATTCCAAGCGATTCTAAATATTTTAAGCGATTTAAAGGTATTGCAATTCATTTCACAAGATTTCTATTTTCATTTTAATAGATTTTCAAGGTTTCCAAAGATTTTGAAGGATTTCTCAAGATTTTAATGTATTTTAATAGATTCCAAAGAGTTTCAATAAATTAAAAAAAAAAATTAAAGAGATTTCGAAGACTTTTGTAGGATTTCTAAAGATTTGAAGGGATTTTTTTAAAGATTTGAAGGTATTTTAAGAGATTCCAGAGTTTCAGTGAATTAAAAAAATTTAAAGGGATTTCAAAGACTTTTGTTGGATTTCTAAAGATTTTAAAGATTTTCTCAAGGTTTTAAGGTATTTTAAGAGATTTCAAAGAGTTTAAAAAAAATTGAAAATCATTGTAGGGATTTCAAAGGATTTTGTAGGATTTTTTTAACATTTAAGGGATTCCAAGCGATTCTAAATATTTTAAGGGATTTAAAGGTATTGCAAATAATTTCACAAGATTTCTACTTTCATTTTAATAAATTTGTACAGTTTCAAAATATTTTAAGGGATTTCTTAAGTTGTTAAGCTATTTTAACAGATTCCAAGGAGTTTCAAATTTTTTTTAAATTGTAAGGGATTTCAAAGAATTTTGTAGGATTTCTAAAGATTTTAAGGGATTTCAAAGATTTAAAGGGATTTTTTTAAAGGTATTGCAATGAATTTCACAAAATTTCTAATTTTATTTTAGTAGATTTTTACAATTTCCAAATATTTTAAGGGATTTCTTAAGCTTTTGAAGTATTTTAACAGAATTCCAAGAGTTTCGAAACATTAGAAAAATTTTAAGGGATTTCAAAGAATTTTGTACGATTTCTAAAGATTTTAATGCATTTCTTAAGATTTTAAGGGATTCCAAGGAGTTTCAAAAAATTAAAAAAATTGAAAGGGATTTCGAAGAATTTTGTAGGATTCCTAAAGATTTTAAGGGATTCCAAAGATTTTAAGGGATTTTTTAAAGATATTGCAATGAATTTCACAAAATTTCGACTTTTATTTTAATAGATTTTAACGATTTCTAAAGATTTTGATGCATTTATTAAGATTTTAAGGTATTTTATCAGATTCCAAAGAGTTTCAAAAAATTAAAAAAATTGAAAGGGATTTCAAAGAATTTTCTAGGATTTCTAAATATTTTAGGTCTTTTCAAAGATTTTAAGATATATAAAGGTATTTTAAGGAATTTCCAAGATTTCTACTTTTATTTTAATAAATTTTTGCCTTTTTCAAAGATTTAAAGGGATTTTTTAAGATTTAAAGGTATTTTAACAGGTGCCAAAGAGTTTAAATTTTTTTAATTTAAAGGTTTTATAAAGAATTTTGCAGGATTTATAGAGAAGTTAAGGGATTCCAAGCGATTTCAAAGATTTTAAGGGATTTTAAGGTATTGCAATAAATTTCACAAGATTTAAAGGATTGTACATATTGTATCTCCAAGTATTTCATGGAATTTCAAAGATTTATACTTCTATTTTAATAAATTTTTACCTTTTTCAAAGATTTTAATGGATTTTTTAAGATTTAAAGGTATTTTAACAGATTCCAAAGGTTTCATGGAAGTTTAAGGTATATAAAAAAATTTCAAATTATTTTGGCTCTTATTCTAATGTATATTTACTATTTCCGAAGATTTTAATGCATTTTGACATATTCCAAAGAGTTTCAAGATATTTTTAAAAATTTGTAATAATTTCAAAGAATTTTGTAGGATTTCCAAAGATTTCAGGGGATTTCCAGATAACTAAATTCTGTAGAGAGAGACTTCAAGGAATTTTTTTATTGAATTGCATTTCTTTCAAAGGATTGCAAATGATTCCTGTCTTTATTTTAAATTGATTTTTCAAATTTCCAAAGATTTCAAGGGATCTCACAAGATTTCAAGTTCCGACGATTTTAAGGGATTTCGTAAGATTTCAAGATATTTTGACAGATTCCAAAGTATTTCAAGATATTTTTAAAAAGTTAAAGGAATTCAAGGAAGTTTTTAGGGTTTCCAATGATTTTAAGGGATTTCAAGAGATTCCAAAAAATTTCGAACGATTTCCAAGGATTTCAAGGGATTTCTAGAGAACTAAATCTTAAGGGATCCTTAGCCATTCCAAAGGATTCAAGGAATTTCACAAGTTTTTAATTATGTTTTTAATGTCCAAGGATTTCAAATAGGTGGAAATGCCAGCCGTCAGGAAGGTTAGTACATGGTACTGCAACTGCATACGACTTTTTGGAGAAAATCTCCAAAACGTGAAGGTAAGTTATAAAGGTCTGCATAGTAATCTTTTCAAGTGTAGAATACCTTTGCGCAATTCTGTTTCTTCATCCTTTTATCGGTTGAAGACCTTTCAGTTTCACGAAATATAAGCACCTATCTGCAATTTGAGGTTAGAGTACAACTAACCTGAAGAAAGAATGGAACCTGACTGAGAAAACAGATTCTACACTTGATAAATATTTCTATTTGTACATTTATGACTTTTACGTTTATAATATTTTGTCGAAAACTTCGTGCGACGTCTTCCCATGACGTCATGCAACAATACTGAATTCAAGGTTTCCTGCTCTCCGGGCATCTTTTTTCATTGGTCAGTCACAGACGCGAAGGAGAGCGCACAGGGACCGTGGTGGGAGTTGACGGAACTGCGCAATTTGAAATAACCGTATACGGGGGGCTTTAATTTTTGGGGTCTTGAAATAATGGTGTCTTGAAATGATAAAGACTTTACTGTATTTTATTGAAAAGTAGTGTTTTTAAGATAACTTCAACCAGTTAAAAATTCTTGTCATTTCTTCGTTGCGAGTTAATATTTCAAACTGAAATTTCTTTTATTTGAAAAAGGGATTAATTTACTTAACGCTCTATCGGCCTTGAGGAACACCTCATTAAAATACTCGCGCTCGATATTTTGATAAAAATTAACCCCCATCTGCGTTGAAGGGTGTATTGATTTGAAATTAAATCTAAGTATTTTATTTCTAGCTCAACTTTTTTCATTTCTCATTGTTTTTTGTATTTCGCATGGCTTGGCTGGCGAATGGAATTTTTCATTTTTCAAAAAGCGCGATAACAATTAAAACAATCTGCGCAGCTTATCAAACAAGTACTGATGACAAATTTGTAGCTCTTTTTGGGTGAGCAACTTCTGTCTATTCATTTTTTTCATAGCTTGTGTCGTTTGTCCAGAATTTTAATAACTACGCATCTTATCAAAAAATAATCTGTAACGAATTTGTAGCTATTTTTGGGTCAACAACTTTTGTCGAATTGTTTTTTTGTACCTTGTGTTGTTTATTCAGAAATTTAATTTATTTTTTATTTTTAATGTTGTTTCTTACGAATAAAGCAAAAACTACGCGTCCTATCGGAAAGTAATTCATATTAAATTTTTTAAACTTTTTTGGTATCATGCTTTTTGTTTTGTCATTCTATTTTGTATCTTGCATAGTTTGACCGCAAAATGGAATTTTTGATTATTTTCCTTTTATGGAAAAAAGTCGTAAAGATACATTTTTCGACTTTCCGTGTATTTCGAATAGCCGTGCATAGAATTTAAAAATCTTTTGAAAAAAGTGTTCTCAAAGTTTTTAAAATGTTTTAGCTTTCTGAATTTAGATCCAAAATTTCTGGCTAACGATCTCGTACATTCTCTTTAGACCGATATAAAGTGTGTGGAAGCCAAATTCAACCTGATAGTTCTGTTGAATGTTATCGTATTCACAGACGAAGACAAAAACAACAACCGACACCACCGTAAAAACTATTTTCTCTGGCTCAGGTGGCCTGAAAACGTCGACATTTGATGGAATCCGTGAAAACCATTTTTCACATAAAACCAATATGATCTCATTGATGAAAATGTAAAAATTAAATGACTTGATTTTTTGCATAATTTCAAGGATGCTTTAGGTGTAATGTTAAGTGAAAAAGTACTTAATCTTTAACTTGATTTATAAAATTCACAAAAAAGGCCTATTGATTACTGCAACATATTGTAGAAGATGAACGTAAGCGTAAATAATAAAAAATAGTTCCGGTCAGGATCGTTTATTGAAATTTAGTAATTTGGATACATTTGTCTTTTTCTTCCGCTTTAGATAAAAGTAGATATTTGCATTCAATTTCAATTCACAAAAGTGCATACTATTCCCTGAAAGGTTTTCTTCACAATTCTATTCACCACATTGTTATAAAATATTATTTAGGAAATCGTTCTGTTCCAAAAATTACTAACTAAATATGATTGTATGTTTTATTTCTAAATAAAATGATTTTCATAAAAGCACAATAAATATAATTGTTAGTAACCTTTCAAGGAATACAATGAGGTTTTGCAAATTTGAATTGCACGAAACTTACGACTTTTTCGTAAAGTGGATCTAAATAACTACAATGAAATACATAATTATGACATCAACTATTTTGTTATTATTGACGCTTTATTTTTTCTTCTAAAAGTTGTTGCAGTCGTCAATGGGCCTTTTGAGAGTCAATTTTATAAATCATGTTAAAGATTAGTCAGTGTCTATTAATCACGAAATTTCGTGATAAATAGCCCAAATCGTTGAATCAGCTATAATTCACGAAATTTCGTGATAAATAGCCCAGATCCTTGAATTGGCTATTAATGACGCAATTTCGCGATGAATTTGCGCGGCTCGCAAGTTTAAACGAGCCTACGGCGCGCGACTGTTGGTTCTCGCGCTTCTGTCTCGGTGATGTATTGACCTCGAGCTTTGTATTTCCCGCAAATTTGTGCGAAGCGCTTTTCAATTCGTGCGTCAAGATTAACTTAAATCCGAATGAATCGGAAACCAACTTGCAATTCTTTTCAATCCGTCTACACAATCCGAATGATTTACAAACTTATTTTAAACTTACGTTTACGATTTTTTAACTATGATACTTTCTCACATTTTTACACCTGTTTCAGTGAAACAAATAAAGTTTTGCGAATGTTTACCCTAAAAGGACCTCGCACCAAATACATGGTAAAAAAGGTCCCGGTGGAATTTTCAAAATTTTTGATATTTTCCAGTTTATGCTCTCCTGATCAAAAAATTGTTATGGCAGAAACTCAAATTATGAACAGTTTTTGCGCACAGACTTTTTTTCCACTCTTTGCATTGCTCTCGTGTAAGTTTATGTAGAAAAATAATTGCACGGACGAATAATGCGATGTAATCGCATTGGGAGTGATGAGCTCTAGGCGTTCCGGCTTTGCGCTAAGCGCTTAGGCAACGCACAAGGCGTTCATATAATTGCATGTTATCGAGCCTCAAACGCGAAATTCGATTTCTATTATCAAGAGACGTTTGGTTGTCTGAATTGGTGATACAAATAGCTAATTAACGAACGCATGACAAGCGCTACTTGCGATTGAAAGATTGCATCCCAAGTTCGTCGCAAAGCGCTTAAGTTGAATGGCAAGACAAAAGAATCGATACCCAGCATTGCAATTGGACACTGATCAACCAGTTTGTTTCACGCACTCTAAAGTACCTTTTACAGGATTCTCCTTTCGTGCCAATGCTTCCAGCCTACCTTAAACGCTAAGCGTTTGATAAAAGTACTTAGACAACATAATAAGCTCCCAGCGCTGCTGTTTTCGTAATTCAATGATTATTGCGGACTTGAACTGGCTGATAAGCACCAAACAGGAACGCTGGGAGATGATTTTGTTGTCTGGGTGATTTCTTAAATGCTTAGCGTTGAAGTTAAAATGAAAGCGTAAAAACGAGATAAGTATTCCTTATGATGTGATTTAGACTGCTTGACTTAAACTGACAAATCAAAGCCAAACAGCAACGCTGGGAGCTTATCATGTTGTCTGAGTGCTTTTCTTAAACGCTTAGCGTTGAAGGTAGGATGGAAGCGTTGGCACAAAAGGAGAATTCTGTAAAAGGCACTTTAGAGTCGTTGAAACAAACTGGTTGATTAGTGCCCAATCGCAACGCTGGGTATCGATTCTTTTGTCTGGCCATTCAACTTAAGCGCTTTGCGATGAACTTCGGATGCAATCTTTCAAACGAAAGTAGCGTTTGTCATGCGTTTGTGAATTAGCTATTTTTATCACCTATTCAGACAACCAGACGCCTCTTGATAATAGAAATCGAATTTCGCGTTCGAAGCTCGATAACATGCAATTATATGAACGCTTTGCGCGTTGCCTAAACGCTTAGCGCATCGCCAGAACGCTTAGAGCTTATTATTTCCAACGCGATTACATCCCATTGTTCATCCGTGCAATTATTTGTCTACGTAAACTTGCACTAGAGCGATGGAAAGGGTGAAAAAAAGTCTGTGATATATTCCACCCCACAGGCAAAAATATGTACCCAAATCTGACTTTTAAGTCATCGTAGCGCAAAAACTATTCATAATTTGAGTTTTCGCCCTAAGGATTTTTTGACTAGGAGAGCATAGAATATAGTAATATAGTAATATAGTAATTAAATGTATTAAAATATTTTCCTGTTTTAAATCATTCAACCTACATAAAAGAAGAATACAAAAATATTACATTGATTTAGGAATTACAAAAAGGGGTAGTTCTCACCAAACTAGATGAATTATCAACAGAAATAAAGTTAAGTTCCAAATAATAAGAATAATAAAAAAATCAATTTTCAATCGAAAATGGAATACTGACTTTTTTATTTAATTACTTTCAACAGAAAAAAAATACTTTTCATCAAAATAGTTGAATTATCAATAAAAAAAAATTAATTTTCAAGCAAGAAGAATAATTTTCGACCTAAAATATGAATTTTCACCTTATATAAAAAGTACATTTTTTAACTGAAAATTTTAGTATACACTTAAGTTTTCAGTTTGAAAAATTAATTTTTATCCAAAAAGAAACAAATAAATTTTCAACCAGATAAATCATTTTTCAACCAAAAGATGTATTTTCAACACAAAAAGTGAATTTTTGACCAAAAAGATTCATTTTTATCGAAAAGAGATGAATTTTTATTGAAATGCATGAATTCTCAAGCAAATGGTTGATTTTTGAAAAAACCGATCCCCCTAACCTAACCTCCACCCATTATTTGGCCCACGGCTTTCAGACATCTTGCTAGCTGACGCCTCAATTCAGTTGACGGTCACTCCCGATGTGCATATGAATAATCTGAGTTTAGAGTACGACGGCGACACCCGCTATTGTTTTTCCCATGATAATGGTTTCTCGGTTGGCATTCCGGTGCGCGCGTTCTAAACTTCTAACCGTGAAAGTTTGTATTTGAGTCTGTATCTCTTCAAGTGGATCTTCGAATAGTGTAAAAAAATGACCAGTATCAGACAGTGACCTGAAATTGTGAATACTATTTAGAAAAAATGTCAACCAAAAGTAAGAAACCCGCCGCAACATCTTTCTCGCTACAATCACCAATGCCGAGCACGTGCTCGGTTCGAGCACCTCGACTTGCAAACGCCCTGGATCTCGTAGTCCAGCACGCTATTCACTTTTTCAAGAAAAACGAGATCTGCAGAATCCCAATGATCGAATGAATTACTACATCGATAAAGTTCGTCACCTAGAATGCCAGAACTCCCGATTGACCCGCGAAGTCTATTGGATGACACTGCCAGAGAAAGAGCGAAACCCGAAATCGACACCAAACGCTTCTGGGATGATAACGAAGACCTCAAGGCTGAGCAAGTCCAAATTACTTCATTCATTTTCATTCATTTCCAGCTTTATTTTCTTGTGAAAATCTGTTACTTTTTGAACTAAGATTGCAGTTTTTGAATTTGGAGAAAAAGGGAAGTGCGAGTCTTCAGATTGTGACTGCTCTTTTATTTTAGCTTAGAATCGCCAGTCGCTTAATTCTATATAATAGGCGGATTATTCATCAAATATGGTTCATGCAGTTCGTACCCAGAGGAAATTCTAACCTCACATTTTTCAGAAGCACTACTGTTGTAATTCACTTTTGTTATGAATTTTCGGCATTATTTTCCCTATTCTAGCTTACAAAATCCCAGTTCGATTTATTGTTAGTTGAAATTAAATTTTTAATCAAACAAGGAACGAATTTTCTAGTAAAATTAGGAATTTTCATTCCATCAATTTACTTTTAAGAAAATAGTAGAACTTTTAACCAAAAAGTGTAATTCTCAACCCACCATTTGCATTTTTAACCAAAACATTTATTTTCTACCGAAAAAGGCGACTTTTGAACAAAATACATAAATTTTCAATAAAATAGTTCAATTTTCTGCCAAATTATTTAATTTTCGAGCCAAAAATACGAATTATCAACCCGACAATATACATTTTCAATAAAAAAGTGAATTAAAAAAGCAAACTTCAAACTACAATTATGCATGAATTTGCCTTCTCGCGTGACGAGATTGATGAAAATGGCATTTGTCCTCCGCGCAGAACCGAGAAGGATGATGAACAGGAACTACTGAAAAATGGAGATGCTAATGAGGCTCAAAGCTCAAACAACGTTGAGCCAGAGTCGCATTCAATTCCACCTGTCGAGGACGATGATGACGAAGAAATACACGTTAAAAGTTCGTCTTTTTTAGTTGCATTCAGTAAAACAGTTATTTCAATCAATATCTTTCTTGGTTGACAATTCAACAACTTTGTTGTTGAAGAGTCGCCCTTTTGGATTGAAAGTTAATTTTTTTTGGTTGCATTCGACTATTTTTTATTTTAATCAAAATCTTTCTTGATTGAAAATTCAACTTTTTTCTTGAACATTCGCCCTTTTGAATTCAAAGTACATCTTTTTTGGTAGAGAAGTCATCTTCCTTCGTTTAAAATGAACTTATTTGTCTAAAATTCAATTTTTTTGGTTGAACCATAATTTTTTTTTTCTTAAATAAAACCATTTGGTTCAAAATTCATCTTTTAGGTTGAAATTTCAAGTATATTACAAGTTGAAATATTTTTTTAACGCGTCCCTTGTGCTTCAAAGTTCAACTACTTCTCTTGAATTCAACTGTTTTGTCGAAAATTAGATTTCTTTGTTGAAAATTCAACTTTTTCCTTAAAAATTCATCTGTTTTGATTGGAACTCATTATTTTCTTTTGACATTGATCTTCTACGGTTTAAAAGTCAACTGTATTGTTATTGAAAACAAAGTATTCTCCTATTTCTGTGAAAAATCACCCTATTTACACTTTTTTGAAAGTATTTTGGGAAGAGTCACGGAATTTCGAAAATAAAGTTTTGTTGCCACCCCTGTGACCCTTTTTTAATTGTTGTAAAGGCGAACGTTAATAGTGATTCTTTCATCACAATAGGAAAGTCCAGATGTGACAGAAGATGCTGAAAGCTTGGATTCAGGCGTATAAATTATAAGGGTAGAAAGTTTGCTAAAATACTGTAAAAGTATCTGGCGAAACCTTGCAAAGGTTAAAAAGAAAAGAAATATAAGAAAATGTATCTCCGTGAGGGGTCAAAGAAGCATTACTCTGTTAATATGGCAGGTTCAAAGAAATTGTTCGTGATACGATTTTTCTCTTTAAAAAATTTCAGGTGATTCTTGCAATTTTTCTGCTAATTTGAAGGACAAAAAAATTTTATAGTATTGTTAATCAATGAAAGTTAAAAACAGTGAAGAATTTCTTTGAAATCCGTGCAATTTTGCAAATAATCTAAAACTATAATGCTTACGGATAACAGGTCAGTATTGTTACGGTCTATCAACAATTGTAAGTTAAAATAAAAGTATTACTTAGATAATATTTCGATTTCATTCAGATATAATTTTGGTCTTTAAAAAATTCCACCTGATTCTTGTAGGATTTTTTTGTGTTTATTACGAGTCTGTTGACAAAAATTATTGAAACGACCAAGTTTCTTTTTTTACAATTTCTATTTTTAAGTTTGAAGGATTTCTAACAACCTTGAAGACCCGACATTCTCTTTCATTACGCCAAGTCCACTTTTTGTAATTTTTTAGCAAATATTATTTTCTTATTTAAAAAGTGGCAAAGTTTTTACCATGGCAGAATGGCATAATATGTCAGGATAAAATATCAGAAAGGTCAGCGTAGTTGGTACATATTTACATATAAATACATGCGACTTTTTGTTGAAAATATTCTAAACGTAAAAGTGTGTTTTAAGTGTATGATGAGTATCATTTTTTTAAAATGTAGAATGCATTTGCGCGATTACTTCTGATCTTCTTGTCGCGTAAGGCCTTTCAGTTTCATGAAATAAAATAAAATATCCTAAGTTCTGAGGTTAGAGTACCCCATTCTGATCAGATTGATCTGGTTCATTAACCTCAAATTGTGGATATTTCATTTTATTTCGAAAAACTGAAAGGTGTCTAACCGACAAAAGGATCAAACATAATTGCGCATATTTAGTCTACACTTGGAAAATATAACTATTTATAAATTTATAACCTACTTTTACGGTTAGAATATTTTTTTCCAAAAAGTTGTATGCATTCACATGTAAATATGCACCAAATATGCTAACCTTCCTGACATTTCCACCCATCCTATCATGACCATGACGTTACCCTGAAATACTGAATCGCCTCAGATTAAAAAGGGCGCTAAATTTAAATGATAAAAGATGTGTCTAAGTAATCAAAACTTTTTCAGCATCAAACCATATACATTTTTAAACAAGTATATATTTAATTTATCCTAAAGTGTATCTGGAAAAAATATTTGTGTTATGATGAGTGCATACCTATTTGCGGTGCTAGTCACTTGAAATTAGATTTTTTTATAAAAAAATAATATAAGTACCTGCACAACAAAAGACTACGACGGATTATGTGTTACAAAGGATTAGGTGTTATAAAAGAAAAATGTCTTCCTACTAACATTTTACGCTTTCTCTTGAATTTGTAAACGCCTAAATAGCTAAACTTATTTAAAAATATGTATATGTGCCTCCCTGTTGAAAGTTTCGGATAGAAATTTATTCCGAAATCTGTATCCGAACCAGTCACATAAAAGTTTTTAATTTCGTTCGATCCAAATCGGTTAAAAATAATTCCAACTCAATCCGAACCAAATTTTAAATACGAACTCGGATTGACCTGAAACGATTTTCAATATGAATAAATCCGCTTCAGTCTGAATCCGGGTTTATTAAGATTGAAAATTCAGTATATTAATCCGAGTTCGAATTCAGTAGGATTGATTTTTAATCGAGTTGGATCGAACGAAATGGTAAACTTTTTTTTGATTGGTTCGGATACCGATTTCGAAATCAATTCCTTTCCGAAACTTTCGCCAGGGCTATTTGCAGTGTTAGTCACTTAAAGTAAAGTTATTTTTTAAGAAAATAGTTTAAGTTAGTGATTAGTTTTTTTATAGAGTTTAAGCGGTAGGAGATAATCTTCAAAGTATCAATGAGTATATGCATCTATTTGTGGTGCTAGTCACTTTAAATAAAGTTTTCTTATAAGAAAATAATTGAAGTATATATGTCACACTATTTCATTGAACTGCACCGTCCACCTCATATTGTAATCACACCGCCGACCTCGGACTAGGTCGGATTCAGTACGATAGAAATCCTTGTTTCGAATTCTGATTCTGTTGGATAGAAATCATTGTTTCAATCTCGGATTAGATCGTATTCAAGCGGATATGAATCCGTGGTCTAAGCTCGGATTCAGTCGGCCAGGAATCCTTGGTCAGAACTCGGATTCAGTTTGAAAGGAATCCTTGTTTCGACCTCGAACTAGAGCGGATTCAGTCAGATTAGAATCTTAGTTTCAACTTCGGATTCAGTCGGATGAGAATCGCTGGTCTGAGCTCGGACTAGTTCGGATTCAGACGGATAGGAATCCGAGGTGGGAGCTCGGATCCAGTTAGATAGGAATCCTTGTTTTGACCTTGGATTCAGTTGGATTGGAATCTGGTTTCAAGCTCAGATTAGTTCGGATTCAGCTGAATAGGAATCCTTGTTTTGACCTTCAGATTAGTTCGGATATATTTGGAATGGATTCTTTATTTCCACCTCAGATTTAGTCGGATTGGAATCTTGGTTTGAACCTCATATTAGTTCGGATTCAGTGGGATAGGAATCCTTGGTCTGAGCTCGGATTAGTTTGGATTCAGGTGAAGAGGAATCCTTGTTTTGACCTCGGGTTAGGTCGGATTCAGTCGGAAAGGAACCCTGATTTCGACCTCAGATTAGATCGGATTCAGTCGGATTGGAATCTCGGTTTAAACCTCGGATTAGTTCGGATTCAGTTGGATAGAAATCCTTGCTTCAACCTCGGATCAGTTCAGATTCAGTGGGTTAGGAATCCTTGCTCTAATCTCGGATTGGTTCGGATTCAGTAAGGAAGGAAACTCGGTTATAACCTCGGATTACTCCGGATTCAGTCGGGTAGGAATCCTTGGTCTGAGCTGGATTGGTTCGGATTCAGTTGGAAAGGAATCAATGTTTCCTGCATATATGTATGAAAGTGAAAACATTTTGAATGGTCCTGTTTTTCTCAAATGTCAGTTTAAAAGTGTGGTGGAGAATCAGTGCGAAGTGTCCAAAAAACATTTCATTTGAATAAAACTTAGATAGGAATAGAAAACGAATATAACTTTTCAACAAGACGTCAATATATAATAGATTAGCCATAGATATTCAGTGATTATGACACATTTCATTTAATAAGTTGTTAGATATCCCTTTCGATTCTTTGGCCCCGCGGATCATCTGTGATTGAACACCTTCACTTAACTTGATTTTCGTTATATTTCTTTTTAAAAACAAAATAAAAAAATTGAACGAAATTTTTCCTTAAGTAAAATAATAGTAAATGCAGATCATTTTACGTTTATTTAAAAAAAACTAGCAAATGTCGAAGCAGTATTTAACATGTATCGAAAAACGAGACCAAATGCGAAACTTTCGTTCTCTTTTTGAAGACAAAATGGGAAGATATTTAAGTTTTCCTCCGGAAATGAGAGATATTAGAAGAAACTCTCAACTTGTTTTTTAAACCAAAAACTTGTTTAACTGTGAACTTTAGCTGTATTTATGAAAATTTAGAAAAATTTGAAGAAAAGATCTCTGCAATTCAGATAACTAAGAAAGTTTCTTTCTTTTCTGAACTTGAAGGATATTATTATTATTATTTTGCCTTACCTTTTTATTTTATTCAAACTATTAGTAGATGATTTCTTTTTGTTTTTGCTGCGAAAAATGTTACGAGTCTTTAGCCTTATTTACAAAATCAAAACAAAATAGGAAAGGACTCTACACAGTACAAAATTCTTGTACTTTCTATCCTAAAGGTTAACAAATAAATATCTCGCTGGACGTGGTCAGGCTTATACACTGAAAACTTGCAGACTGATTTTTAGGTAAAAAATTTTCAGCCTTCTATTCTCACTTAAAAAAGTGGACGCCCAAGAGTCCTTTGGTAAGTCCTTTTGTACATCCTTTTGCATGCTCGTTAATACATACTCTCTTGCGGCCTTTTGTACGTTCACTTTATCAAAAGGGTTTCATTGCAACAGTTTTACTTCTAATAATGAATAAAATTTGAAGTATGATTTTGCTTTATTTCAGATAGCGAAACAGTAATTGAAAAACTTCTATTTGTTAAAATATTTGAAGTTGACTTTGAAAATTTAACGTATTTGGAGAAACTTTCTCTTTTTTCTTAAAAACGTCACAAATATTCAAACGCATATCGATGTTCTTTCTAAAAATAATCTAGAAAGTTAGGCACATCTAAATGAAATTAATTTTTTCACGGAATTAGGTCTCATAAGATCATACGTTTATATTTAAACATTTACAAAATTAAAAATGCATAAGACCATGCTATTTGAGTCCCTGTGCATCCTCGAGTGCAAACATACACATTGTCACCTTTCGAATACAATAAATTCAGATTTTCAACTACTTGTAAGATTAATGTTTAGAAACATTATATCTTACAAAGTCATCATGTGGAAGAAATTATACAAAAAGACTTAACCGAAAAACATGTTGGCAACCTTTAGTGGTCTCACTCATTCTTTCCTTTTTCTTCCTTTCCTATCTAAACCTCTCAATGACGGGAAACATATTTTGCTTGGTTGAACCTTTTTTGCATAATTCACTACAAAAGATAACTTGTTAGAGATTACGATACTAAACATTTTTCTCAAAATTGTTAAACTGAGACATAGAAATCCCTAGACTTCGTTGATGTTCTGAAAAGATGGGTTCTCAGTTAACATTATAAACTTTTTAAAATAGTTTCAGTCGTTGATATATTTATTTAATTGATGTATCTTTCACGAATATTTCCGTTATCCCGCCGAACGTTGCTTTATTTCTATAAACATAGTGAATGTCTGTGTTAAAAACTTTATCAAATGTTTAGGTACTATCTAAGTTAAAGTGCAGAAGATACATATGTGTCAACCTGCCATCCTGCCAACCCTCAGAATGTCAGAACAGAAAATTCTTTCATGCATTTTTACAACATTAGTCTCAATATTATTTTTAATTAGTGTCATTAATTCCTTGTGAGTCATGGTACATCGTCTATCACATATGGTTTATATTTTACAATCTAGGTGGAAAACTTTTTTTGCGGCAAATAGCACGAGAAGAATGTCTTGTATCCTGAAGGTAAGTATACGAGTTAAAACATTCTTGATGGTCCTGTTTTTCTCAAATATCAGTTGAAAGTGGGCTAGAGAATCAGTGTGAGGTGTCAAAAATACATTTCATTTTAAATAAAACTAAGATAGGAAAAGCACGCAAATATAATTTTTCTACAAGATGTCAATATATAACAGACCAATCATAGATATTCAGTAATTATGACACATTTCATTGTATAATTTTTCGGATACCCCTTTCGATTCTCTAAACACGCGGATAATCTGTGTTGGACACCTTCTCCTTAACTTGCTTTTCGTTATATTTGTTTCTAAAGCGAAATAAAAAATTTAATGAAATGTTTCTTTTAGAAAAATAATGGTAAATTCAGAACATTTAATTTTCATTCTGAAAATTGAGCGAATTTCGAAGCAATTTTCAACATGTATCGAAAAACAAGATAAAAATGCAAAACTTTCGTTCTCTTTTTAAAAATGAAATTGGAAGATATTCAATTTTTCCTCGGAAAGTAAGACATGTTAGAAGAAACGCTCAATTTCATTTTATACCAATAACTTGTACAACTGGGAGCTTGTCTGTATTTATGAAAATTTAGAAACATTTCAAGAAAAGCTCACTGCAATTCAGATCCATGAAAAAGTTTTGTTCTTCTCTGAACTTGAATTATATTATTATCATCATTTTGCTTTTATCTTGTTTTTCAATTTTGATACATAACTTTACACAGTTCGAAATTCTTGTACATACTTTCCATTCCGAAGTTTAACCAATTCTCAAGATGTGGCCAGGCTTATGCACGAAA
Organism: Andricus grossulariae; assembly: GCA_011634705.1. Classification (NCBI taxonomy): domain Eukaryota; kingdom Metazoa; phylum Arthropoda; class Insecta; order Hymenoptera; family Cynipidae; genus Andricus; species Andricus grossulariae. Next base: position 205,347,851 of record JAABKJ010007545.1, read on the forward strand.
AATTGCAGACTGATTTTTAGGTGTAACAATTTTCACCCTTCCATTTCAATATCACAGTTTTATTTCTGAAAATTTACCTAATTTTTAAGAGAATTTTATTTTGTTTCAGATATCGAAACAATTATTAAAAAAAAAAATTATTTTGTTACTGTAAGATATTTGAACTTGACTTTTGAAAATGAAACGTATTAGAAGAAACTTTCTCTTTTTTCTTAAAAATTTCCTCGATTTCGACGGCAAAAACTTGAATGATGATGCTCGAATAACTGTCCATCTGAGCGTAAAAATGACTCGATATTTCGAGTTCATCACTATTACACTGAAGAGATTAATAATCTAATTTGACTTTTATTCAAGAAAACATTAGCCAAAGTCAGATGAACAATGAACGAGGTATGAAGTGTAAATAAATTTATATGGAAATAGGTGAAATGTATATAAAATCCGTGATTCGATGAATAATATTGAATATTGGATATTGAATATTGAAATATTAATTACAGTTGGAATGGAATATAATATCAAATAACACTAATCTAGAACCCACTATCCATAGGCTTCCAGATCTAGATACTACAATAGTATTTGCTTAGTGCAATTCAATTAAAACAAATTCTTCTAAGCATTTGATTACTTTAAATTATTGAGAAAGATATTCTTCCTTTCTCCATATGCCATGTCACATCTTTTATTCAGAATGCGACGTATAAGAAACTGTTCGAAGCTATTTCTACTATAATTTTGATTTTATTATATTTAACAACATTTTTCGCCTAAATTATATCCATAAATTTGCTTGAAACCATTTTACACTAGTATGCGTATTTTCAGTTTAAATCATAAAAAAATAACGTTGAAAATAAACAAATTAAATTTACTTTTGTCTATTTATTTTTTTCGTAGCTTCTGTCGTTTGTCGAAAAATTCGTTTACTTTTATTTTTAATATTGTTTTCTAACGAATAAAACAAAAACTGCTCATCGTATCAAAAATTAATTAAGAAAAAATTTTAAAAGCTATTATGATAATCTTGCAGTACTTTAAAAAAGAAACGTCTTTCTACTCTTGACTTTTTTCATATCGTGCGTTGTTTGGCTTAATATTTTCATTTTCGTTTGTTCTTTTGAATTTTGAAAAAAGCTACAACTTCAAAGACCAATCTAGTAGATTAATTCTTTCAAAAGTTAGCATGCTCACAGCCAGACATACAGACAGACACATTCGTAAAAACCTGTTTTTTTACATAACAATCGTCAGAAACTAAAAAAAATTGAAAAGGATTCATCGGGAAGTTCAGATTAATTCGGATTGATTTTTGATGAAGTTTCGATTTATCAGACCTGACGCAGGGATTGAAAATGATTAAACGGTTGTCAGGAACAAAGTTTATGTTGACGCTTGGATTGCTAAGGATTGAAAATTGGGTTCGGATTGGCTTCCGATTTATTTGGATTGAGCGCACGAAATGCAGAGGATTGAAATCAATAAAACTTGCTCAGGATGAGTGTCGGATTCATTCGGATTAAGCATCGGATTAGGAAGAAATAAAAGTTTGTTTCGGATTGGTGTGAGATTAATTCGGATTGGTTTCAGCATCATACTCAATTTTATTTGAACTGGTTTCTGATTTTTTTCGATTTAACTTCAAGAGGTTCCATCGATTTAAAAGTATTGGAGACGGATTGAAAAATGGGTTCGGTATGATTCACACTGAAGTTAATCCTGATGAACGAATGATAAGTGAGCCTCGCATCCAGTCAGCTTAAATGTGTCGAATTTGTTGATGTGTGTCGTATGAACGTGGCGTATTCTTGATTTCAGAATGCAGAACTATAATTGTCAAAAATAATTACAAAATTTGTTAAATGTTTATAAATTACGCAGTATAAAATTTCAACGAGGAAAACACGCGCGCTCAATCTCAATTCTGGATTCCTGAGAATTCGAAATAAAAATTGTTTCATATTCAGTGCTCTAATTTATAATTGTTTAATTTTGAGATCAATTGTGAATGTTTTTAAAATCAAAAAACTTTGTTTTCTTTTTGCAGAATTAAAGGCCTCAGGATATGAACAAAACCAAAATCATGGCCAATTCGAAAATGCAATTTCCCCCCATCCTAACCCATCCCACAATCATAACGATCCAAATAGTATGGTGGAACAATTTAACAACATGCATATTGAAGGAGTTAGCCAACACCAGGAATTGGGCCAAGTCAATCCTCAACTAAATGCTTACGAACATAATGATTTTGGAAAAGCAGATATGATGATCGCTTGTGGGGACAAAATTGTTGGATTGTGGATAAGATATTTCCCTTTTAGACATTTAGTCCATGCTTCGATTTTTCCTCTACATAAAAATAAGACCCCAAGTTTTGCTCTACGCACTCACGATCGAATTAATGTCGTAGATCGTCAATACGATGGCTTATCGTATGTTGTGTACACGCGTTTTGACCACGATCTTGGTCATATAACCGTCGTGGGAGCTGATGTTAATGCTCAAGCTTAGTTGCGTGAAGATACGAAATAAACAATACATAAACATGAAAATGATGTAATGTTTCCTGATGTATATTCCTGAATAAAAACAGTATTCACTGAAAATTAGAGTTGCTCATTTGAGTCCGTTTTTTAACTGACCGTGGCCTAAGTTGGAAGCAAACACTTGTTACGTTTCGCGCTTTATTGTTATTATAGTTAATACTATTTTCTCAAATATTTTAATGCTATTTTTTTTTAGACTCTAACTTGGCGAAATGTTTCAAGTTTTATTTGGGTTTCCCGAAGGCGGAATTCTCAAATCCCTCCATCTTCAATATACTTAAGTTTCAAAATAAAACGAACCTAGTTTTCACAAAGTCAAGATATATGGAGGTATGCTGAAGTTGTTGCAAATTGAATTAATTTCGTTCCTATAACGAAGGAAGACGAAAAATTAACAACCTAGTTCAAACAATTAGGATTTGTTTGCATGCCTTTTGAAGTGAGTAATTTGAAAGTAGTAATTTTTAACTATATTCATTTTTGAAATAAATTCAAAATCTTTTTGATTTTTCTGAGAAAGCTTAGTCTTACATTCAATTTTATCAAGTGAGTGAAAGCAAACTTGTTGTACTTTTATCAATTAATTCTTAAGAGCCACAATGCGCGCGAACGAACATTGCAGAAAGAAAGAACATAATAGATTCCAGTCGCTCCGAAATATTTAATAAAGAAATCTTGGGCGAGCCAGGAGACGGGCGAACCAATCACAGGGAAAGCTTACAATTTAATTATTAAATACCTAGCTACAAGTGTGCATTAGAAAAGGCAAGTACTAACATCATTTTCTAATTTCAAAAATAAACTAATATTACAAATAAAACGCTGAACACTAAACACTAAACGTTAGAATTCATCGCGTGTGATATATACCTCTTTTTCTACTCTAAGAACACTCTCCTCTGGAGCGTCAACCAAAAGACGACCTCGTCCTAACGAGCGTCGAAACCAAAGTAACGAACGATGTGGGACCCGTCTTCCAGTGAACTAGCTTCCAGTGCTGGTTGAGCGTGCCATGCCGCTATTGGTTGGAAGTCCCCACTCTGCTTGATGGAGAGGGGACCTTCTATCGCTTGCTTTGTGCGGTGTTCGCAGCGAGAAAAATGACTTTCTAACGGGTGGTATTACCCGTACATTACTAGAAGTTACGCATATTTGAAAACGGTGGGCATATTCAGCTTGTACATGCAGTAGATCAAGGCTACACGTTACAATTACGTTACACAACCTTATGAATTTTAGCGCCTTATTGATAAGAATTGATAAGAACGAAACAGTACTGAAATTTAAAACTCGCGCTCTGATGCTTATCAATCTCTCCTGCTGAAACTTTTTTTTATAACGTACGGGCGCTACGTATGTAAATAGTTTTTTTTTAAGTATCAGATAATTATTAAAAACCTATATAAAATTGATATTGATTAAATGTTGTATTTTATTGTATCTATTACCTAAAATAATGCAAAAGAAAAAAGCAGACAATATTTTTTATAATTGATGAAAGTTGAGACCTTCAAAATAAAATTATTTGAAATTGTAAATTTTCTTTTTGAAGTCTGATGATTTTTGTCGAAAATAACTGATTTTTGGTGAAAAACGCTAAGATAACGTGTTATCGTTCAAATTTTGTAAGTATGTTTTAAAATCTAAATTCAACTCATTTAATGAAAGTTTGTCTTTTTGGTAGAAACTTCATCTCTTTGGTTAAGAATTTAACTCTTCTGTAGAAAATTAGTTTTTTTTTATGGTTTCAAATTAATTTTTTAAGCTGAAAATAAAACTATTACATTTGTGTTTTTTTTTTAATTTTTCAAAATTATTTTAATTTAATTTTAATTTTTTTAATTTTTTTTGGGGGGATTTTTTAAATTTCTTACTGTTTCGGTAGAAAATTCATTTATTTGGTTGAAAATTAAGTTTTGTGTTCGAAAATTCAACAACTCAATTGAAATTTTCTTCTATCATGATTAAAGAATCTTTTTGTATTGAAAATTCAACTGATTTAGTAAAAATTCATCTTTTTGGTTGAAAATTCATCTTTCTGGTTGAGAATTTAATTATTTTCTCGAAAATTTTTGAAAATTGTTTTTTTTTTTTATTTGTAAACTCAACTATATGTTGAAAATTGTAGCGTATTTTAACAAATTTCAAACAATTTTTAATTGATTTCAATAATTTGAAGAAATTTAAAAGAATTTTAATGATATTAGGGCATTTTTAAGAATTCAAAGGAATCCTCAATAGCCTTAAGAAGTTCCAACAGCCTTAGAAATTTTCAATGTATTTAAAAAAATGTCAAAGGATTTTAAATATTTTAAGGAATTTAAAACGATTCCAAGAAATTGAAATTGATTTCAATAATTTGAAATGACTTATAAGGCTTTAAAATATTTTAAAAGGTTTCACCAGATTAGATTTCCAGGGATTTAAATGATTTTAAGAGATTTTAAAGCTCTCCAGGTATCTTAATTATTATTTTTCACGGCATTTTATAATATATTTGATTAGATTCCAAAGAATTTATTTACGAGAAGTCAGGGATTTCTGAGAGATTCAAAGATTCAAAGAGATTTTCAAATATTTAAAAAATTCATTTGGGTTCATTTCTAATTAACCCGAAATTCTTCTTAAATTGTCCTGAATTTTTTCAAATTCTTTGGAATTCTTTGGAATTTTTTAAAACTTTTTCAAATTCACTATTCAATTGATTATGAAGTTTTTCAAATTCAACTTGAATTATTAGATTCTTCATTAATATATCTTGGATTCCCTTGAATTTTATGAAAATTATTTCAAAATTACTTATTTCAATGAATTTTCCTTTCGTTTAAATTATTTTAGATTTACTTGATTTTCTTTAAATTATGTATTATTATAAAAATGATCCACTTTTGCGGATCAAAAATTAATTTTTATACAACCTCATTCAAATCTGTCGAGTGTCATGAATTTTCAACATATAGGCGAGTTTTAAACTAAAAAAATCAATTTTTAATAAAATAGTCGAATTTTTAACCAAAAAAGATCAATTTTCAGATAAAAATTGAATAATTCAATTTTCAGTTTAAAAAATTAATTTTTAAATCTATAATAAAACGATTTTTTGCAGCATAGTGCAATTCTCAACCAAAAAGATGAGTTTTCAAACAAACAGACAAATTTTCATCAAAAGACTTGGATTTTCATCCAAAGAATATTCTTTAATCAAGATAAAAAACAAATTGCTACTAAAGTTTCATATTTAATTTTTAATTCTGCGAAAAGAAGTTGAATGTTTAACTCGCAAATATCAATTTTTAACAAAAAGCTTAATTTTTAACCAAATATGTGAATTTTCTACCGAAATAGTTTTATTTTCAAACAAGAAATATTATTTTTCAACGAAAAATGGAATAGTTCGATTTTCAATTTAAAAAAAAATAATTTTTAACTCAAAAAAAAATTCAACAGAATATTCAAATTTGTAACCAACGGCATTACTTTTTCAACCAACAGAAGGAATTTTCATCAGAAGAGTGGAAATTTTAACCAAAAATATACCTTGGTCGAGACAAAGAAAATTTCAACTAAATTGTTGAATTTTCAAGCCAAAATGTAGGATTTTCTACAAACAGTTCAAAAATTAATTTTCAACCGTAAAAAAAGAATTTTCAAGAAAATAATTGAATTCTTATCCGCAGAGATGAATTTTCGACCAAAAAGACGAATTTTCATGGAATCAGTTGAATTTTCAATACAGAAAGATTCTTCAATCATGATAGAAACAAATTTTAATTGAGTTGCTGAATTTTCGAACACTAAACTTATTTTTTAACACAAAACTTAATTTGTAACACAAAACTTAATTTTAAACCAAATAAATGAATTTTCTATCGGAACAGTTGAATTTGCAACCAAAAAGATCCATTTTTTACCTAAAAATGGAATAGCTTTATTTTCAGTTTAAAAAATTATCTTAAAATCATAAAAAAACGAATTTTCTACCGAATAGTTAAATTCCTAACCAAAGAGATGAAGTTTCTACCAAAAAGACAAATTTTCATGAAATGAGTAGAATTTAGATTTGAAAAAATATTTACAACAATTGAACGATAACACGTTATCTTAGCGTTCTTCACGGAAAATCAGTTATTTTCGACAAAAATCATCAGACTTCAAAAATAAAATTTACAATTTCAAATAATTTTAATTTTAAGGTGTCAATTTTCATCAATGATAAAAAATATCGTCCGTTTTTTTTTCTTCTGCATTATTTTAGATAATAGATAAAATAAAATACATTTAATTAATATCAATTTTATTTTTCAATTTAAAATTATCTGATACTTAAAAACAAACTATTCGCGTGTTTTTTCTCTTCATAATATTTTTTTTCCTTTTCAAAAATTGTTTATTAATATTTTCAAAAATATTTGACAAAAAATGTCTGTTCTCCAGTGCAAATGCAGATACTCGTAATTTTTTTCAAATATCGCGCTATAATTTGTTAAGTTGGCAGCAATTGGCAGCATGAGACCACCAGATGTCGTTCGATATCGATCTGGGGGATTTTCTTATTTTTCTACAATTTTTCCATGAATTGTTTGGTAATCTTTTAATGCTATATATAAATAAAATCTTGACATTTAGGGGTTGAATTTATACATTTTTAAATATATTAAAATTGTAAATACAAGTAATTTCTTTAAAATTTAGTAACTATCACAATTTAAACCTAAAAATCAAAATTTTATTTCCAGAAAGCACCAAACGTCGGAAATAATTTTTTAAATAAAAAAATTAGGTAAAAAAATCCTTAAAATTTCGGTTACAAATGTTATCTACCTGTTCAGACTTGTTTCTCCTGTCCTCGTTCTTGTCCCTGTTGGTAGTTAAATTGGGGAAAGGTTCTAAAAAGACGTTAGACTCGTTAGACCTTAATCCAGAAAAGAAAAGACGAACTGTATTATCATTCTTCCTTCGCCTGACTTTTCTTCGTCTTCCGTTTCTCTCTTTTTTATTCTTTCGTATTCTCCTTTCCCTGTTCGAGTTCTTGTCCAGGTACTTCCGCTTTCGTCGGTTCTGTCCGTGGTATTTTCTCATCCGCTCAGCTCGCCCTCGGAGTCTTTTAATCTCATTTTCCGTGAGATCGTAGTCGGAGACCGGTTCCTTCTTAATTTGCACACAAGTGCTTTTCATTTCCCTGCCGCGAATATCCGCGGAAACATCCTTCGTCGACTTGTTAAGTCTCCTATTTTTATGACCTCGGTCGTTATCGTCTTTCCACTTCGTGATGGGTGAAACCGTCGCTAAAACAATTTTAAGCTCAACCATAAAGTTTAGTGGTTGTGAGTGGGTTGACCCCAAATCTTCCCTTCCCCCCACTGCCCTTTCCAGTCACTTCCTTTCCCCGCCTCAAATTTTCCACCCCCCCTTTCCCTTCTTCAATACTTCCCCTCCACTCACTTTCAATTCACTCAATTCGCCAACCCTCCACTATATTTTATTCCTCTCCCTTTTTCTATTCTACCTCTTTCCTTACTCCTCGGTTGCTTCAAGCTTCCTACTTTCAATCTCATTATATACTACCCTTCCCGTACTTCAGATCCCTTCATCTACTACCACTTAAAATCAATTTATCTCTTCTTTGCACCCTCCTTTACCAGCTACCCATCCCATTAGGTGCTCCTCCTTTGCTAGACTTCTATAATATACTTCATCCCAAAATTTTCTCGAATCAATTTACTACCTCCTCTTGGAAATCCTTTTTCTCACACTCACCCTTACTTTAACATTCATCTAGGTGTAGTAGGGTAATACTTCTCACCCTCCCTGTATTTATACTACCCTTATTTTGACTCACTTCCTTTCCACTTATTTCCCCTCCTTTCAGCTCACTTTCCATACTTCTTCTCCTCACTTTTCTCCACTACTTCCTCACTGCCCCTACTTCACCTCCCTCACTTACGCTCTCTTGATTCCCTTTACATTTCTTTCTTCTCCTTCCCTCATTTTCCCCTTACTTCCCATACTTCCTATCCCATGATTTCCCTTAACTTCTCCTAATTACCCCCAATGTGTCTACAAACCCTCTTATAACCCCCTTCTCTTCTCCTCGATTCTACTATCCCTCCTGTAAATCCCTTTTCCTTATTTTATCTGATACCTCCCATAAATTCCCTCATGCCCACGTAAAGTTATCTGCTATCTCCTCTATGAATCCAACCCCTTTTCTTCCTTACTTTTATCTGCTACTCTCTTCTATTACTCCCCTCCTCAGAGTCGCAATTCCTTCCATAATGCCCCCTACTCCTCACCCATATTTGAATACCTTTCTTATTAATTCTAACTTTTCGATTTTACCACCCCGCTCGTAACTTCCTCTTTCACTACTTCTTTCTTCCACCTCTTCTACGCATATACTACCCTTTTACATTATTCCCATTCATTAATCTACTAATCCTTCTCATAATGCCCCTCTTCCACACTCACCCTCCTTTTAATACTTCCCCTCCCATACCTACTAATCCCCTTATTTACAATCTCTCTCATAACCCCCTAATGCTGTCTCATATTCCCACATTTCTCCCATTACTCACCTCTCCTGCACCGCCCATTTTATCTGTTACCCCCTCACATAATTTTTCCCTGCTTCACTACTTTTATCTGCTATCTCCTTCTATAGAATCCCCTTTCCTGAGCCATGACATTAAAAGATGCTGAAGATTAAGGAAGTAGAAAAATGTGATTGCTAATCACATAAAAGAATCTAAAATTAAATACATTTAAAGATCCTATTTTTAGTTTTGGATCGAGTTCTGAAGAGAAAGTACCATCGATTGATGTTAAACTCGCTATATCCATGCATTTGGACACGCTGATAGCGAATATGGTTGTGAAAATACCGGAAACTTATTAAAAATTATTTAAAGTAGGTGCCGCGCGCCTACAAAAAAGGTTTCGTAGTCCATTAAAACATTGATTAAGCTTTTCAAACCTCCTTCTCCCATACTTTTCCTTATCTGCTCCTCCTCCTTTCCTCTCTCCCTCTTACCACGATATCCCTTTTACCTCCCTCAATTCATCCTTTGTTTCCGCTTTCTTTTCCAACTTTATTCTCCTCTATTTCCTCTTCTCCTTACTTCCCTAGCTAACACTCCCCTGTTCTCACTTCCTCACACTTTTTCTCACTACACATATACATTTCCAATTATTTTCACTACTTCATCAAACTTACAATCATTTCCCCTACTTATCGGACCTATTTTCCCCTCACTTTCTCTGCTACCATCTCCTTATTTCTTCTCACTTCCTTTACTTCGCCCTCCTCGTATTTCCCCTACCTACCTTTTCTTATTTTCACTCACTCTCCTCACTATCCTCACTTATCCTCTCCTACTTTACCTGCCCTCACTTCCTCCACTTCTTCTCCCTTAATCTCCCCTCACTTTTCCTACCTCCACTTCCCAGTATTTATTCACACTACTTCATCAAAATTTCAATCACTTCCTCTACTTGCCGTACCTACTCTCCCCTAACTTCCTCTCTTACCCTCCTCTTATTTTCTCTCACTTCCTTTACTTTTTTCTTCTTGTATTTCCCCCACCTACCCTTTCTTATTTTCACTCACTCTCCTCACTCTCCTCACTCACCCTCTTATACTTCACCTCTCCTCACTTCCTCCACTTCTCCTCCCTTAATATCCCTTTACTTTTCCTACCTCCCCTTCCCAGTGTTTGTTTACACTACTTCATCAAACTTCCACTCACTTCCTCTACTTAACCTAACCTCATTTTCTTTTATTTTCACTCCACTAATTTTTGCTCATTGATCTTACTTAGCCTCCCTTCACTTCTCCTTTTACCCTTCCTTAATTTTACTTTATTCTTCCCATTTTCCTTCCACGTACTGTCTCTACTTCCCCTCTCATAATTTCCCTTAACTTTCCCTTGTTACCTTCTCGCACTTAAATTCATTTCCACTACTTCTTCAAACTTCGACTTACTTCCTGTATTTCCCGTATATAATTTCACCTCACTTTCTATAGTCACGCTCCTCTCATTCATCCTCATTACCTTACCCCTTATTTTCCATAGCTTCTCACTTTTTGTATTTCCGTTCCACTTATTTCATATCACTAGCCCTACTTTCGGTTCCAACACTCCCCATATTTATCCTCCCCATGTTTGTCCTCACTTCCCCTTCCCTCGTCACCCCTAATGTTCCCCTTACTCGCCTTACTTAACCACCCCTTACTTCCACTCCCCTCATTTCCACTCACTTCCGCTCCCATAATTTCCGCTTACTTCCCCTACATCCCTTCCCATAATTTCGTCTAAATTCCCTTCCTGGGCAAATTTCTGTAACCGGTCACAGGGAACTAACCTATTTCTAACTAACCTTTTCCTTTTTTTCTAGAAAAATAATGTTTTTTTAACCCTTTGATGCATTCATTCAAAATGGCGGATCCAATATGACGGACGAGTTTTCAAAAACTTAATGGATTTTCATGAAACTTGGCATCTAGGGGTTTTTGGGGCCTCTGATAACGAATCTGGAGTCAATTTTTAAAAATTCAAAATGGCGGACAAGTTTGACAAAATTATACATTTTCATAAAACTTGACATCTGAGGGTTTCTGGGGTCTCTGATAACGAATCTGAACTCAGATGTGAAAAATTCAAAATGGCGGATCCAATATGACGGACGAGTTTTCAAAAAATTGATGGATTTTTATGAAACTTGGCATCTGGGGGTTTTGGGGCATCTGAACATGAATATGAAGTCAGTTTTGGAACATTCAAAATGTCGGGTCCAATATGGCGGACGAGATTTTTAAAAACTCATGGATTTGCATGAAACTTGGCATTTGGGGGTTTTAGGCCTTTGATAACGAATCTGAAGCCAGATTTGAAAATTTTTAAATGACGGATCCAATATGGCGGACAAGTTTTCAAAAATCAATGGATTTTCATGAAACTTGGCATCTGGGAATTTTTGGGGTCTCTGATCACGAATCTAAAGTCAGTTTTCTAAAATTCAATATTGCGGATCCAATATGGCGGACGAGTTTTCAAAAAATCAATGGATTTTCATGAAAGTTGGCATCTAGGGTTTTTTGGGGCATCTGATAACGAATGGGAAGTCAGATGTAAAAAATTCAAAATGGCGGATTCAATATGGCGGACGAGTTTTTAAAAAATTGATGGATTTTTATGAAACTTGGCATCTGGGGGTTTTGGGGTCTAAGATAACGAATCTGGAGTCAGTTTAAAAAATTCAAAATGACGGATCCAATATGGTGGACGAGTTTTAAAAAATTGTTGGATTTTCATGAAACTTGGCATCCAGGAGTTTTCGGGGTTGTTAATTTAAAAAGTTAGGTTAACATAAAAAATTTCTCTATCATATTCGTGATAAGCTCGTCCAAATACATTGATGTATTCAGTTTCAAAATTATCTCAGGTACTCTCTTTGCAATTTCACCCTTAGTTTTTTTCGCGTGTGATATCTTTATTTCTTCGACGCTTTAGATCTAAAAAAAATAAAAATAAAATAAATGAAAAATAATTGAAAAAAGGTTCTTACAGGAGTCTGAAGCAGGATAGAAGCCCCCGTTCTCTTCTTCGTTACCCTGAGGCACTGGTTCCGTATCTGCTGCAACTTCTTGGCCCATAAGGGCCTTCTCTTCATCGAGCGCCCTTCCGCCCTCGGGAGACGCGTTCCATCTAATGGAAAACAAAGTGTTTCTCGGGAAAGGAATTCCAGAATTCTCTCTTCTTCTCTGCTAGACTGAAATTAAACTTAATATCGCGCGGTTCTGACGGAACGATAATTCAATTTTATTTTTGACGCAACTAGAGCTGGTCTCAAGTAACTGCGCGAAATAAAAATAAAAACTGAGCCAGACATTTTTAAATTGTTTTTTATATTCAATTTATAGCTGCGAGACTTTACAGATGATGGAGCTACATTTTTCCTGAAGAGATGAAACTGCAGTCGAGAAGAAAATTTCAATTTCTGATAATAAAGTTTGCACTTTTAGAATTCTGGATTCAATATTTGCTTTGTCGGATCCAATCATGCCTTTCAACTAAAAATATATTTTCTTATCAAATTTCCAAATATCAAATTGACTAAGAATATATCTAGAAAAGGAAGATTGCGATAGGATGAAAAAATATTGGGATTTCTACTCACAGATTGTCTTCTTCTTCATCGAAACTTGGATCGTCTCTTGTCCCGAAGCTTTTTCTTCCGACTGCATTTTGGCAGGAACCTAAATCAGAATATAAAATAATTAGATAAATAATTTAAAAAAATGGAATTTAATGAGAAAATAAGTAATTCAAGGACTATAATTGAAATATTTTTTATTTGAGGGCTTAGGAAATAATAAAAGGATGAAATAAGATTAGTGAAGGAATCGTGACCTGAAAGTTTTTTTTTTATCTGGTAAAGTTTTTTTGGGTAAGTAGGGTGAAAGTTGGCTTATATAGTCTGGAACTTCATTTGGGAAACTGCAAAGTCAATGGAACTTGCACTGGCGTCGAAAATAGTCGCTTTTATTTCATCTCGATATTGGACATTTTATTGAGTTTCGAAAATTGCCATGAAGCAAACAGTGAATGCTAAAATGAAATAAGTTTTGGAGAAACAAGTAGAATTTAAAGGCTAAGTTTAAAAAAGTCGCGACATTCTTTTTTAACTTTAATCCATATGAAAAAAATAATGATTAAATTATTTAAAAAATGTTATTTATGATTATTATTAAGGGGCATATGAGGAAATTAAGGGTCAACATTTTTTTTTAAATTCTTTTCAATAAAAGAAAAAATATGTAAAGGTACCATATTGAATTCAATAAAAAACGCTTAAGATTTTAAGTCGAAATATGTTTTAAAAAAAGTTGAATTTTCCACCAAAAAAATTGTTAAATTTTCAACCGAAAAAAATTAGCTGAATTTTCTACCAAATGGTAGAATTAAAAAAAAAATAACTTCAACCACAAGGAGTGACATTTTTAACCAAATAGTCGAATCTTCAAGTCGAAAAGACGAATTTCCTAGAAGGCAGTTGAATTTTCATCCAAGAAAGTTGAATTTTCAACCAAGACTTTTTCTGGCAGAAAGATGAATCTTCAATCCAAAGAAGACATTTTTAATCCAAAAAGACGAATTTTCAAAAAAGCAGTGAAATTTTCGAAAAAAAATAACTTTTCAACAAAATAGTTGAATTTTCAAAAAAAAAAGTAAAATATTTTAACAAAATAATTAAATTTTTAACAAAATAGTTAAATTTTTATTCACATGGTTGAATTTTCAAACAAAAAAGACGAATTTTCAACCAAACAGATAAATTTTTTTAAAAATTGTGGAATTTTAAACCAATTAGTAGAATTTTCAACAAAAAAATTGAATTTCCAACTAAATAGTTTAATTTTTGACTGAAATGATGAATCTTCAATTTGAAAAAATTAGTTTTCAAAAAAAAAGTTCCACTTTTAACCAAGTAGTTGAATTTTCATTAAGAAAAGATTCTAATTTTGTGTAAAAAAAGTTCCATTCAACCAAAGAAGACAAATTCTTAACCAAAAAGTTGAATTCCCAAGAATAATAGATTAATTTTTAACCCAACTGTTGCATATTTAACCGAAAAACAAAATAAAATTTCTACTAAAAAAACGAATTTTCAAACAAAAAGATCAAATTTTCTACAAAAAAGTAGACTTTTTAACTAGGAAAGATCTTTCAGTCAAGAAAGAAAAAAAATTTTTAACCAAATAGTTGAATTTTTTAGCGAAATAAATCAATTTTCGACAAAATAGATAAATTTTTAACAAAATGGTTGAATTTGTATTCCCATAGTTGAATTTTCAAACCAAAAAGACGAATTTTCAACCAAACTGATAAATTTGCAACAAAATTTAACAAAGAAGTTTCACTTTGAACCAAGTAGTTGCATTCGTAATAAAAAAAGATTGAAAAGACGAATTTTTAACAAAACAATGTGATTTTTAAGCGAAGAAGAAGAATTTTTACAAAACAGTTGAATTTTCAATCCAAAAATATGAATTAAAAAAAATGTTTAATGAAATAGTTGAATTTATTAGAAAAATAAATAAATTTTCAACAAAATTGGTAAATTTTCGACCAAAAGGTTGAATTTGTATTCCCATAGTTGAATTTTCAAACCAAAAAAAAAAACGAATTTTCAACCAAACAGATAAATTTGCAACAAAATTGTTGAATTTTAAACCAATTAGTAGAATTTTTAACAAAAAATTGAATTTCTAACTAAATAGTTCAATTTTTGACTGAAATAAGGAATCTTCTATTTAAAAAAATAAATTTTTAACAAAGAAGTTTGACTTTGCACCAAGTAGTTGAATTTGTGATAAAAAAGATTGGAAAGACGAATTTTTAACAAAAACCCATCCACACATCACTACTTTACCACCGAGCAATTCACGCCTACCCCGAAAGGGAAACGGCTTAATGATATAAAATAATAATAATAAATAAAAATTCATTTATTCTTTAATTCACCTCAATATTACCATATTATTAAATTAAAATTTGGATTGGATTTTTAAATTTCAATACAAAATGGAAAGGGTTCTTAAGTTGACTAAATTTGAACAATACTTTATTTTCTACAAGATTCTTTGAAAATATATTTTGTTTCCTTGAGTATTTTATCCTCTATCATGGTGGAGCAAAAATTGAAGAAGCAATCGTTTTATACGTTTTTACCTTCAAAAATATTCAAGGTATCGAAAATTCCTACAAAAATAAAAAATCCAGTTCCTAGCGTGAAACATGATCAACTAATGCTTAAAATTCATCACGATATAACGTTTTTTTTCTGAGATAGATATCGAGAACATATTGACATATAATTCAAGGTCAAATATTAGGCAAAAAGTTGGGGAAAAAATGTGGTAAACCTGGAAGTACCACCATGCCCAAACAATGTATAACCTATGCCAGAATTAAGGGTTCATTTAAAGCTCAGTTAATACCGAAAAGCCAAATGTCGGGCTCAGCATTTAAAAAAAATGTATGGTACTGCCAGCTTTACGTAAAGCTGGCAGAACCATCCATTTAAAAAAAAAACGCAGTGCCAAAGATTTGGCTTTTGGGTATTAAATGAGCCTTAAATGAGCCCTAATTCTAGCATAGAGCATACACTGTTTGTGTACGGTCTAACAAAACAAAAACTGTTAATATACTTCATTCTGAGATTAATGTATAATTCATTCACGGGGTGATTTTCGAATTTTGTGGGTGGTTTTTGAAATAGTTTTTGATGTTTTCGGACAACCAAAAAATATTCCAAACTGATGCAATACTTTTTCCTGCACTTTTTCGGTACTTTTGGGTAAGGGGTAGTTTTCGAATGTTAAGGGATGGCTTTGGAAAATTGATTATGGGGTCATTCAAGAGCCCTAAATGAGCCCTCAATTCTTGTGAAAGAAAAAAGTTGATTTCACAAATATTTCTACCATGGTACTGCTAGCTTCACGTAAAGCTGGCAGTACCATGCATTTAAAAAAAAATGCAGAGCCCAAAATTTGGCTTTTGGACAATAAATAAGCCTTAAATGAGCCCTCGATTCTGGCATAGGTTATACATTGGTTGGGCATGGTGGTACTTCCAGGTTTACCCACCTGGAAAAAAATCGGGAAGGCTTGCACCAAATATCGCAAGACCATTCGAAAAGGTGTTTAAATACTGATGAAAAAATATTCTCCCTAAACTTGAGTTAGTGAAAATTTCACCAAATAAATTATTAATGAAGTCTTAAAACAATGAAATGATATTTTAAAATTCCAATAATGAAATAGTAAGAACGCAGTAAAGTTTAGAGACAAGTAGTCCAAATATTGACTAATTCTTTGGTGACTAATTCTTTGTCATGTTTGTGGGAACAGAAGGTGACCTAATATCTTTTTGTACGCTTCACGAGAAAAACTTCTTACGGTTTCAATAAAATTTTAAATTTTCCTTAAACGCGTTGTTTTCTTAACCTTCCTATTATTCACTGCTTCTTCCATTAAGGCGCAATCACTTCTTCATACTTTGTGAGGATAGAGCTGACGCAAACTTTTACAAGGTTGATAAGACCGCCTTAGTACTATTTCAATAAAGTTGGAGTTGTTACACAATCCCGTCGATTAATTAAACCTTTCTATTTAGCGGTCTCAAAAACAATCCACATATTGCATTTTCAACAGAATAGTTGAATTTTTAACCATAGCAGATTTTCTAACCAAAGAGATGAATTTTTCAGCCAAGAAAGATGAATTTTATACCATAAAAGATGAATTTTGTATCCAGGTGTCCGAATTTTTCACAAAACAGTTTAATTTGATACCAAAAAGATGACTTCAACAGAATAATTGAATTTTTAACAGAATAATTGAACAGTTGCATTTTCAACCAAATAATAGTATTTTTGTTTCAAAAAGACGATGTTTTAGACTACAGTTGAATTTTCAAAAAAGAGTACATTTTCAACCTAGAAAGAATGAATTTTTAATCCTAAACGACGAATTTTCAATAAAACATTTAAATTTTTACCAAATAGCGGAATTTTTAACTTAAAAAGGATAAATTTTCAAAACAAAACTAGAATAGGTAAATTTCCAAATAAAAATATTATTTTTAACAAACAAAGCAAGGGATTCTCAAACAAATATTCTCATTTTTTAATAAATTGTTGAATTTTCAACCAAACCATTTAATTTTGAACCAAACATATGAATTTTAAACAAAAAAGTTTCTTCTCAAGCAAATAGTCAGATTTTCTACCAAGAATATTATTTTATTGGTAATGTTAAATGTGAATAATAGGCATTATTTAATCTAATAAAAAACGTCCTTGTGCTTTAGATTATAATAAAATTATATCTATACACTTTCAGGGTGACGGCTGGACCGGGAAACCGGGATTTTAATGAGACTGAGAAAAACCGGGAAATTACCGAGCATTTATTTTTTGACCGGGAATTTTACAAATATTTAGAAAAAAAATCTTTCAAAGTTTGATTTCAACTGTTTTCTAAATAATTAGTTGAATTGTTATTCGTTTCAATTATGATATCATTCAGTTTACAATGCGTAATTCAAAAATCTTTAACTTAAAAATTTTCTATTTTAGATTCTAATTTTTGAGCGTACATTTTTCATTGAAAGAATGTTAAAATACAGTTTTGAAGACTTGAAAATTTTAAAATTAGAAGCATTTGAAATCGAAAATTTTGGAAAGAAAACCTTTTTATTTGATCAACTGTGGATATAAATTATAATGATTTTTAACATTGAACTGTACATTGAGGATTTTCAAGTTAAGTTTAATAATTGAAAATATGAATAATAAATTTAAAATAAAGAAACGTAAACGCATGATTGGAACTTTATAAACTGTTTAAAATTGTAAAATGACTAAAAAATAATATATTTATACTTAAAGATTTTTATTAAATTTAAAAATATTGTTTTAGTATAAAATTTGAAATTTTTTAATCAGTAAAAATAACAATTGCTGAATATTTAGAATTTTTTTAACTTTTTATTTATAATCAGTAATTGTAAATCATATATTCAAAGTTTTACAAAAAAAACTAAACTTTGAACCTTACAATTTTAACTTTTCTATTTCAAAAAATGTAATTTGCAAGTAAAATTTTAGAATTTTGATGTATAATAAATATTAAACACCTATTATTATTCCTAGAAGAAATTCAAGAAATTTGAATTTAGTGTCAATTTAAAATTAGAAATGATTTCAAATAATTTAAGCAAAGTGTGTACGTACACCAACAAAATTTGACTATTCGAACCGAAATTTCGATACAAATAACCCACGGCCTAATTCAAAACAAAATATAGATTTGTGCAGGTTTCGAACCAAAAATTTAGAAGATTTATAAAAATTGTGACAGGCTTCAAAAGAATGAAAAACATTTTCTTAAGATTCCGAGGAAAATTGAAACTCACTTTTTATTTTGAAAAATTAATTTTAACAGAATATTAAAAAAAATTGCTAAAATTGTCAAAAATGAATTTGGAAGATTTTAAGGAAATGTTTTTAATTTTTCAGGGCTTAAACGAAATTTTAGGAAGAATTCGAATCTTTTTGAAAGATGTTTAAAAAAAAGATCTGAAAAAAATTAAAAAATTATTTCATAATTTGAAAAAATGTAAAAGAATGTGTAGATGTTTCAAGATTTTGAAACAAAAATTTGAAGGTTTTGAAGGACTTTTAAACTTTTGAAAATAAAAATATTTTTACCACTGATTTAAAAAGTATTCAGTTTATTAAAAAAACATTAAGCGTTCAATTTGTAATATTTCTAGCTTAAAATTGTTTAAAATGATTTGCAGCTCAGTTTTTATTACTTCAAATGGACGTATTTATAGCTTAAGAGTTAAAATTTTTCACTCTCATTGACCGTGAAAAATGTTAGCAAACCAGGAAATGACCGTGAATTTTTTTTGTGATTAAAACGTCCACCTTGATTTTCAAATTTTCAAGTTTAAAAAAAATGAATCGAAAATATACATTGTAAACAAATTAAATTAATTTTAATGCATTCATTAAAAAAATGTCTTTCTGGCATGACTATTTTCATGACATTTAGCTTAAGATTTAAGACGAAAAGAAAATTTTCATTATACTTGTCTTTAAATTAAGCATAAACTAAACTTATTTTAAGCTAAGAAATAAACGTTGTAAAAAATGATTGATAAAATCGAGGAAAATATTTAATTGTTAACTATAACCAGTTTTGGAAAAGAACTCGAGGTGAGCTTTTGAAATAAATATTTCTCAATTTTCATTGTTTATTTAACAATAGTTTTTGGGGTTTTATGTTTTTCTCTCACTTTAGGTAAAAGTTGCAACTATTATTTAATCCTAATGCTGTAGGGCTTATTGGGTTTCTTAAAAGATTCTCTGCATATCTCATTAGTACGTTTTTATTAAAAAAAAACATTTATTTGGGAATTATAAAATCGTTGTTTTTGTAAACAATAGTTTTTGATAAATACAATTTTTTAAATAAAAATCTACCAATGAGATTTGCGGAGAATCTTTTAAGGAGTAAAATAAACCCTACAGCATCAGAACTAAATAAGAATCGCAACTTTTACCTAAAGAGAAAAAGAAAAACATTAAACTCTAAATAGTTATTCTCAAATAAAGAAAACCCAAAATACTTTTTTTCAAAAGATCACTTCGAGTTCTTTTCGAAAATTAGTTATTATCAACATTAGCATATTTTGCAGAATTTTGTAAATCCTTTTCAACAAGTTTCATTTTTTGAACTTGAAATAACATGACAAATACTGAGATGCATATGAAATTAATATATAGTTATATATAAAATTGATTATTTTCTATTGAAAAATTGTTATTAATTTGTAGTTGCGGTGAAAGCACATGTATGTTTCATGCTTAACTTTCACTAAAAAGTCATATATGTTTAAAAGAAAGTTTCATTCTACAACTTAGGAATTATCTGATTAATTTTACATACCCCCTTTATGAGAAATTCATTAAAACACATAATTTGTTTATTAAAATATTTGAAAATCGGAAATGAATTAAAATTAATAAATAAATAAAGTAAATATTATATTATATAATATAAAATATTATAAAGTTTAGACTATTTTCTTTTCAGATAATTAAAAATTACACAAGCAATTATATGTGTGATTTAGTGACGCATGAATAACAATGTGTTGTAGTTAGTAGGAATGCATGGGGATTTACGTCTAAAAGCAGTGAATTTTACGATTCTCGCAAATTTTTCTTTACTCAAAACATTAAAAAAATCTTAAAGACAATTATCTTCAACCCAGAACTATCAGAAAATGATTTTTATTCAACAAACATTTTTTTTAACTTTCGCCTTGCATTATTTGATTTCTAGGCCAACTGCATAACTGGCGCCGCCACATGGCGACCGTCAACTCTCATGACAATATTTTTCACAGACCTCCAAGTGAAGTGGCATGGGACTGCTAAAAGGCATATAATACTAGACTTTTCAGCAAAAAAAATTACCTCTTACCAAAAATAGTTTGATTTTCAAACTTTTCAGATTATTATAGCACTTTGTCGTTAACATGACCTAAAAATGTTAAAAAGTTTTCAATCTTCTTTGAAACGCCCATTCCGCAGTGGCTGGTACGCCCACCAAAAAAAGGGACTTGCCTAAACCAAGGTACGACAGACTAATAACTCTTCTGAACACTCTCTATAAAATCTTTACAGCTAGTCTGAACGACAAGATTGTTGGGAGAATTGGACCTGTGTAGGGAGCGATGTACGAACAACGTGGCTCAAAAAAAGGTGTAGCAGGCTTCCGAGAAAACCTGCTAATTGACCAGTGCATCTGCAAAGACGCAGCATTCCACCAGCGCCAAGATTCATCTGAAGCGAGGACTTTATAATCAAATTATGCTCTATCGCCTAAGCCACAGAAGCTCTTCTGTTCAATTAAATTATATTTATATATATGCCATAATTTTTTTGGATGAAGTTGAACTCCGTCCTGATCTATTCTATGTCCCAAATATCCTACTTTGTGTAGTAGATATTCACACTGGTCGGGTTGTAAATGAAGATCTGCATTTCGTAATCGTCTCATTAGTTCATTAAATTTTAATTTATGTTGATCAAACTTATTTGTATGAGTCAAAATGTCATCAGGATAAACAAAAAGTTCTGTTCCTTGAAGTCCCGTCAAAAAAAAATCTACCAGACGTCGAAGGGTTGCTGGTGCATTTTTTAAATCACAAGACTTTCGGTCAAATTCAAATTGACCATAAGGAATTGTTAATGCGGTCTTGTGTCCATGTTTAGAATCCATTTTTATGTGATAGAAACCCGTTGACAGATAAGAACGGAGTGATAGTGAGCGAATGCTAACTTATCTAAAATGTCATAAATATTTTGTAAAGGATATGAATCATCAATCGTCTTTTCATTCAAATTTCTAAAATCATGTGTCATTATCCATTTCTTTTTCCCCTGTGAGTCTTGTTTTATTAGGTACAATTCAAATTGGTGTGTTCTAAGGTGATTATGAGGGTTATATTGCATTATGTTTTATTAATTCATCTTCTTGGCGAGTGATTTTCTTCTTATGAACTGAAGGAAATCTATATTGTATCGGAAAAAGGGCAATCATCTGTCGTTCGTATCAGGTGTCGAAGTATGTTTGTCGGTTCTAAGTATTCGTGCCAGGATTATAACACTGTCAGTTCGATTAAAAGGATGAGTTGTATAATTAATTTTAATATATATTCCGAGCCCAAGCCTCAATCTTCATCTACAGATACATCATCATTAATTATATTTAGTATATTCAGGAATCCAAGTAATACGATCTCAATTTGACCCAGAGTATAAACAGGTAGAACATTAACTTCCGTTCTTCTCAATACTTCATTCGTCTTTATTTCGATATCGATCATCATACGTGCCAGGCTTTTCAGAACAGCGGCAGATACAATGATCAAAGGAATTATATTATCCCTACTGAGATGAGCTTTGATATCATCTTCCTTATTTGCAATTTCTATAAGTGCTTTAGCTAATGAATCCATTGGAGCAATAGCATTGGAGTTTCCCTGGGTTTTTGTATAATTTTGTGGACTTTGTTGTCCGTTTTGATTTTGAAAATATCTACCCTTTTTTTTACAATCTCTAGCGATGTGACCAGGATTATTACAAAAATTGCAAATAATTTTGGACCTTTGGGGTAATACGAGTAAGAACGTTGATGATTCGCATTTTCAGAATTGTGTCCTTTTTGGTTTTGCCAAGGTTCAAAATTTTCGTATCCGAAATTTTGATTTTGGCAGTGTCCGAAATTTTGATTTTTTCCAGGTGTAAGTTTTGACTTAGATCAGATCTAAAGTTTTGATATAGTCCTGGCCTAAAATTTTGTTTTCGTGGGGGTCTAAAATTTGCATTTTGTCCAGAATTACATTTATCGCAATTATTGAAGTTGCATTGGGGTTTATTTTAGTAAACAATTTTTTTGTACTGAATTTGAAACAGCAGGATTAAAAAAAAATGTTTCTCGAAAGCTCTCGAGGTGGTAACATTTTTCGGCAGTGCCTTTAATTTACGCAACGTACGATATCACATTTTCCCTATCCCACATTAATATATGCCTAATTCTCGTTGGAGCTGGTATACGCTTTTCGCGGGAGCGTAAACTTCTTTTGATTGTTCTATTAATTCATTTAAGTTCGAAATGTGTTTCAAAAGACACACTTGACCGTTTCTCCGGTTAATTTGCCTCTGACTGGCAAGATTCTCGTGCGCCTGTGCAGGAATTATGGCTTTTGCTTCTGTGCAACCATCTGTAAAATAAGTTGATGGGATTTGACTTCAATCAAAAATAGGGATTGTTTCGAGCGCGTGGCGGATAGAAATATGTTAATTAGGTGGTAGTGTCATGCTTTCTAGTCCTGTCAATTCTCTGTCGCTTGTTTCGTCGTCACTATCGTGCTGACTTACTATTGATTCGCGATTCAAATTATAAAAGGAGGTTTCTTTCGGTACTTTTTAATTATTATTATTTTTTTGTTTCGAAGTGTTTAACTCAAAAGTGATTTCAGATCAGCCTTATAGTCGATAACGTCATCAAGAGTTAAGGTTTTCCTTCGGTCTATAGATCGTTTTCTCAAGTGTCACTACCAAATTCTAAGTCTAGTTTATCTATTTCCTTATCAAGGTTAGTTTTATTCTCCCTATCAATCTCAAGCCCGATCTTATTTAATTCTACTTTCTTAGCTAATTCAGGGCTTTGTTCAGCAAGATTTCGGGTAATTGTCTTTCGGATATGCCCTCAATCTTCATGTTTTTCGATAAAGGGAATATTCTGAAAATTATCAAATAATATATTCCCGCTAAGGTTGATTGCCTCTTCTGATAAATACTCGTTTTACGCGGCAGATTTTAGCACGTAGGCCCGGCTAACTGGAAAAGCAGAGGTCATTGTAGCTTCAAAGACCAGGGCTATTTACTGTCCTACTCACTACCCGCGTCGCTCTTACTCTCACCCTAAGCAAGCTCGTTACTTGCCTCCTTCATGTCTTCACGGCCACCACCATTACTCAAATGTCCGACCCGGAAAAGCGGGGAAAAAGTGCGATAGGCGCCAGGAGGCAGAAGGCTCGGTACACCCTATGACACCCAAGAGAGACACGGAGAACGTACTGACGAACCCTTACAAGCGTAATGAGTGGAGGGAGACGGCCGTTTCCATATCTATAATGAAAAAGAAGGGTACCTCTTCTCCTTCGGCGCTGCTTTTCTTGTCCGAGAAGACGGCGTCCCAAAGGATTCTTCTGCGGTAAGCATTACGCTTTTCTGCAACTTACTCTCCCTTGCTGCTGGATTCATAATGCGGCCTCCCCTTCTTCCACGTAGCTGGATTAATACGGCGGCTCCGGCCTTTCAATTTTCTTTTAATTCTTTTAATCAGGTACCTCGTTTTAGTTGAGATTGAATATCTCGCAGAAAGAAGAGAAAAGGGTAGCCAATAAATCATATTTACGAGTTGATCATAAACAGTTACAATTAGAATTGATTAATCACTAAAAAATTACGACAGCACAGGCTGCTGACGGAAGACGAGTCGGTCCCTTCTAATCCCTGGTCAGCACCTTGAAATAAAGGAACTCATCGTTTATGGCTCAAAGGAGTATGGGGAATGAAGTTAGAAACTTATTGATCTCTAACTTACCAGTTTCATTTGTTGTCTGCAGATTTTATGAAGTTGAGAGGGTCCCTAGCTTCTGCAGCCTTCCCTGTAGGTGTGAGAAGAATTTGAATTTGATCAAAACTGGATAAGAAATGGATCCTTAGAATTTGCAAAGTCCCGAATCAGAACTTAATGGATTCTCGTCCCAACACTTGTGGGAAGAACTCAGTTATAAATTGATTGAAGGACCGCGTAGTGTTTGTTCTATATTTACTAAGTATTTACGAGGATAATTATATGAATCTATATTACCTCACGAGACGCGACACTGGACGAATTCAAGTGTCAGAGGCGTGCTGCCATGTTAACTTTAGTTTTATCAAGTGAAATGTTTATTAAAGGGATTTTTCTCTAATCCTCTTGCTTTTGATCGTTGTTGGAGGTCACGTAACATTATTTCAGTTCACGTGATTTATTATTTTCATTTTTTTTGTCGAAAATAGGGAAATTGAAAAAAGGAATTAAAAAAAAATTGTTGAAAGATGAATTTTTCAATCCGAAAGGGCAAATTGCAACCAAAGAAGTTAAATTTTCTACAAAAATATGACTTTATTAATATAGTTGATTTTTTAACGAAACAATTACATTTTTAACAAAGACTTGATTTCTCCCTTCCTCATAATCAATTTTTTCTTAGAGTAGAGTTACAAAAGTCATTTTTTTTCAAACTCTTCAACCTCTTTTTGAGTTTGAAGTTACAGCGAGGCAATAATCAATTTAATTCAACAGAAATGATTGTTTCAACATTTATTATTATTCACAAATATATTCTCAAGGAATAATGGTAGAAAGTTGCAGTTTTTTTCTCAAATTTTTCAAAGTTAACAAACACAATTGCTTAAACAGTTTACTATTAGTTTAAATAATATTCTCTTTGAATAATTAATGAAAGTTGCCGTTTTTTCTAATATTTTTAACTTTCGACCCACTTTCCATTCAGAGTGAGGTAACAATTGATGCAATTTAGCAGGCATGATCATTTAAACAAATTATTGTTTCAAACTATCTTTTCCTATATTAATGCTAGATACTTACATTTTTTTCGAAATTTTGTACTTTTCGTCCACTTTTCACTTAGTAAGTTAATAATTGATTAAATTCTACAAACTTAATTGTTCAAACAATTTATTATTTGATATAACTATCTTCTCTCAGGTAATTGCTAGAAGGTTAAGATTCCTTCTAAAATTTTTAACTTTGGTTTGGCTTTTTATTTTTAAACATGAACTAAATGAACAATAGAAAAAATGATTTGTTAAACAATCTCCTTCTTTTTCGTAAATATATGTTTCTAAAAGAAAACAGATATTTGAAGTATTCTTCAACTTTTCGATATAGATCATATTAAATGTAACATTTCCTTAAGAAGTTACTGAGAGCCTTTTTCTTTAAATTCATATTGATCAATATTAAAATAACTGAATATTAATACATGTTTATATAAATAATAATAAATCATAATAGATATTTTAAGCAAAAATACTTTTTGACAGAAAATTAACTTTTGCAACTGTAAATTTAACTTTTTCAATTTGGTGAAGCTACTTTGTTCAAAATTCATTTTAGTCGGTGAATGTTTTATCTCTTTGATTGGAAAATGTAACTTTTTTGTTGAAGCTTCGTTTTTAATCTTGATAGAAAATCAATGGTTCAATTTAAAATTTAACTATTTCACGTTTGGCTCAAAAATGATCGTTTTTAATTTAATAGTGATCTATTTTGTTTAAAATTTGTATTTTTGGTATAAATTTAATCTTTTTGGTTGATACACCAAAAATTAATTTTTTGTTAAAAATTCATCTTTTTGGATTAACACTTTTCTTTGTTTTTTGGGAATGCAACGTTTTCTGTTCCAAAATATTATACTAGCATTAAATGTATATTTGTTTTGTTTTTATTTTTTTCAATAATATTTAAAATATCATCAAAAAAATTGAAACAAAATATAGATATTTAAAGATTTAGAAATAATTGAATCGTGCCAAGAGAATGCACAATTTTTCATAAGATTCCTAGGAAAATTTAAAATGATGTTTTCAATTTGAGAAATTAATTTAAAAAGAAAATTGAAAAATATGTCCAACATTATCAAGAAAGAACCTGGAAGACTTAAGGGCAAATCTTTCAATTTTATAGGATCTTCCAAAAATTTTAGGAAACATTAAGGAACACTGAAAAATCCCTAAACATTCAATTCTTGACTAAGTAAAATTCCCAAAAAACAACATTTTCGAAGTAGGAAATTCTGAAGAAAAAAAAACAGTTTTTAGAACGTTTCTTCGCTCAATTTCTTGTCATGCTATCTGAAATTATATTTCTTGCAATTATTCTCGTTTTTTATGAAAAAATATACTTTTTTCGTTTTATAGATCTTTCTCGATATAATATTCTTGTTAGTAATTCATTGGCCTTGTATTTCTTTTTGTCATCTGATTTCTCTTGACATTTGCATTTTCAGATGAGAATTTAACTGTTTTGTTGAAGTTTCAACTGCTTTGTTAAAAACTCTTTTTTGCTTAAAAATTAATTTTTTTAACTAAACATTGACCTTTTGCGTTTTAAGCTTGAAACCAATTTTCTAAATTCAAAATTTAACTACTTGATTACAAGTTGAACCACTTTAACAAAAAGATTTTTTTGCAGATTCGTCATTTTGTTAAAAATGCATCTCTTTATTTGAAAATTCGTTTTTCTCAGTCAAAAATAAAGTTTTTATTTCAAGAATTTATCAAGTTTAAATGTTTTTATAAATTTATTAAATTTATGAAATTTTAAAAATTTTGTAATTTTCTTTGACACATTTGAAAAATTGAAATTTTTTACTTCTAAGCCTTATATTAGTATAACATTTATCTTTTTACATTCTCATTCTATAATGAGAAGATATTAGATTTGTGCAAAATTTGAACCCCACCCCCTTTTTTTTTAAATGTCCACGTTTTGAGATTCCGACCCCAAAAACACAGGTTTATTATAATCGATAACAACTTTTTTTCATCAGGGGCGGTAAGGGGAGGCTAATAATAAAGATTCTGGATTGCTCAATTTTTATTTTAAGGTGAAATTTAAAAATTAATTTTTTTCATCACAGTTCTGAGGAATAAAACAAAATCTCCTACAAGTTTTGTTTTAGATCAATTCCGATAGATAAATTAAAAACGACGAGTTTGGCTGGAAAATGTTTCAAAGAAATTTCATAGGAATTTTTAAAAACTAAAATTCTTCCCAAACATTTTTTCCATATATTGCCTTATTTTGCTAGAAATTTAAAAATTTTAAAAAGGGTGAAAAAAATTGTGTAGGTCTTTTTAAAACCTGAAATTACTCTTTGGAATATTTTTACGTATCTCAAATGGTGTCACTGAAAATTTGAATTTTCGATTTTTCTCATAGTATTTTCGATAAATAAAACCAAAATAAAAAGTCCTCTGAAAAAATGGTTTGGAAACATTTTGTAGTACTTCTCAAAAGTTACAATGGCTTCTTAAAATATTTTCCAGGTTTTTGGGACGTTTCGCTCAAAATTTGAACATTGTATTTTTTCATAGCATTTTCGATGTATAAAACAGTAACCAATGGTGAAGGTCTATATCATAAATGATGAAAAAGTAAACATTAATTTTCTACGAAAAAACATGAATTTTTAGCAAAATTGTTAAATTATTAACGAAATAAATTAATATTCTACTGAAATGTTGATCCTTCAACAAAAAATTTAATTTTTAACAAGGCAGTTTAACTTTCAACCATGTAGTTGAATTTTCGAAATTTTTGAACGAGATAAATAATTGCTTTGTCAAAAATTTGAATTTTCAAACCGAAAAGATCAATTTTCCACCAATTAGTAGAATTTTTAACAAAATGAGATAAATTGTGGACCAACAATGTATAATAGATTTTATAATCTAGAAGAATTAACTTTCAACGAAAAATAATTAGATTTTTCTGTTGGGCTTTATTTTTTAATTCAGCTCGCATTAAAGCGAAAAAAACGAGAAAAAAGGCAAAAAGAGAAAGTTTATTAAAAACAGGGGAAAAATAGAAATTGTTTAAAAAATGTTTTCGAGCAATTTAAAAAACTGTTATTCAAATCTATATTTTCCATGTGTGATATGATTGCTTCATATTCATTTGATGACAATGTTATTTACTTTATGACTCAGAAGTACAAAATTAGAGTATATCTTGAATTTAGGAATGGAAATCGTAAACAGAAATGGTTTAATTGTTTGATATTGACATAATGTCTGCGTAGAGTTTACGATACTTGCGAAAACCTCGTCTGATGATCATGAAAAAATAATCAAATGAAGCTTCGAAAGCGTCCGGTTTTTTTAGAATTTTCCAAAATCGTTTCAGAGTTTTCAATTTGGAACAAGTATTTTAATTATTTGTATGATGATTGGTCCAACATTTTGCCGTAGATTTAAAGATCGAATATTAGAAAAAAAAGTTGGAAGAGGAGCAGAAAGGCTTGTATCAAATATCGCAAGACCATTCAAAAAGTTGTTTCAATAATTATGAAAAAATACTTTTCCTAAACTTGAGTCAGTGAAAATTTTACCAAATGAATTATTAATCAAGTCTTCAAATAATAAAATAATATTTTAGAATTCCGATAATGTAAGAGAGCAGTAAAGTTTAGAGTCAAATAGTGCAAATATTGACAGAAGCGTGGTCTTGTACAATAACAACCTTTTCATACTTTGTGTGGATCAGTTTTCAATGACTCATGTCAGTGAAATTTCATAAATTTGGCTTTGAAAATTAATTTGAGACCATATTCATTAATTCTCAGTGACACGAAACTTAACTTTGAAGCAAAAGTTATTGAAATTGCATAAAATTGACTCTGAAACCTATTTCAATTGCTTGTACATGAAATATTATTGGTGGCTGAACAAATTTCACTGTGGTTTACGTGAATTTTATAAACATGCATTGAAAATGAAATAATTTTTATTATTAAACTTAATAAACCTAAATGAAAATATGAACAAAATTTGAAAACCATTCATGAAATCTCTTAAAATAGTTTCAAAACTTACATTAAAATTTCAATAAGGCTATTTAAATTTCAGTGTTGCATTAAATTTCAATGAGTTTTTCACTAACCGTAGTGTAAAAAGCTTCACTAGCATTTTCATGAAATTTCATGAACTTACTTCTAACAGTGTATATTTTTGAAAACTCTAAGCTGATCAAAAAAGACTTTTTCTCATGTTGATTTTTATATTTGTAATTTTTTATCGACATATGTACATGCAAAGAATTCGAAGTAATTTTTGCATTCATAAAACAGAAATGTTTATTAATAAAAATTTCCAAGGTTTCATATCCTTGAGTAATTAAAGACCTTTCACGTGTGTTGGGTAAAACCACAAATCGAAATGATGGATTTATTTTGAATTGCGAGCAAACCAAGTACCCATTCCACTGGCTTTCGTTCCGAGGTTTTGCACTCGCTTTTCTCTCGCGGTGAACCGGAAATCGGTATATTTGAGCTCCATCCGTTCGAGTTAAAGGACATAGATGATCAAAATAGAGTTCAGTAAAACTACATGTCATTTCATTGACATCATTGACATAATTGGCAGTACAAGAAAGTCACAAAATTATCACTCTTATCATTATTATTATTAGTATTACTATTACTAACAAGGTTTTACTACTATTAAAATTCCTGTAATTTGTTTGAATTGAAGAATAGATGTGACGTTGAATCCTTCTTGTAACTTGTTGAATGAGAAATGTTTTTAAATTAACCAATTATTCAATTTTTAATTTTTAAACAAATTTTTTTGTTTGTTCTTCAGAAAAGCAAAATCAATCTTATTTTAAGTTTCTTAAATTCAGATGAAAAGCTCTTAAAATTAGACATGTTTTTCTCAAATACTTAAAAAATTGTATGAATCATTTACAATTTTTTGAATCTTGTAGATCCTATTAAAATGATTAGGCTCTTTGTAAATCTCTTAATCCCTTTCAAAAACTTTAAAAATCCTTCAAATTGCTTTGAATTTTCAAAATCCGAGGAAATCCCTAAAAATCTCTGAAAATAGGTTAAAATCCTTAAAATTTTGTGAAACATTTTGATATCTTACGAGATAACCTGAAATCTTTGACATCCCTTTGGAATTAATTTAAATCTCTAAAATCCATGGAAAACTTTTGAAATCTCTTCAAATCCCTTTCAAGATCTTAAATTCCATTAAAATTCGTCGAGATCCCTTGAAATCCTTGATAATATTCAGAAATTTTTTGAAATTCTGTTAAATCTTTTGAAATCTCACAAAATCCTCTAAAATCTTTGGATATAATTTGGAATCTTTTGAAAATTCTTAAAATCCCTTAAAATCATTGAAACCCCTTTAAATCTCTTAAAATTCGTTAAAATCCACGAAAATCCTTAGAAAACCCCTGAAATCTTTTGAAATATATTAAAATCATTTCGATTCTTCGAAATCCTATTAAAATCCTCTGATATCTTTAAACATTCGGGAAAGTACTTCGATATTACATGAAGTCCTTTAAAATCCTTTGAAATTCCGTGAAATATTTTCAAATATTTTCAAATCCTTGATAATATTCGAAAATCTGTTGAAATTCCGTGAAACCTTACGAAATCGAACAAAATTTTCTAAAATCCGTGGGTATACTTTGGAATCTTTTGAAATCTCTTAAAATCCTGTGAAATCATGGAAACACCTTAAAACCTCTGAAGATCCGTTAAAACTAGTTAAAATACTTTTAAATCCTTCCCAATCTTTGCAAATTATTTGAAATTTCTCCAAATCCTGGAAATCTCATTTAAATCCCTTGAAATCGTTTAAAAGCTCTGAAAATCCTTGATAGCGCGTGAAATCTTCAAAATCACATATTAATCCCTTATAATCCTTTAAAATAATTGAAAATCTGTTAAAATCTCTCAAAATCGTTTAAAATCATTGAAAATATAAAAATATATTAAAATCTTTCAAAAAAATTAAAATTCTTCGAAATTCCTGAAAATCCTTTATAATATTCGGATATCCTCTACAATTCCGTTAAATCCTTTGAAATCTCACAAATCCCTGCAAAATCAATGGATATACTTTGGAATCTTTGGAAATCTCTTTAAATCCTTCGAAGTCCCATAAAAATTCATTGCAATCTTTTAAAATCGATTAAAATTCTTCAAAATCTTTTTAAATCCCTTTTAATATTCGGAAATCATTTAAAATCCCGTAAATCTTTCGAAATCTTATGAAATTCTCTAAAATCCGTGAACATGCTTTAAAATCTTTTGAAAATTCTTAACATCCTTGAAAATCCAGTGAAATCATCAAAACTCTTTTCTTCTTCTAATCTGTTAACATTCTTTCAAATCTTTTGAAATCGTTTGAAATCTTGTCAAATTTTTTAAATCTCTGAATATCCTGAAAATCTTCTTAAAATCGTTAAAATGGCTTGAAATCTTCCAAAATCCCTTAAAAATCTCTCATAATCCTTTAAAATATTTGGAAATCTCTTGAAAGCTCTAAAAATTGGTTAAAATCGTTGAAATTTTGTAAAATGTTTCGAAATCATACGAGATTCCTTGAAATCATTAAAATCCGTTTAAAATTCATTGAAATGTCTTACAATATATTGACATTTATCAAAATCTTTTAGAGGACATAAAAATTCTTTGAAATCCCTTAAAATCCTTTATAATATTCGGAAATCCTTTGAAATCCCGTTAAATCTTTTGAAATCTTACGAAATTCCCTAAGATCCGTTGATGTCCTTTGAAATCTTTTGAAATCTCTTAAAATACTTTGAAATCCTGTGACGTCATCGAAACCATTTTTGGTCTCTTAAAATCTTTTTAATATCCTATAAATCTTCAAAATCCCATTAAAATCACCGGATATCCTTCAAAACTCGTGAAAATGTTTCGATATCACATGAAATCTTTTGAAATCCTTGGAAATACCGTGACATTTGACAAAAATATTTCGAAATCTCTTAAAATCCCTTCAAATGTTGGAGATGTCCTAATAATCCCTTAAAATCGTTAAAAACCTGAAAATCCTTGGAATCGCTTGAAATCTTCAAAATCTCTTATAATCCTTAACAATATTTGGAAGTCCTCTAAAATCTCTAAGAATCAGTTAAAATCTTCGAAATTCAGTGAAATATTGCGAAATTATACAAGATCCCTTGAAATCTTTGAAATTCCTTTAAAATGCATTAAAATCTTAATTATCTATCGGAATCTTGATAAATTTCTAGAAATCACTTACAATATATTAAAATCCATCTAAATCTTTTAAAAGCCATTAAATTCTTCAAAATCCCTTAAAATTCTTTATAATATTCCGCTTTGGGAATCTCTTAAAAAATTTTGCAATCCTGTGAAATCATCGAAATCCTTTTCTATTTCCTAAAATCTCTTGAAATATCTATAAATCTTCAAAATCCCATTAAAATCGTCCCTAAAAAGCTTTTGAAGTCTCGTTAAATCCAGCGAAATTCCGTAAAATCTTTAGAAATACCTTGTATCTCATGACAGTCCCAAAAAGCTTTTGAAATCTCGTTAAATTCCGTAAAAAGTTGGAGATTCTTTAAAATACTTTGCAGTCCTCTGAAATACCTTAAAATCCTTTGAAATATATTTAAATAGTCTGAAATCACTGAAAATCTTCTGAAATCCCTAAAAATCTCGTTTACAGTGAAAATAATTGACTTATGTGTGATATATTGAGTGAAAAATATAAAATTTTACCTAAGAAGTGAGAGAGGGGACATAAAAATCTTAAGCATTCTTACAATAGGGGAAAAGTGGGTCTGCAATTTCAAAAAACATCCTTACGTAATTAATGGGCTCCCTTATCACAAAGACAAAATGTTTTTAATTTGAAAAATATTTTAAAGAATTAATTAGAAAAACAAAATCTTGTTGTAAAAAAGTAAGATACGACAGAAGGAATGATCCATTTTTAAAATAAGAACTAGTCTTTGTTATTAATAGACTTTCAGCAGTTCAACGCTGCTCCATTGTTTTCAATAAAGAGCAAGGATTACCTCATAAATCTCGAAAGGATCGACCAATGACGCTCTTGGTTTACGAAACTATTGTTGATTTCCAGTACCCAGCATAAAAAAATTGGAAAGAATAAAGAATAGTGTGACCTTTTCAAATGAATTCATTAAAAGAGGAACCTCGACTAATCCGTTAACGAGTCGCAAATCAACTTCGTAAACTCTGGGGATGGCACATTCTGACTCATTACAAGTCGAATTTTAAAGAACTCATTGTTACTATAGAAAGCTCGAACATCCTTGATCTCACTTTAAAACGTCACTAATTACAATTTTAAATTTCTGACATATAAAAATGCCATGCCATAAAATTCAAAGGGTCTAAATGGTTTTTGTGTTAAAAACTATTCATCAGTATGAAATTGCAATTCTGCTGTCATTTGTTTTGTCTTTCGATTTTTATTTTTCTATCGTTAAAAATATTAACAATGAAAAAATCCATTATCAAACAATTTTTTTAATATTAAGTTCAAATAATTTTTGAAACAATAATTAATCATTAACAATTTTGAAGAGAAAGCGTGTGAAATTTAAAAAAAAATGTATTGAACGATTTTCAGTTAGGTAAAATTTTGAGAAAAGGAGAATATTTCGAATGGAATGAAAAGGAATTGACCTTGTATCATTTCTTAAGAAAAGTATTGAAAATATGATAATTTGAAATTTAAAGTCTTTGAATTAAAAAAATTTTTGAACAGAAGTTTTCGATATTGAAATATTTCACTCTAGAATTTTTAAAATTGGACAATTTTATTCGTTCTTAAATTGAAATTTCGAAAATAGGACAATTTCATTAGATTGCAGATTAAAATGTGAAAAATAGGACAATTTCAAAACGTTGAAAATGGAATATTTTCAGATTCAAATTTCGAAAATTGAATCATTCAAACTTTAAAGGAATTACAATTGTATAATTAAAAGCGCTTGAACTTGAATAATTAAAATTTTACATTCGAAGCGATCAAAATTTGACAATTTGAAACTGAAAACTACATTAAATGCTTCAAAGTCTAAGCTTCTGAAATTCTAGATTTTCAAATTGTTATTACATTAAAAAATATATAATTTGACATTAAAATTGATCACACGAATTTTTCTAAAATCGAAAAATAAATTCTCCTTTATTTTCACTGTTCGAAATGGAAACTATTTTAATTACAAACCTTTTAAATTGAAATATTCTGAAAAAATGTTCACAATAGAAAGTAATTTAAAATGGGAAACACTAAAAATGAAAAAATTTATACTCCCGAACGAATCCGAGCTTCATTAAAACTGTAACAAATTTGAATCCAAAAATTGTGATGTTGAAACTTTTTTATACTGAAACCCTTTACAATTTTAATTATTTCACGTAAATTCAAATTGTATGAAAATTAAAAATTTGAGTACGTTCAATAATACTTTTCGAAACGCAACCATTAAAATTTTATTCGCAAGAATAAAACATATGTTAGGGATCACCATTTTTTACTTTTTAATTTCAAATTGTTCAATTGTTAAAATTTGCTTTAGAATTATCATTCATTCTTGAAATTTTCCAACCAAATATTTTTCAATTTCAAATAACTTATTTAATTTTTAATCTTTAACTTCAAGAAAATTTTAATATATTACGTTGAAAATTAAAAATTTGAAAGATAATACAAAACAAGATTGCTATATATGATTCTTATACTTAAAATTACACAATTTTAAGCTTTGCGATTGGAAATTGTTTTTATTTAAAGCTGAGTTTGAAATGTTTAATATTTTGTAACATTCTCGAAAAAAAAAGTTCAATGTCTGATTCTAAAACCTTCTCATTCTTAAGGCTTGAATTTGAGAAATTATTGTCTTAATTTTTCATTGTTTTAAATTTATTCTGAAAGCATTTAATTAAAAATTTTTTAATCGCAAATTCTTCAACCGAAAATTACGCAAGTACCAATTGTTTCAACTTTATATTATACGATTTTGAGGAATTGAAAAAAAAAACAATTTTGTACATTTAAAATAGTAATAAAACAATTTAGAACATTGGAATATAAAATAATTAAATTGAAAACTGACTATGAAGTCTTTTATTATAAAATTGTGCAGCTTTGAAAGATTTAATAGTGAAATTGTTCTAAAATTTTTAATATTTGTATTTGGAACTACAACACTGTAACAAATTTTAAATTCAAAATCTCCAAAAATTAAGAAATTTAAAACCAAAGATTTTAGAATTTAAGCTTTTGAAGCAAAAATAGTTTGATTTTTAGGGCTTCAAAGACTAAACTGTTTTAGAAATGCGCATTCAAAATAATATTTTTTTATCTGAAATAACAGGATTTTCAATCAGTTTTTAATAAAAATATGAATGCTCTACGAAAAGTGAAATATTTTTATCTTTTTTGATTTTAGGAACCACCATTTTTTACTTTTTAATTTCAAATTATTTAATTTCTAACACTTACTTTAGAATTATTATTCATTCTTGAAATATTCCAATAAAATATTTTTCAATTTTAAATGAATTATTTATTTTTTAATCTTTAATTTTGAGAAAATTTTAATATACTACATTGAAAATTAAAAATTAGAAAGATAATACAAAACAAGATTGCTATATATGATTTTCATACTTCAAATTACACCATTTTAAGCTTTGCGATTTGAAGTTGTTTTAATTTAAAGCTGAGTTTGAAATGTTTAATATTTTGGAACATTCTCAGATTAAAAAAAAATCAATTTTCAATGTCTGGTTGATATTTTCAATATCTTCTCATTTTTGAGGCTTGATTTTGAAAAATTATTGTCTTAATTTTTCATTGTTTTAAATTTATTCTGAAAGCATTTAATTTAAAATTATTTGATAGCAAATCCTTTAAACTGAAAATTACGCAAGTATCAATTCTTTCAATTTGATATTCTACGGTTTTAAGGAATTAAAAAAAAATTCGTACGTTTAAAATTGAAATCAAACAATTTAGAATATTGGAATCTAAAATAATTAAATTTAAAACTGACTATGAAGCCTTTTATTATGAAATTGTGCAACTTTGAAAGATTTAATAGTGACATTTTTAATATTTGTATTTGAAACTACAACACTGTCAAATTTTAAATTCAGAACCTCCAAAAATTAAGAAACTTAAAACGAAAGACTAAACTGTTTTAGAAATTCACATTCGAAATAATAATTTTAAATTAAAATAACAGGAATTTCAATCAAAAGAAATGAATGTTCAAGTCAAATAATAAATTTCAAAAATTGTATTTTCAACAAAAGAGTTCAACCCAAAAGATGATTTTTTAACCCGGAAGATTAACTTTTTAGAGATAGAATAGGTAAATTTTCAAACAAGGAGGTGAATTTTAAAAAAATATGAATTTTTAACAAACTTATTCAACTTTCAACAGCAAGAAGATTAATTTTCTACCAAAAGTCATGAATTTTCAAGAAAATACATTAATTTAAAAAAAATGGGTCAATTTTAAAGTTAAAAGAACCAATTGTCTAGAAACCGGTTGAATGTTTAACCCAAAAATATGATGAAAAAAAATGTAATTTGCTACCAAAACGCTAGATTTTCATGAAAATAGTTTAATATTTAACAAGAAATTTACTATGTAACTGAATAAATTATTAATAAGTATCATATCATGTATGTAGTATCATGTGACTTTCAAAGTAACTGGATAGATTTTTTCACACAAAAAATGTGATTTCTGTTAAAAAAATAATCAGTGTCATTTTCACCTTTAATAATAATTAATGAATTAATACTTGAAGCGTAAAAAATTCAACCATTCCCAACCTCGCTTAAAAATGGAAGAATTCTGAAATTAGGATTTTCAAACTAAGTCGTTAAAAATAATTCATTTTCAAATTGTGCATTCAGATTTTTTAAATTCAATCATTTTAATGCAAAGTGAAAAATTAAGAATTTGAAAATCATTAGATGTCAAATTGAATAATCATACCATAAAATCATAAAATAAATTGTGCAAGAATTTTTTGTAGGTTCTTTATGAATATGAGATAATCTTGTATAAATATGGTATACAGATTTGTGAAAAATGGTATAAAATGGAAGGTCATTTAATTTACTTTGGAAATCAGTCTTTGAAGATTTTTAACACTTTTTTTAGATTAAATTTCTGTTTTGCAATATGTGACCTATTATGAAATGGGCTATAATTTTATAAAAATTTCAAAATGAGCATGAAGAATGGTGAAATTGATATCATCATTGATCCCGTAGGTCCTATCGGTGCTGATAAGATGAAAGAACAGCTATTCAAACGAAAGAAGCACGTATACCTATATGAAATTGAATTCACGTGGAAGATGAAAATTGCAGAAAGTCTTCGCCATTTCGCCGACAGAAGGTATCAGAAAGAAACCCGTAAAAGGGCCTATAAAAAGGAGCATTTTCATTTCGGTTAGCTACCTCTTTTTATATGCTTTTTTGTATGTATTCGTATAGAAAAAATTCATATGTAACCCTTCAACTTATTTGAATTATAACATACATATATATTTATATATATATATATATACATTCGTTTAAATATTTGAAAAAATGTCTTATTCGAAACATATTTTCAGAAATTCAACTGCAAAATAATCGCGAATTTCTTGAGATTGAGAAAAACCAAAAAATCCGAAAAAGAAACGTAACCCAACATTCTTTGAAAACATAGAAAAGGGGATTATTTTTCGCGAAAATAGTGTAGTAATGAAGAAATAAATTCTTTCCAATAAAATTGATGTAAATACCTATAAGATTTCAAGTTGGAATATTGTATATTGCATTTTCGACAAAATACATGAGTTATCTATCAAATAGTTGAATATTCAACTTATAGAGGTTAAATTTCCAACGAAAAATATAATAGTGAAATTTTCAGACAAGAAAATTAATTTTTATTCAAAAGAAAAACGAATTAACAACAGAAAAGTTAAATTTTAGACCAACGAGGTGAATTTTGAATAATACAATTTTTTATCAAACTAGTTCAACTTTGAACCAAGTGTTTGAAGCTTCAACTAAAAAGGATGAATTTTTAACTGAATAGTTCAATTATCCACCAAAAAGATAAATTTTTCAGTAAAACGATTAATTTTCTACCAAAAAGCAGGAATTCTTAACAAAATACATCAATTTTCAACAAACTTGTTGAATTTCCAAGCCAAAAGGACGAATTAATAACAAAACGGTAGAATTTTCATCCTGAAAATATGATTTTTTAACAAAAAAATTAATTTTCTACCAAAAAGTTTAGTTTTCATAAAAATAGTTTAATTTTAATTAAATAGTTCAATTTAAACCAAAAATAAAAATTGTTCACAAAAAAATTAATTTTGAAACGAATAGTTTGATTGTCTACCAAATTTTTGGATGCTGAACCACACCAATGAATTTTCAACAATGAAAATTAATTTTCGACCAGAAAAGAAGAATTTTTACCAAAATACATGAATCTTCAACAACACAATATCAATTTTCAACTGAAAAAGATCAATTTTCAATAAAAAATACAAATTTGAAGCCAACAAACAAAATTACATTGTTCTTTGAAAAAATAAATTCTCAATCAACAAAAAAAAAACGAATTTTCAACAAAAGGGTTCAACCCAAAAGATGATGAATTTTTAAACAAATAGTTAAGTTTTCAGCCAAGAAGATGAATTTTCCAGTAAGAAGATTCATTTTCTATCAAAAAGCATGAATTTTCAACAAAATGCATTAACTTTCAACAAAATTGGTGAATTTTGAAGTCAAAAGGATCAATGATCTACAAAACGGTAGAATTTTCAACCCTAAAACATGATTTTTTAACAAGAAAATTAATTTTCTATCATAAAGGTGAATTTTCATAAAATAGTTTAATTTCGAACCAAACAGTTAAATTTAAACTAAAAATATGCATTTTTAACACAAAAATTAATTTTCAACCGAATAGTTTCATTTTCTCCCAAATTGTTAAATACATGAAGTTTCAACTAGAGAAGACCAATTATCAATAAAATTATAAACTTTCAAATAAAAGTAGAATGGCTATACCATTTTTCGTCGAAAAGTCTTCTTTTTTGTAAAAAATTAATCTTCTTGGTTTAAAATTAAAGGAATAGATTTGAAGTTGAATTACTTTGTTTGAAATTTAGTTTATCAGTTCAAAATTCACCATTTCGGTAGAAAAATGAACCATTGTTTTTATTCAAATGTATTGTGGAAAAACGCATTTTCAGGTGAAAAATTCTATTATATTAGTAAAAAAATTCCACAATTTGGTTGAAAATTTGTTGTCTCTCGAATGAAAAATCTTTCTTGGTAGAAAATTAAACTCTTTTGTTGAAAATTTACCTTTTTGGTTTAAAATTTCATGCCTTTTGGTAGTAATTTGAGCTGATCTGTTTCGGTTTAGGATTTTGAAAATTCGTCTTTTTTGGTCAAATTTAACGGGTTTTGATTTAAAATATCAAGTATTATATTTTTTGTTCTGAATTCAATTTTTTTGAAGATTCATCATTTTGGGTAAAAATCAACTATTTCCATGAAAATTAAATTTTTTGTTGAAAATTCAACTATTTTGTAGATAATTTATCTTTTCGTTTTGAAAATTCAACTATTTTTTGGGGGAAATTAGTCTTTTTGGCTAAAAATTTTATTATTTTCGTAGAAAATTCAACTATTTGTTTGAAATATAACTTTTTAGTTAACAATTTGTATTTTAATATCAAAAATTTTACTCTTTCGTAAATAATTTGCCTTTTTAGCTTGAAAATTTCATATTTTAGCAAAAAAAAAATTTCTGTTGACTAAAATGTCGTTCTCAGTAGAAAATTAAATTCTTTTGTTGAAAATTCGTCTTTTTGGTTTGAAAATTCATCTCGTTTGGCAAAAATGTTATCTTTTTTTTATAAAAATGCAACTGCCTAAAAGATCTAGTTTTTACGACCTAAAATAGAAAACTGTTCAATTTTGAGTCTATTAATTGGTGATACTGTACAATCCCGAATGTTAACATTTTTAAATGATAATTTCCAGAATTTTTAAAAGCAGATGTCACTTAATTAATGAAAACTGTTGAAGTTTGCAAGTTGTTGAATGTAAAATTCTAAGTACTTCTGATAAAAAATGATTTAATTTTTAACACTTTGAGATAGACAATATTGGGTAAATAAAAAAATTTATATATATAGTTATTGCAGTAACACTCTCAGCTTCAAATCCACAGATAATTATTAATACTATTATTATTTTATGAGTGAAGACAGCTCAAAAGCCGATAAATACACCTCATCTAGTACGACGGCCCCCATCCGGGTATAACCTAGTCAAGCCCTGCTTAACTTTCGTGATCGGACGAAAAGCCTTAAACAAATCCATGTGTCCACGCTGACACACCGATTAGAAGAATTTGAATTCATAATTCCACATTATTGAAATAATAAAAAATAATTTAGCTTCGAATGTTTAAATTTTTTAACTTTAATGGAAAAATTTGGTACAAACCGGGAAATGACCATTTATTTTTTGACATTCTAGTGGCCATACTGAAAAAGAAATGCAAATTTGCTTAAATAGACAGTAAATCATGGAATATTTTTTACCAAGAAAGACGGATTTTCAACAAAATATATGAATTCTCACCCAATAGTTGAATTTTCAACTAAAATGATCAAATAACATCAAGCAGTTCAATTTTTCACTGAAAAAGATAAATTTCTAACCAAATTGTTTCCTTTTTGATTGAAAACGATTAATTTTCAATAAATGATGGAATAGTAGACCTTTAATCAAAAAAAGAATTAATTTTCAACAAAAACGAGTTGGATTTTTCAACTAAAGAGATGAACTTTTGAATAAAAAAATTAATAATCTTGTACCAAAAAAAATTAATTTTTAGAAAAAGAATTCAACAATAAACCAAATAGTCAAATTGTTTACAAAAAAGATGAATTTTTAATTAGGAATAATAATTTTCTACCAAAAACGACGAATTTTCATCAAAATATATGAATTTTCAACTAAATAGTTCAATTTTCAACTAAAGTGGTCAAATAAAATCAAATAGTTGAATTTTTCATTGAAAAAGATACATTCTTCACAAAAAAAAAAT
The DNA here is from genome assembly GCA_011634705.1 of Andricus grossulariae. NCBI lineage: Eukaryota > Metazoa > Arthropoda > Insecta > Hymenoptera > Cynipidae > Andricus > Andricus grossulariae. Next base: position 205,389,338 of record JAABKJ010007545.1, read on the forward strand.
TTGTTAACAAAATAGTTGAATGCTCAAACAAAGAAAAGAATTTGTAGTCACAAGAAGATTATTTTATACGAACAACGACGAATTTCCAACAAGATACATGAACTTTCAATTAAAGAGAAGAATTATCAACGAAAGAGATGAATTATTTACTAAAGTGATGATCTTTAACCAAAACGAAGTGAATGTTCAACAAAGGAGTTCAACTAATAACCAAAAACGAATGAATTTTTTAACAAAATTGATACATTTTAGACAAAATAATGAAGTATTCATTCAAATTTAAAAAAAAATCAATTCTCAACCAAAAAAATTAAATTTCAGCCAAAAATAGATTCATTTTTCAATGAAAGAGATGAATTTAAACTAATATGATAAAGACTTACAACTTTCTAGGGTCAACAGGGAATGTTTTAAATCATTTTGAATTTCACGTTGGGAGTAAAATTCCAATTTTCCTATATTGGGCTATGAATCTCTATATGGCTTACATTTTTTTTCTACCGATACTTTCCCTCTTCTACTCCCCTAAATTCCCCTTCACCCCCACCCAGCACTTCAACCTTTGCTTCTACTCCCTTCCCCAACTTCCTCCTAATCTACTTTACCCCTCTCCTCACTTCCCCTGCTCTCTTCAAACTTCCCCTACCCCATAATTTCTCCTTACAGTTACCCTCCTATCGCTTCTTGTACCTCCCCTTCCCTCATTTCCCCTACTACACCTTTCCTAATTCCCCCTCTTTCCCTCCCTTTATTTCCCATCACTTCTCATACTTATCCTCCCCTACTGTCTAACCCTACTTTCCCCTACTTCCTCTTTCTCATTTCCCGTCACTTCTTCCAACTACACGCCCCTTGCTTTTCCTCACTGCTTCTACTTCCCCTTCCCTCATTTCCTATCACTTCCCCTACTTTGTCACCCCATATTTTCCATCAGTTATCCTCCTCGCATTCCCCCACATTACCTTCCCTCATTTCCCGTCACTTCCACTACCTTCATTTTCCCTATTTTCCTCCCTTCATTTTTCATCACTTCCCCTACTTCCGTTCCCGATCGGAACTATAACGGGTTTTGCCCTGGGCTAAGGTAAAGGTACCTAGCATGAGACAAATTTTAAGGGAGTTTCGATATTTTAATTAATTTTGAAACGATAGCAGAATATATTTTCGAAATGTTTATATCAATGAATGCGCTGATCTTTTTTTGAATTCGAAACGCCTATCAAAAGTTTAATTTAGTCTAAGCAAAAGTTATTATATTTATGAGAAAGCAGAACGACCTATATGTACCGATTATGAAACAGCTTTTAAACTCTTGTGCCGGTGTTTTATAATATGGCTTATTTTATATTACTTTCTATATCAGATCAAACTAAATAGTACAATAAACTTTTATTTCAATCGTACATAGAGATAAATAAATTGAATAAAAGTTTTCGCTAAAATTGACAAACCGAACCTATAAAGGGTAGGGTAGGGTGGGGCGAGATGAGCATAGTTCTCTTTTACACGTCAGTATTTAAAATCTGCTAGTTCATTGCTTAAAAGTAAGTCGTTATATATAATTAAAAACTAAAGGTTAACAACCACTGCAGGGTCCCACTGGGAGCAACTGTCATCTAAAAAATGACATCGGCCCATACAATTCATGTCAAACTTGTTACTCGGGGGTTTTTGGGGTCGCTGATTACGAATCTGATGTCGAATTCATTACATTTTTATTTTCAAGATGGCGGATGTTGAATGGCGGACGAAAAATGCGAGACCTAGTTGAAATATTGCAGTTTTTTCGTCAAAATTGATAGGAAAAATATGTCAGTCTTCAAATAGTTTTGAAAATTTTTCTCTGCAAGACTTTTTGGGGGTCACTTATTACAAACTGAGGTCAGATTTGCAAAAGGGCATATCAGGATGAGCATGTATGTGCTGCCTCCTCTCAGATGTGGTTGAGATTTTTGCAGTAAATTGGCACTGATGTAAGACTAAATTTCCGAAAAGATTATATTTGAGAAATAATTTTTATGGGTGTTATGGGGGTTAGAAGAAAAATAAAAAAGTTAGCTTTTCTCAAGAGCGGTTGAACCGATTTTGATGTGCAAAAAATATGTTATGGGACTCAATGAGAGAATGTTGTGACAAAATTTCGAAATTAAAAAAAAAATACGGGTCAAAAAAAGTTTTGAAAACCTTTTTGAATTTTTTTTCTCTATAAATTCAGACTTTATAGACCACATTAGTCCTGCTTTCTTAAATTTTGCAAATCTGACCTCAGTTTGTAATAAGCGATCGCCAAAAAGTCTTGCAGAGAAAAATGTTCAAAACTATTTGAAGAATGACATATTTTGCTTAGCAATTTTGACGAAAAAACTGCAATATTTCAACTAGGTCTCGCATTTTTCGTTCGCCATTCAACGTCCGCCATCTTGATAATGAAAATGTAATAAATTTGACTTCAGATTCGTAATCAGCGACCCCAAAAACCCCCGAGTAACAAGTTTGACATGAATTGTACGGTAAAAGGTATTTAAGCTGGAAAGGAGATCCGCCATATTGGTTTCGCCAACTTGTAAATGAAAATTTAATAGTTTAGACTTCAGATTAGTAAACAGCGACCCCGAAATCCCCCGAGTAACAAGTTTGACATGAATTGTATGGTAAAAGGTATTTAAGCTAGAAAGGAGATCCGCCATATTTTTTCCGCCAGCTTTGAAATGAAAATTTAATACTTTAGACTTCAGATTCGTAATCAGCGAACCCGAAAACCCCCGAGTAACAAGTTTGACATGAATTTTGTGGTAAAAGGTATTTGAGCTAGAAAGGAGATCCGCCATATTGGTTCCGCCACCCTGGAAATAAAAATGTAATACTTTAGACTTCAGATTCCTAATCAGCGACCCCGAAAACCCCTTGAATAGTAAAATAGTCTAAATTCATCCAAGAATTATACTTTTTTGGGAAATTTTGACGAAACAATTGCATTTTTTTGTGACATGCCGTGATTGAAGCAGCCATCTTGAGGTTAGGATTGATTTCCAGTAAAAAAGGCCAGACGGCATTGAAAAATACACTTCATAACAAAGATTTTAGTGTGCTACAATAGTTTCTTCTCTCAAAAGAAAAATGGGCAGGGGGGTGGCTGATTTGAAAAAGAATTCCCCATATATATATATATATACAGTTAATAATTACCAAGTAATTAACAATCAAAGATTAAACAATCAGAAACACGCGTTAGATGGTCGACAGTCCATGTGCCATCGACAAGAGTGTGTGCATAAACAGGGCGCAGTCCCATGGAAGCAGATTAGTAGGATAGTGGAACAGTTTTGACCAATGAGGTACCTCCACAAGCTCTAGCAGTCACCTCATTGGTCCAAACTGTTTCACTATTCAACTAATCTACGTCCATGGGACTGCGCCCTCAGTTCATATAATTTCTCCTCCGCTCGCTTTTCCAGTAGGGGAGAGCGTAGTACTGACGACAGGGCGGATGAGTTGGGATTTTTAACCTCAAATTTAGTTTCAGTTTTGTGATTGCTGGGATGTAATACTAGGTGTAAATATTTGTCTAGTTGTAAGTTATTTTAAGTATAATCAAATGGTGCGTTATTATAAAAAGAAAAAAAAAATTTAGTCATGCAGATGGTCAATTGAGATTGACCATTGATTGTGTAACTAATGGGGAATCCATCAAAGGTACAGCAGCAAAGTATGGCATACCTGAATTAACTTTGCAATCCCACTTTAAACATGTCTCTAGTCCTCCCGATGGAAAAGGTAAGTTTTAAAATTCATTTACTGCTATTCTATTATTCTAGTTTACCGTGCCATTTGTGCCCCACTTTGACGCCTGCTTATCTTAATTTCTATAAATTAAACGCGTTCGTTTAAAATTTTTATTCGAATTGAATTTCATTTATAAACATTCATTTTAATTGATGCTTTTTTTTGGCAGTTTGAAAAATAATATTAATGTTGAAAAATTCACTCAAAGTTAGGGTGCCGCTCGTGCCCCGTTCTCCCCTAGGTTGTGACTCTCTGGTGTAAGTTCACACGTCAACGAGATAAAAATTTTTAAAATATATTTCCCAAAATCAACGGAATTAGACAATATTCTCATGAATTCTGTAAAATTCCCGTAAATTCTGCAGAATTTTCGAGAACTCAGTACAATTCTCCTGAATTGTGAAGAATTCTTCTGAATTCAGCAGAATTTTCTTAAAATCAGCAAAAGTCTCTCTAATTCTGTGGGATTCTTTTGATTTAAGCAGAATTCTTTTGAATCCAGTTGAATTCTCTTGAATGTTGTATCATTCTCATGATTTGAGTAGAATTCTTATAAATTCAGTAGAATTTCTGTGAATTAATCAAATGTCTCTGGAACTCCGTAAAAATATCTCGTAAATTCAGTAGAATTCTCGTAAATTTAGTAGAATTCTTCTAGGTTTGGGAGAATTCTCTTGAAGTAAGTGAAATTATCGTGTTTTCTTTCGAATTCAGCAGAATATTCTTGAAATCAGCAAAATTGTTTCGAATTCAAAAGAATGCTCTAGAGTTTAGCGGAATTCCCTTGAATTAATCATAATTCTCTGGAATTCTGTAAAAATATCACGTAAATCAAGTACAATTTTCTTGAGCTATGTATAATTCTCTTGAATTGTGTATAATTCTCTTGAATTCAGTAGAATTCTCTTGAAATATGTAAAATTCTCTTAAACTTCGTTTAATTCTCTTAAATTCAGGAGGATTCTCCTAGGTTTGGCAGAATTCTCATGAATTTAATCAAATTATCGTGTTTTCTTTCGAATTTCGCAGAATATTCGTGAAATCAGCAAAGCTCTTTCGAATTTGAAAGAATTCTCTAGAGTTTGGCAGAATCCTCGTGAATTAATCATAATTCTCTGGAATTCTGTAAAAATGTCTCGTAAGTTCAGTAGAATTTTCTTGAATTATGTAGAATTCTCTTGAATTGTGTATAATTACTTTAAATTCCGCAGAATCCTCTTGAATTGAGTAGAATTCCTTTGAATTTAGTAGAATTCTCTTAAATTCCGATTATGGATGCTTGATTAGGGACGCTTGAAGTCGCCCTCAGCCCACGTTGTCGATAGGTATTATATTTTTTTAAAGTTTTTGGCGTTGCAAGAAAAACTATTGCAATTACTCCGTGGTCTTCTAACGCAAAATTTCACGTAAAATCCGAATTTTAACAAGTTAAATGTTTAACTTCCTTTTTTAATGAGCTTTTATTGCATGATACGGAGAGGATACGATGTGGATACAAATACTATAAAGATACGCTGTAGCGTATCCGGTCCGTTTATTCGGTCCGCTAGGGTCTCTAGAGTTAGGCAGAATTCCCTTGAATTAATCATAATTCTCTGGAATTTTGTATAAATATTTCGTAAATACAGCAGAATTCTCTTTATTTATGCATTGTCTTGAAATATGTATAATTCTCTTGAAGTCCGTAGAATTCTCTTCAATTCAGTAGAATTCTCCTCTTACGTTTGGCAGAAATCTCTTGAGTTGAGGAGAATTCTCTTGAATTTAGTAGAATTCTCTTGAGTACGGCAGAATTCTAGTTGATTTCAGTAAAATTATCTTAAATTCTGTAAAAAACTATTGAATTCTGTAGAATTCTCTTGAACACTTTTGAACTTATTACAAATTTTTAACACTTCTGAATTCATTAAAATAAGCTTTGATTTATTTCGAATTCAAGAGTCTTTCCAATTTTCATTGTTGTAAACGTTACCAAAATTTTTGATAAAATTCTATTGAAAAAGTGCGACACGACAGATTCATAATTAAATGCTTGATGATTTCAGTGCACGTGTTGAAAAGAAATTACCAAGTTACTTGTTCCGGGTGCATTTTAAAGTGCAAACATACGCCCGCAAAAATCCCTCTGATGACGTACATGCAGAGATGATTTTTTTGCCTTGTAATGAGGTTTCTTCACTTAGCGAATATAATAAAAGACGTCATTAAACTGATTCGACCACGGTGCACTGCTTAGGTAAAAATCATGCTGAAAAAGAATTACCCAGTAATTTTCCATACATATGTGTACGAATGAGGCGAACGCACCCCTGATGAAAAAGTTTTGACGATGCCCTTGCCAATAGAATTTATTTTACTTAAATTAATTTTTATTGACTAATGAGGAGTGATCCATTCCTAGTTAGATGATTAGTCATTACAATTAGTCATTCAACCCTCTCACTGGTATACATATCCCTGATGATGAAATGTTGGCAAAGAACATAAAAATAGGATAAACGCTTTAACTAAAACGTCGTCAAATTTAGTCGACTAGAATCTTTTTCGAAAATTAAAAATATTCAGTCCAGACACCTTCAGAGGACTTTAGTAGATATCTGCGGTGATTATTTTTAATTTGAAATTTTTTGGCTCTTATAGTTGTAGGCAACTGAGATGATGTTTGATAAATGTACTAGGAGTAATTTTTTGGGGTTGGTTTTGTTATGGTTTTTCAATATTATTTCAGGGATCGGAATATCTAATGAATTCTTGGGAAAGTGTGTGGGGTGATTATTTAAAATGTTAAATTTTTTGTCTGCTTTAGTCAAAAGCAACTGATACTGGGTTCGCTAAATGTACTAGGGGTAGCTTCGTAAGGCTGTGTAATATTATTGCAGGAATTAGGACATCTGATAGAGTTTTGGAAAAGTGCCTGGGGTGACTATATTCAATTTGAAATTTTGTGGCTGCTTCAATTAAGTGCAATTGAGACTGTGTTCGTTAAATGTACTAGGGGTGGTCTTATGAGGCTGTATAATATTATTGTTGAAATGGCGATATCTGATAGAGTCTTGGAAGCGTGTCTGACATGACTAGTTATTATTTGGAATATTTTTGGCTGGTTAACTCGAATTCAATTAAGATGAGGTTCGCTAAAATAATTAAATACGTATTAACGGTAGTTACATACCGCAATCTCACAAAACTCTAGTCGACACTCTAATCACTAAAAAAAATTAGACACCCCAAAAAAACACCCCTAGTATATTTAACGAACCTCATCTGAATTGACTTCGAGTTAAGGAACCAAAAATGTTTCAAATTAGAACTTGTTATGTCAGACACCTTCCCAAGACTCACGCAGACATCCCCATCCCTACAATAATATTACACACCCCCAAAAACCCACCTCTAGTACATTGAACGTATCCAGTTTCAACTGCCTTCAACAAAAGCATACAATACAGTCTCAAAAAACGACCCCTAGTACATTTGACGAACCCGGTCTCAGTTGCCTTCAACTGAAGCAGGCAAAAAATATTCAAATTATAAATATTCAACCCAGACACCTTTCCAAGCTTCTAACCGATATTGCTACACCTAAAATAGTATTAGACAGCTCCAAAAACCACCCCCAGTACATTTAACGAACGCCGTCTCAGTTGCATTTAACTAAAGCAGCAAAAACAAATTTTAATTAAAAATTGTTGGACCAGTCACCTTTGCAAGGCTCTAGCAGATATCGTAATTCCTACAATAATATTATACAGCATCAAAAAACCACCCCTAGTACTTTCATCGAACCCAGTCTGATCTTCCTCCAACTTAAACTGCTAAAAAATTAAAAATCTAAAATAATCACCCCCACACACTTTTCCGACACATAATTAGATATTCGGATCCCAACCATAATACCAACCCTAGTACATTCAACAAACTCCTTCTGAGCTGCCTTCAACTAAAACATGAGAAAAATTTGAATTGAAAAATAGTCATTCCAGGCACCTTGCCAAGACTTTAGTTTATATCCTCATCCTCACTGTAACTTTGAGCTACCCCAAACAATTACCAATAGTACATTTATCAAACCTCATTCTAGTCGCCTGCTACAATAAGAGCCAAAAAATTTCAAATTGAAAATAATTACCCCAGACATCTAGTAAAGCCTTCTGAAGGTGTTTGGGATGATTATTTTTAATTTTCGAAAAAGATCCTAGTCAGCTAAATTTGACGACGCTCTAGTTATAGCGCTTATCCTATTTTTGTTATTTGACCAAATTTCTTCATCGGGGGTATGTTTTCAGTGAAAAATGATCCCTAGAAAAATATTTGATAGTTTTCAATATTTGATTATACCAGTGAGAGACGACTGAATGACTAATCATGTAACTAGGCATGGTCAGTCCTCATTTGCGCACGCATGTATCATACATTTCCCACTGAGAATTCTACGGAATGCACGATAATTCTACCGAACTCTAGAGAATTCTACTAAATTCAAGAGAATTCCGCCCAACTCTAGAGAATTTTCTTGAATTCGAAAGAATTTTGCTGATTTCAAGAATATTCTTCTGAATTCGAAAAAAACACACAATAATTCGACTAAATTCAAGAGAATTCTGGCAAACCTAGGAGAATTGTACTGAATTTAAGAGAATTAAACAAAGTTTGAGAGAATTTGACATATTTCAAGAGAATTCTGCTAAATTTAAAAGAATTATACGCACTGAAAAAAAGGATTACTTGTACCAAGTGAATTTTACTTGGCTGAAGTAAGTGTAAGTCCTGATCATTTTCAAAGAAATATTTATTTTGGTAAATAAATAATAAATAATAATAATTTCATAAGCTCAAAAAACTATTTCTTCACATCAAATTTTTTAATATTTGAACCAAAAAAATATCCTACTGATTCAAAAAATATTTCTTTGGCCTAAACCATGCGCGAGTGCAATAAAGTAGTTCGTACTATAACTGTAGTACATATTTTCCTAAATGAACAAATAGATTCTTTCAGCCTTAATTAATATTAACATTGTTATTATTATACATATTTAATTCAAACAATTTACATGATTTAAAATCTTTGTGAACCTCAAACAGAAAAATTCGATGAAAAATCCACCCCCAGCAGGAATCGAACTTGGGTCCGTCAAGTGTAAAGTCCAAAGCGATTACCACGACGCTGTCGCAGCATGGAAATTCTAAGTTGGAAAGCCGTATTTAACCTTCACCATAAGTGCCAAAGAAATATTTCTTTCAATCAAAAACATGGATATTGAATTTAACAATATATTTCTTTAATCTAAAGAAGTATTAAATCGAAACAAATTACGTCAAATTATTAAATATTTAATTAAAAAAAATAATGACTTCGTTGGAATAACCGTTCATTTGTTATGAATAATTTAATTCTAGTAAGCAAATGAAATATTTCTTTCAACTGAAGAAATAAACATTTATGCAAACACAATATCTTGTTCATGTAAATAAATGCGATTCATTGGTATAAATGCATGAACTCTGTGTAACGAATAAATATATTTTCAATGTAATTAATATTATTTTGAATTAAACCATTATTTCTTTGATTTAAATAAACCTAAATACTTGATTCAAGTATGCAAAATTAATTGATTCAAATGCGTCCGAATCAATTTAGAGAATCGAACTCATTGAATCAAATAAATATTTCTCTGAGCGACGAATTAGATTTCAATGAATCTAATTTATCTAATCTAATTTAATCTAACCTTTTGAATCAAGGAAATAATTTTCTTGATTGTAAGAAATATTTATTTGAATCAAGAAAATATAGCCAAATAATTAATTTCTTTAAACCAACAAAATATATGTGTCTGTTTCAAATAAAAATTACTATATATATAGTTTTGAATTTGTCTGATTTCAAGAATATTCTGCTTAATTCGACAGAAAACACGATAATTTGACTAAATTCAAGAGAATTCTGCCAAACCTTGGAGAATTCTTCTGAATTAAAGAGAGTTAAATAAAGTTTAAGAAAATTTTACATATTTTAAGAGAATTCTATTGAATTCAAGAGAATTCTACTGAATTCAAGAGAATTCTGCTGAATTTAAAAGAATTATACACAATTTAAGAGAATTCTTAATAATTCAAGAAAATTCTACTGAATTTACAAGATATTTTTACAGAATTCCAGATAATTAGGATTAATTCAAGGTAATTCTGCGAAACTTTAGAGAATTCGAAAGAATTTTGCTGATTTCAAGATTATTCCGCCAAATTCGAAAGAAAAAACGATAATTTGACTAAAATTCAAGAGAATTCTGTCAAACCCTAGAGAATTCTCTTGAGTTCGAAAGAATTTGTCTGATTTCAAGAATATTCTGCTTAGTTTGAAAGGAAACACGATAATTTGACTAAATTCAAGAGAATTCTACCAAACCTCGGAGAATTCTCCTGAATTAGAGAGAATTAAATAAAGTTTAAGAGAATCTTACATATTTCAAGATCATTCTACTGAATTCAAAAGAATTCTGCTGAATGAAAAAGAATTATACACAATTTATGAAAATTTCACATAATTTCAGAGAATTCTACTGAACTTACGAAATATTTTTACAGAATTCCAGAGAAATTTGATTAATTCAAGGAAATTCTATTAAATTGATGATAATTCCACTGAATTCATGAGAATAATACAAAATTCAAGGGAATTCCACTGAATTCAAAAGAATTCTGCTGAAATCAAAAGAATCCCACAGAATTAGAGAAAATTTTGCTGATCTTAAGAAAATTGTGCTGCATTCAGAAGAATTCTTCACAATTCAGGAGAATTCTACTGATTTCTCGAAAATTCTGCAGAATTCAAGGGAATTTTACAGAATTCATAAGAATGTTGTCTAATTTGGCTGATTGTGGAAAATATATTTTTTAATTTTTGTATCTCGTTGACGTGTGAGGTTACACCAGAGAGTCACAACCTACTGGAAAACCGAACGGAGGAGATATTGTACCAACTAAACTTGGACTGCCGACCGTCTAACACGACGCGTATTGAAAAAATATGAATGAACGCGCCCGCTAACTACAAATGAAGATTTTAAATTAAAATGTTCTTAATATTCACATGAATTATACCAGAGGGCATATGAATCTACAGGCAATTTAATTCAATTTTGAAGGTTACAATAATGGGAGACGGTAAAAAAAATGTATTAAAAAATATTAATATTCAATCAGCAGAAAAAAAACCTTCTATTTCCCAATTGAAAATGTACTTTAAAATAATCTTTTTATCCTTTCTCTTTTCTCAGAAATTATGTGCAAATATAAAATAGGTTCGATTTTAGCTTGCTTTAAATTTCGAATGCGTCGTCCTAAAACCGTTCATTAAAATAATATTGCATTTTTAAGCATAGTTTCTTAGGCGTAAATTTTCAATTAAGAGAATTTTAAAATGCAGTTTTGACGACTTCAACAATTTAAAATCAAAAGGGGTTGGAATTGAATTTTTTTGATGAAAAACGTTTTTAGTTGATCAACTGTAATTATAAATTAATATTTTTGCCAATAGAACTGTACTTCCAGTATTATAAATTTAATAAAATAAAAATAACTTATTTTCCAAGGCGACCCTGAAACCGTTCAAAATTAAAGAAATTACATATTTTATCTTTAAAAATCGAACTGTTTCAATTCGAAAACCTTAGTAGTTAAACAAACGTAAACGTCCAAATGATTCAATTTCCAATTCTATTCAATTACTGTTTCAGTCTAAAATATTCGATTTTTAATCCATTAAAATTTATAACATTTTAATTAGAAAAAAGAACAATTATTATTTAATTAGCAGCAATATTTGGCTGTTTATATAAAATAAGATAATATTTAAACCTAGGCATTTTGAAATAGAAAGCCTTGAATCGTCAAAATTTCAAAGAGCTAAAAACTTTTATCGTTACAATTTTAATTGTTTTATTTTGAAAATTTTTTATTTTCAAGTCAAATGGTTAAATTTTGATGTAATTTGACACTTAATAATTTAGGAAAAAATCGAGTAATCGCAAGAGATTTTTTTTGTAAAGAAATTTGGACAAGATTAAAAATTAATGTAAATCTTGAAATGATTTCAAATAACTTAAAAAAAAGTAGATTTGTTCAGGTCCGGTACAAAAAATTTACAAGCGTTTTGAAAATTATGAAAGGTTTTATGAGAATAAAAAAATTTTCTTACGATTCCAAGGAAAATTGAGAAGGACTTTTCATATTGAAAAATTACTTTTAGGGGAATATTTAAAAAGATTTTAAAAGATTTCTGAAATTGTCAAAAAATAATCTGGAATATCTTAAGGCAAACCTTTAAATTTTGCAGGTTCTTAAAAAAAATCTACGAAAAATCGTAATAATTTAAAAAAATATTTAGAAGTTTGGAGAATATTTCAAAACATTTAAAACGAAGAGTAGCTTTTTGAAGATTTTCAAATAAAATCCAAAAACTATTCAAGGGTTTCGAAAGGTTTCAAGATGATAAACTTTTTTTTCTTATATTGTACGGAAGATTTTGTATTATTTTTTATTTCGAAAAAATTATTTTAAGAGAATGTTTTAAAATAATGCGAAAAAGAAAAATTTGAACAATTATCGATTTGAAGCTATTCAAAATCAAAATAATTCAACTTCCCATTTATAAAAGTTAATGTTTCTAGCATAACTTGATATGATTTTAAAAAATTAACAATTTGTTGATTCATTGCACATTTCAGAGAACTGAAAATGATAACGCGGATTTATATTGTTTGAACTGAATCATCTTTGAACTGCACAATTTATAAAAGTTCTTGCGGCCCTCAACAACAGGCCCTTCTATCACTTCTGCAGTTTTGCAGAGGAGCATGGCTGCGAGGCACACATGTATCTCTCTAATCCAAGAACCTTGGTTAGTTCCAGATAACATAAGGAGATAAGGAGAAGGGCTGGTCTGTTTGGTTACAGGGATCCCAAGGAGGCCAAACCAAGGGCCTGCATACTGGCGAAGGGAGTTAATGCTGTCCCGCTGCTTGTGCTGCGTTTGAGAGACCTGATGGTGATAGCCAAAGATCTTAAAGGAATAGGAAGGCTTGTTCTGGGATCGGCTTATTTTTCTTATGACAGCGATACTAATCCACCAGTGGAGGTATGTACACGGGTGGTATATTGCAAGGTAAGGGGTATTCCTCTTCTGCTGGGATGCGATGGTAATTTCCACCATACTTTGTGGGGCAGCACGGACATCAACTCAAGAGGTTATGACCTACTGGAATACCTAATGACCACTGATTTAGATATTCTTAACGCGGAGAACACCCCGAGTTCCGTAACTCGGTTAGGAAGGAAGTCATTGACATCACTCTCTGTACCAGTAGTTTTAAAGATAATATCAAGAACTGGAGAGAACCTGAATGAGTCAGAAATCCAAGAAGAACGGACTGGTATCAGTGTTCCACGGAACTAAGATGTGCACTTTCAGAGGTTCTCAGGTCAATTCGACACGCGGATACCCTGGAGATGGCAGCCAATATTTTCACGAAAGCCATAAAAACTACGAATGAAAGTAATTGTCTACCAACAAGAGACCGGAAGGCTGGTGAGACACACTGGTGGAATGGGAAGCTCGAAAAGCTTCGCAGGGAAAACAGAGAGATGTGCAGACATGCTAGTACTGGCAAAACAGAGACACTATGGACCTCATTCACAAAGTTGAGGGATAAATACAGGGGTGCAATACGTAAGGCAAAGCAAAAGAGCTGGACCAACTTTTGCACAGACTTCGAGAAGGGTGCTGAAGCGGCTCGACTAGATAAGCTGCTTTCGCGAAATTCGGACGCTATTCTCAGCACTCTAGGGCTAGTCTGACGTTGAGACATGTCCCGGCGGCATGAACGTAGTCTTTATTCCGAAAACAGGTAGGATCGGTTATACCTTACCCAAGGATTTCCGTCGCATCAGCCTAACACCTTCCCTACTAAAAACAGAGGAAAGAATTGTGTATAGATATATCCGCGATAAGTTCTTGTTAAGGAGGCCACTTCACAAGAAGCAATATGCCTATATGGCTGCTCACTCGACGGAGGCGGCCTTCAGCGGAGCAGTAAACCTAATTGAAGGACAACTGAAGCAGAAAGGCCTTGCGTTTGGAATCTTTATGGACATCGAAGGAGCCTTCAATAACACCTCTGGAGAGGTGATTAGGACGGCCATTATCGCACATGATGTGCCTATTGTAGTCGTGGAATGGACGTGCCACATTTTGGCCAACAGGAATCTAACTACGACTAAGGGTGATACTACTTTACGTGGAACCGTTGACTCGGGATGTCCACAGGAAGGAGTTTTGTAGGATTTGCGTGGTGCTTAGTAGTGGATGAACTGCTTCATCTACACTCGACTCAGGGCCACCACTATGCGGACGATATACTGGTCATCGTGCGCGTTCAACATCTGGATGCGCTGGTTTGCAGATAGTTCCAGGAACTAGGAGAATGCAGGAGCCGGTGTATATCGTAGAATTAATAACATGAGCTTCACAATCGAGAATAGGTTCATAAGTGGAAAATTTTCGGGGATCTTAAAATTCTTGGAATCGTTTTCGGACAGCAATCAGGGTATACTAGTTGATTCAAAAGAAGTTTTGATTCCACCTCTTCACATAAAGCTGGGTCTTATGAAACAGTTTGTCAAAGCGCTTGAAAAAGATGGCGATTGCTTCGCGTATTTGGAAGATCAATTTCCACAACTTCCCGAAGCAAAATTAAAAGAGGGGATCTTCGTTGGACCGCAGATAAGAAAAATATTGCAGGATCCAGAGTTCATTACGAAAATTTCTGACACTGAAAAATATGCCTGGCTAAGTTTTAAAAATGTTGTAAAAAACTTTTTAGGTAATAAGAAAAGTCCAGACTATCAAAATGTGGTTTCAGAAATGGTAACAAACTTTGGTAAACTAGGCTGCCTTATGAATTTGAAGCTACATTTTCTTCATTCGTATATAACTAAGTTTCCAGACAACCTGGGAGACTTTAGTGAAGAGCAAGGCGAACGTTTCCACCAGGATATAGAAGAGATGGAGAGGCGATATCAGGGACGTTGCGGAACCCACTACGTAGGCCTTTTGAAGACAAAAGGGTTCGATACGAGCGTAATAAAGAAAAATAAAAATAAAAGAACCCTATAAGCATGAGAGTCAAGATGACTCACGGTAATAAGGCACCCCAAGGGAACAGAATTTACTACGTCCACGTCGTTGTTCCTGGGTTACGCTAAAAGTAAATAGAACTTATTTTTAAAAAATCCTACTAATGCAATGCAAGGATACAAACAAAAATTAAACACCCCGAAACGGGAGAGGCAAAGAAAATCTACAGTAAACAAGAATCATATAGATATGGCGATTTAGTCCACTAGACGTAAATTTTTTTTTCCATCTGAAAAATGAAGGAAAAATCACCATTTTTGCTATTTTTCCGGCTAATTTAGAGTTTCAAAGACAAACTACGATCTAATTTGATTATTTTCACAGTGATATTGAATTGAGCGACCCAAAAAATTATGGAGGTATGGTAATTGAGTTCACTAGACATAAAAAGTTCCATCTTTACGCAAGAAATACAGCAAAAATCACTGTTTTTGTCATTTTTACGTCCACTTTTGCGCTTTTTGGAAAAAGCATCAACCAACTAGGTTATTTAAACCCCGGATTCAGATTCAGCGACCCCAAAAACATATAGATATGCTTGTTTAGTTCACCGGGCATGAAGACATTTTTTTTGCAAAAATATACAAGAAAAATCGCTGTTTTCGTCGATTTTACGTATATTTTTGCATTTTTTGGAAAAATACGAGCTAAATTGAATATTCGAACCCCAGATTCAGATTCAGCGACCCCAGAAACATATAGATATGCTGGTTCAGTACACCAGGCATGAATACTTTACCACCGAGCAATTCACGCCTACCCCGAAAGGGAAACGGCTTAATGATATAATAATAATAATAATAAATTGAAATGTGTGAAGTTAGCAGTTTCTTAGGAATTCATAACCTTTTATTTTGACATTCGTTTGAAATATTCAAATGATGAAATATACGAAACATGAAATAATTTTCAAGGAGAATAAAAAAGGAGAAAGATAAGGTGAGAATGTTTTATTTGAAAATTGTGTATTATGAGTTTTTCTAAAAATTAAAAAAGAAAATAGCCTTTCACTAGTTTAATTATTTTTAAAATACAGTAAATAATCTCAGACTTACATAGTTTTCAAAACACATTAATAGCCCATGTCATCAAGTAAATGGTTGTACACGATATTGTGGTCATCAAAAGAAGCAGTATATGAAAGGTTATATGTGTCGCTATTTATTTATTTGACAACATTTATTTTACGAAAATCTTAAGGTTCTGGAGAATCGCGCACGTAAATAGGAGCAATTTACTATATTGAGGCGATTGCTTTTATTTCATTTTAATTCTCCTATATAATCCAGTAGCCAGTGATACTTCTGTATGCACCAATTGTTTCGCTCAGTATTTTTTGTTTGAACAATTTTTATTAACAATCTTATTAAGTATTACCCAAAAATTTGCCTAAAATTATATTTGGATTTGATGAAATCACGCTGATTACAAATAATTTTTTTGCATTGCAAAAATCTCAATTTTTTTTGTTAATAACAATTTTGATAAACAAATGCGTATATTTGATAAAGCTTTTATTTTTAAATTTGATTCTCAAATTAGACGAAAATGACAAATTTCGTCTTTCATAGATTTTCTTTGAATTACAACCATTTGTTAACTATGACCTTATAAACAATTAATGTCAAAATCCTAATTCTTCTGTGCCAGCTGCAATTTCACAATTAAGATTTCCGATCTTTTTAAATTTATTTACCCGGTAGTTTCCCAATAATCTTTCTTACAGTCACCACTCTGAAAAAATCGTTCTTTTGTTGATAACAATTTTTTTAAACAAAAAAACGAATTTTTCAGAGTAGTGACAGAGAAAGATTATTATTGGGAAGCTACCAGATAAACAGCAAAAAAAATCAAAAATCTCAAATAGCTAATTTCAGCTTGCGCAGGCCAATGTTTATTTTGAAATTCATTGTTTATAAGGCTATAATTAACCAATAGTTTGAATTAAGAGCAAATTTAAGAGAGATAAAGGTTTTTGTTTCTGCTTGAAACTCGAATAAAAGGAGCAGGTTTTGTTGTTAACCTAGGTTTTTGTTGATAACAATTTATATTAACAAAAGAACGATTTTTTCAGAGTGGTGACAGTGAGAAAGATTATTGGGAAAATACCAGGTAAATAAATTTAAAAAATCGAAAATCTTAATTGTGAAATTGCAGCTGGCACAGAACAAATAGGATTTTGAAATTAATTGTTTATAAAGTCATACTTAACAAATGATTGTAATTCAAAGAAAATCTATGAAAGACGAAATTTTTCTTTTTCGTCTAATTTGAGAATCAAATTTAAAAATAAAAACTATATTAAATATACACATTTGTTTATCAAAATTGTTAATAACAAAAAAAATTGAGATTTTTGCAATGCAAAAAAAGTATTTGTAATCAGCGTGATTTCATCAATAGTTAAACAAAAAATATAGCCTCGACATTGTAAATAAAGTTTTTCACTGAGAAGTGAAAAAAGTGTACACTTAGTTGTTAAAAAAGTACCAATTTTAACACTGAAATATTAAAAAAGGTTTTGGCTCCATCGGAAAATTTTCTTATTTCTACGTGGAGGAAGTGCCCTGAGAAACGATTTAAATTTTCTTTGAAATTTTTCGATCCAATATGTGTCGAGATATTCAGCCGCAAATATTTCAATTTTAGTACAAATTCAATTATTTATAACGCTCTCACTTGAAAACGGTGAGCTCCATGAAAAATGTTATACAACATAAAAGTTAGTTTTTCAATGAGCTTTCCAAATATAATTTTAGGCAAATTTTTTGTCAATAATTAATTAGATTGTTAATAAAAATTGTTTAAACAAAAAAGGACCACGATTTCGCAAAAGCACCCTTCATACTTATAATCAGAAGACTTTTGCGGACTTTTTAAACTAAAAATACTGAACGGCACTATTAGTGCATACTAAAGTGTTACAGGCTACTGGATTAATACTTATTTTGCACAAGCAGGTAATTTTTTAATCATAGGGTGGTTTTTTTCCTGATTGACTTTTAAGCTTTTATAATATTAATTTTTCAATACTAATTGCTTTATTATATTATTTTTGAAAATTTTTAAACATTTCAGAGCTCCGAGGTAAAGTTTTTAATATAAATTATTGTAAAAGTGACTTAAAAAACTATTAATTTACCTAATATTGACCGAATTTATTTCAAATAGGACAGGCATTTCATGCTCGAGTCTAATACGTCAAATATGCTGTTTTTCAAAGGGAATAAGACGACACATATCTTACTCATTTGACGAAAAAAATCTCTCTTCTCCCCAAGTCTCAGGCGCTGGGCAGACTATTACACTTTCAGAAATTTCCTGAAATTTCAGTCAGTTTTCAATGACTTATGTCACTGAAATTTCATAAATTTTGCTTTGAAAATTTATTTGAGACCATATTCATTAATTTTCAGTAAGACGAAACTTAATTTTGGAGCAAAAGTTATAGAAATTGCATAAAATTGACTCTGAAACCTGTTTCATTTGCTTGTACATAAAATATTATTGCTGGCTGAATAAATTTTACTGTGGTTTAAGTAAATTTTATAAACTTGTATTAAAAATGAAGCAACATTTTTTATCAAATTTAATGAAGCTAAATGAAAATATGAACAAAATTTAAAAATAATTCATGAAATTAAATTTAGAAGCTTTGTATGTGATATATTTTTCTATCCATTGATATATTTTTTTCAATTACATGTACAAAATAGGGTTTACTTTGTCATTTCGAAAGAAGTAATTTCAGAGAACTGTTCTTAAAAAAGTTTCACTATTTACACTGAATATCCATAGGATATTCATAAACATTTACAAAAAAACTCAATGCACTATCTCACTAACCGTAGTGTAAAAAGCTTCACTAACATTTTCATGAAATTTCATGAACTTACTTCTAGCAGTGTATGAAATATAATCTCTACATACATTAGAACGAATCTAGACAATAAATAGAAAAAAGCAGAAGATAAACATCTACATTAGATTTAAAAACATCACACTTTTAACGAACATTTTGGCAGCGTACGTATTATTTGAGTGGCAAATGATTCTGCAACTTCAACATGGAATACGTGACTTGATATTTTAATGCGTGCATCAAAAATTCTAAACGTTTTAGCAATGACAAGGAATCAATCAATATTCAAGGGATCAGTAGTAGGATTTAAACACATTAAATGACTATCTCACAATTTATTTTTATTTTTATCTAATTAATGAAAAATTTTTTTATACAAAAATTCTAAACATTAATATAAAAACAATATTATTTTTTTGTTTACAGCTTCAGCAAAGATGTTGTATTAATGCTGTCTCTGCATAAGAAAACCAGGCAAAATTAAATCGTACTATTGCTAAGGTATGCTCTGCAAAATACGTTCACAAGGCGGCTGCACTGAGGCCTCAAAGAGTACTAAAAAATTTAAAAATGATATAGTACAGCTGTCATTGTATTGAGATCAATTAACAATTTCAAAAATTAAATTTATTTGAACAAGCTGTTCCAAGATTGTTGAATTGACAACTACTCTAATTTAAAAAATTGAATACCCAAATAATTTCAAAGAGTGCTTACAAGGTAATTTTCGTTACTTGTGTATATATATAATATATAGCCTTTGAATTAAAGTACTAATAAATTAGAAAAGAAAAATTCATCGGCACCCTAGCTTTCGATTTGAGACTTTTATACACTGCTTGCTAACTTTTGATGCCGCCGAAATTTTTTTTAGAATATATCACACTAAAGTGTCCAGATGTAAAGAAACTTGTATGAAATAATGTTTGAATATAAGTTTGTATACAATACTAGTCAACTTTATAATAAATTTATAATTTAAAAAAAGTATCCTATTTTAACTTTCCTAAGGTCCTACATTATTATATCAAGTAACTATACGCTCTTTTTTGTTTATAACTTTTATAGAGACGTGATATCATGAACAAAAAAATTAATGTTCGAAAACATCTAAGAGTGAATAAATATTTCTTATAACTGCCACGTAGACAACCTTGTATTAATCATTCTCGCTGTCATTTTTTGATAATTATTTGTTTTCTGACAATTATTGCTGTTATTTGTCACTTTTTACCTTATTTTTCAGTAACTATTTAATTTTAAAAAAACAGCACGTCAATAAACAATTACTGAACTCACGTATACTTTAAACAAACAAAAAAGTATTTTTTTGTCATATTGTTTTAATCAAAATAATAAATCATAATCAAAGGTTTCAGAACATTGTATTTTTATTACTTAAATATAAAGTTGAAAATATTACACAATCGTGATCTTTTATAAAACTTTTCTATTTGTCACGTTTTCCATTTTTACTAATGTTTTAAGTAATATCTAAAATAATTTCATATATTTTCAATAAGCAATTAATGGTTTGGCACGGTCGAATTAATGAATATTTCCACTAATCGAATTCGTAATTTTTTACTAATCTTTAGTGTGTGAGTTTTCCCTAATTATATTAATAGAATTTCATTAGTAAGTAGAGAAAAATTAAAAATTTCAAATCGGTTATAATCTTCTGTTCTCTTTTTTTTTATTTGAAGATTCACATTTTTTTCAAATTAAATAAAAATTTCCTATCGGTTGAAAAATTATGGTGAATTTTTCATATGTGCAGTTTTTGCTACTGAACAATAATAAAAAAATTATTAATTAGAAAAAAAGGGTTTTCTCAGTTTAGAATCTTTTGAAAATTTGCAAAAACATCTTCTTTTTTATTGAATCAAGTGCACACTTTTTTGGAAACATTTGAATATCTTGGACTTGAATTTTCTTCAGCTTAAACCAAAGAAACAGTACGAAGTGACAAATATAATATTTCCTTGAAATAGAATAATTTGCCAACTAAAAAGCAATATAATAGAGTCAAAAAACGAGTCAAATATTTCGCGGCATATTGAGTATTGTAGCATGACATCACGATCATGCTAGAATAGGTGGAAATGTCAGAAAGGTCAGCATAGCTGGTACATCTTGACATGAGATTGCATACGCCTTTTCGGATAAAATATTCTAAACGTAAAAGTAAGTTTTAAAGGTCTGAATATTCATATTTTTCAAGTGTAGAATGTATTTGCGCAATTCTCTTTCATTCTTTAATCGGTTGAAGACCTTTTGGTTTCACGAAATACAATCAACTATCCGAAATTTGAGGTTAGAGTACCCACTTCTGATCAAATCGATCTGATACGCTAACCTCAAATTTCGGATATTTTATTTTATTTCGTGACACTGAAAGGTCTTCAATCGATGAAAGAATGTAAAATGACTGAGAAAATACATTCTACACTCGACAAGTATTACAATTCGTAAATTTATGACTTAATTTTATGTTTAGAATATTTTCTCCAAAAAGTTCTCTGCATTCCCATGACGTCATGCTAAAATACTCAATTCAAACCAACGGGGGCTTCCCGCTCTTCGGGTCACTTTTTAATTGGTCAGCCTTTGACGCCGAGAATGGCCGACAGGAACCGTGGTGATAGGTGACGGAACTGCAAAACTTAAAATAATCATGTATGGGGGACTTAAAACAAGCGAGACTAAAACTAGCGAGACTTAAAACAAGCGAGACTTCACTGTATTTCTAGTCGAAGACTTACCAAAAAGTTTTTAAACACGACTTTTGGGAAATCGCGTTTAAACATAAATGATGGAACAAAACATGACTAAAAAAACTTAAGATTTAATCGGCTATGCCAGGGCACGTTTCTAACAACTTCTAGGATCGAAATATGCAAGAACAAAAAAAATCGATTTTTCGTAATCTGCAAACTAGAAGATCCCCTTAATGTGAAAATGGATTCGACACAATGCAGATAAATTGTACTTAAATAAAATACGTAAATTCTGAAAATTATCCTTCTTTATACCACTTTTTTATCGTCTCGTGCACGCGCATCTAATACTACGACATACACACAATTACCGAAATTACAGGTCATGGAAGGGACAGGAACTTGGCGGAAAAAGCACTTGATAAGAGTGTATTGTATTTGTTTCTTAGTAACCACAAAGTAAATAACACAAAACATGATACTGAATTCCTTCATTCTTTAGTTTGCCTTAGTTGGAATAGAATGAAAAGGGATACTATCTCTTCCGTAAAAATTACTGGGTTAATTGAAGGAACGCATAGATGCGAATTAATATAGGTATTGCTGAAATTGTCTATTTAATTTATATCTTAGATGTCTCGTGCAACAGTCTTCAGCGATCAACCTGGTTGAGAGGTATCATTTAGTCTCACAACTGGACCTCAGGTGTACCAAACGATGTTAATCTTTAACGAAAGTGTGAAAGATTCAAGAATGAGTAAAAATGCTCATAAAATTGGACAAAGAATGCCTCTTTTATCCATCAATCAAAAGAAGGCGTTCGGAAAAGGAATTCCTGAATTAACAAATCTTGCTTCAATGAAGAATCCAAGATCGACGACGAGGTTTATAATATTAGACGAAACAAAGAATGGTATCAACGTCAGAGCAGTATCTGAATTGATGATGATCATCAAAAGTTTATCGATGGCGCAATCTCTGCATAAATGCCTGATCATCCACTTCCCTGATGACATCCACAAACCAGACTACGAAGAATTTCTTCGGACCATGTGGAGCAATTTGTTCCTGGATCTCAGCATCATAGATGTACAAACTCAACAAACAAAAGGAGCTAAAATAGAAGAAAATTATCATGATATTTCTACTTTGCGTTACTTGAACCCGTTTGCTGATGATTACGACAATCGAGAGTATTTATAAATGTAGAAATGTGCCCAAACAAGCTTCTCAACTTGCTAGGTCATGAAATAAAAGTAGAAATAATTCACAGTCCGCCGCGCAGTTTTGTAAGCCAAAACTCAACATGTCGTGGGATCGAGATGGGTGGAACAGATGTTCTGATAACAAAGTTACTGTCCCAGATAATGAATTTCACTATCTTTAAAACCCTAACTAATGAACATCTATTTGTGAAGTTCTCTTGTAATAAAGATAAAGCAACGGGGTTTCTGTATAAGTTGTTTCAGAATCAGATACAGATGATTAGCGTCCGTGTTCTCTCGAGCAAAACTGCATGTCAAGAGGAAGTCAGTGATTACCTCGATTTCGGAATAGCTTACACGGTTGCAATAGTACCGATATTCAGGAAACAAGCAGTGTCGATTTGGATCGGTCAGACTTTTTTAAGTACAACAGGCACCCTTGTTATACTACTCGTGATGATTCACCGTCTCTCACGAATTTTAAAATTCGATTATCAGTACTGGGATTGCACTAAGTTGCTTGAAGTTATATTGGGATACTCAGTACCAGATGTACCTCGAGAACTGAAAGAGCGAATCATTTTTGGAAGCATAGTCATCGTCGGCTTCATCTACTCGTCAAATATCTATGCAGCATTGACGGATTTAAAACTGCAGTCGGAGCTAAAACTCGAATTAAACACATTAAAGAGGCTAAATGAATCCAGTCTTAATTTGATTGTTTCCCCAAACATGATGAAGATCGTATCTACCTCTAAAAAGACAAAGCAATTTTTAATATGTTGAAGAAAAGTCAGCAGGGTGCTGAAACACATGGAGATTGTATTAAAGGTCAAGCTAAAGAAAGGAAATCTGCATGCTGCATGAGAAAAATAACAGCAGAGTATTGCATTGATGAATACAATAAAGAACAAGATCGAACGATAATGAAGATTATTGAATTATTGATACATGCGATGATTCAGCAAATGGGAAATGGATATCCTCCGCCATTAAGATGACAAGAGCTACACAGCTTCGCACGTGATCCAAGAAATGAATCCACTCATCAAGGTTTATTTACTTATAAGTGTAATAGTTTTTGGATATGGTGCCTCGATTCTTGTATTCTTTGGAGAACTTCTCATTACTAAATTCAAGTAATAAAGTCAGTCAAGTAACGAAAATGAAAGAGAATAGTCATCTCTTTCTTCAAAAAAAAAGTAAAATCTTTGAGATTTTCGAAACCTATTGTGTTGGTGATTTTCACGTCACTTCTTGTGCCTTTATGATGGCTTTGCACATTATGCATTGAAATTTAAAATCGTATACGCTGCATCTCCAAGTTATGAGTATGCAGATTCAATTATTGTATACAGTTTGTAATGTGTATAAATAAAAAAAAACCTAATGAGCTTAAAAGGTATATATTTATTTCTGAAACATTCTACACATATTAAAAAAAGCCTACTATAGTTTATTTCTAGAGTTTTAACGAATTTAATTATTAATACAATCATTGTTTTTCAAAGGCTACAGGATGAATTTTTTAAACCATTGCAGTTTTAATGATGAAAAGTTTACTTCGAGTACTCGAATCTATGTCGTAGGCATTTGGAAGTTCTAGGCACTCGGCCGACTGTCTAGGCATTGAGTGGACTGCCAGCGTTCAGAAGAATTTGGAACGAAATATTTACCTTGCGTCTAAGTGCCTGGTTTATTTAGGCATTCAATATTTAGAGTATTTAAACACATTAAATGACTATCTCACAATTTATTTTTATTTTTATCTAATTATTGAAACATTTTTTTCAAAATAATAAGAATAATGAGTTTATGGCATATATTTACAAATTCTTTAAAGTTTATGTGTATACAGGTTTCAAAAGTAAACTCTTTATTATTATTTTAAACTTTGGTAAATTATAACTTAAAACGCCAAGCTATCGCCAAAACTCTTAAAAAACAAATAGAAAAAAAGAGATAAATATCTATATTAGATTTAATAATATCACATTTTCAACAAAAATTTTGAACATTTTTTATAATCCACATTTTCAAAATTCAAATGCTCATAACTTTGTCAAACAAATTATTTTTAGGATATTCAAGTGGCAAATGATTCTGTAACTTGAGCATGGAATAACTTGACATTTTATTGCGTGCGTCCAAAATTCTAAACATTTTAGCAATAACAAGCATACAATCAATATTTAAGAGATCAGTAATAGGGTTAATTCATACAGGAATTTGAAACATAGATTTAAAAAAAATTCTTATTTCGTTTACAGTTTGGCCAAAAATGCTGTATTAATACGGTTGCTTCATTAGAAAAACAGGCAAAATTAAATCGTACTAGTGCTAAAGCATGCACTGCAAAATTGGTTTATGAGGCGGCTGCACTAAGAAGGCCTCGAAGAGGAATAAAAATTGATTTGACAACTAATCTAATTTTTTTAATCTGCACGCTGCGCGGGCATATTCTCATCGCACGCTGCGCGCGCGGCTTACGAGTATGGGCGCCTGTGGCGCGCGTCTGTTAGATCTTGCGTTTCGCGCTCGATAGTGTAATTTCCTTGCGCAAAGCGCTCGGTCTTTGTACTTCCTACACCTCTGTACACAGACCTTTAAAATTAAAGGTCAAAGCATCGACAACTGTCATTTGATGACTTGGCAAAGATGGACGAACCCATTCCCTAGCTGCTCGTGGGAACCACAATGACACCACCAAAAACTTCTGTAGATTGCGGGTCGAAACGATCGAACGCGCAGAGCGCCCGACAATAGGTACCCAAACAGTGCCGATCACCCTAAAGTTGCGAAACGCTCACATTGAGTGGGCGAATCGACTCAAGGCCTTCCTCTAAGGAGGAATGAGATAAATCGCTGCCAAAAAAGTAAACAGGGCACTTAGGAGTACAAAGAATTGCTACGCTGCAGGGCCAGGTAATATCAAGAATTTCTGGTGTTAAGACGCACTGTACTTATATCGAAAAAAGGAGACTTGTCCAATCCAGGCAACTGCAGGTCAATAAAATGTCTGAACACGCTGTATAAAATATTTACAGCTATCCTGAATGAGAGGATTATTCGAAGGATTGGGTCTGTGTGGAGAGAGATGTACGAATAACGAGGCTTGAAAAAGGTGCAGTAGGCTGCCGAGTGAACCTGATAATTGACAGGTGCGTCTGCAAAAACGCAGCAGTCCACCAGCATTGCCTGTCAATGGACTGGATTGACTACGGGAAAGCTTTCGATTCAATCTCTCATAGACTTGATATCTATCTCTTGAAAAGCTTGAAGGTTCATCCACACATAGTGAGCTACATAGAGAGATTGATGCCCCTTTAGAAAACTAGATTCACTATCTCATCTCGTAATTATTGTATGACAACGAACAGCGTCACCTTCTCGAGGGGTGACTTTCAGGGCGATACCATGAGCCATGAGTATTTTAATGGATGACCTGAAGATCGTATTATTCTATCCAAGATTTATGTGAAACGAGGACGAATGACTAGCGGTCCCGGGGACCCTGAGCTCGTGGATAAGAATATTATTATACGCCTTGACACTGGAGAGACCTATCCATACCTAGGCGTTCCTGAGGCAGATAGAAGCGTATCTTTCGACAGATTTGGTATTCCAATCTGTCGGCCTTGAACAAGGTATCTGCGACTAACATGCTTGCCGTTCCGGTTCTACTCTACTCGTTTGTCGTAGTTCCATGGGCGAAACACGAGCTCAGGACCCTCTACATTGGCATGCGTAAGAGAGAAGAACAAAAGAGCTTGCATATCAATTCATCTGTTCCGCGATTATAAATGCTACGCCGTCAACGCGGGCGCGGACTTGTAAACCTCCAATGTTTTTATAATAAAATTATTCTGGATACAGTTTACATCATCACAAATGGAAGAGATCGTCTCCTAAAAATGGTCAGGAAACAGGAGATGATCGTAGCCCCGGGCAGAAACCCTTATATTTTGGGTCGCGTGTCCGCCTGTCCATCGTACTTATTACCGGGGGGAGAAAAAGGGAAAAGGAGGGAGTAAGTAGGGTAAGTGAGGGGAAAAGAGGGGAGAGGAAGCATGGGCGTGAGAGGAAATGGAATAAGGTGGACGAATAAGGGGAAATGAGAAGGGGGAGTAAAGGGAAATGAGGGGAGGGTAAATAGGAGAGGGATGGGATGGGAAATATGGGAAGGTGTGTAAGGGAAAGTAGATGAGGAAGAAGTAGAGTAAGGGGAAGTGAAGTGAGAGATAGTAGGATGGGTAAGTGGGCAATTATTATAGGAGAAGAGAGGAGATAGGGGAAAGGAGGAGGAGAAGGAGAAACTTCAAACTACACTGGAACTTGGATTTACCACCGGTTTTAGGCATTCTTTGCAATGGCCTTGATGGTAAATCCAGACCGTCCAAACATGAACACTTAAACAGGCGGGGCCGTGGGAACCATTTCCAATGGGAATACATAATATTACGCACCAGACACGCGTAATCCTCTCGCACCACGAAACCACTGCG
Organism: Andricus grossulariae; assembly: GCA_011634705.1. Classification (NCBI taxonomy): domain Eukaryota; kingdom Metazoa; phylum Arthropoda; class Insecta; order Hymenoptera; family Cynipidae; genus Andricus; species Andricus grossulariae. The sequence goes on from JAABKJ010007545.1 coordinate 205,416,613, forward strand.
GCATCAACTCTCGGAACGCAGTAAATCCGGACTAATTCAATCCAAGTTCCGGTGTACTTACTTAAAATTTTAATCATCCACGAAACCCTTTTTTTAGGCGCGCGTCGCCTACTTTTAGTAATTTGTTTTAATATACATACGGTGTACATAGTCCTACGGTGTAGTGGATAGCGTGGCGGCTTAATACACGGGCACCCTGGGCTCTACAGATGATTTGCTCTTCTTAGAATTTGAGAAATGTAGCGGTAGATAGCTGGGCATCCCAGTTATAAAATGCTCCATCTAAAGATAGGCCTACCTTTTTTATGACAGATTGTGCCAATGTGTATATCTACATACATGCACGAACTAAAACAATCGCATATGGAGTGAATGAATCTTAAAATCGTGAAATTGGATTCGCACAAATGATTCACCACATTATATCGTAAAGCTTCAGACAAGCCCTGACTGTCTCATTATGAGTGTCGAGTTCCGCACTGCAATATCCAATTCAAATGGAGCAGAATTCATGAGCTGTCAAGTGATTCTGATATCATTGATAATCCACAAACCGCAAACGTGGAGTGCCCAAAATTAATTCGACATTTTATCTCGAAAAAGTCATTGTCAATAATGATTGTTGTAAAAACAATAGAAACAAAGGCTATGGCACCCGAATCGATTACGGAAGGGAAACTCTCTGTCCACAGAGAAACCAGAAGAAATAAAGAAGAATAAAAGAGTTGGTAACACACACACACGCATACACCATTCTGTGGGGAGTGATTGTACGACCAAATGAGTGTATAAACGGGTGGCTGCTGAAGCGCGCTCTAACAACAACGGTATAAAAATCAATACAACCTCTCTCAACTAAATTCACCTGCTGGAATCTATATATAAATTCTACAAAAGTTAAAGATAATAATAAAAACTGTATATTAACCCAAAAGCAACCGGGAAATTTATTGAGAAAATTGTAATGCATTCTTGAAAATAGAAGAGAAGTAAGTATATAGAGGAGAGGCCGAAATAGGTTCTGAATTTTAATAAGTGGTATTTCACAAAGAATCAGTGACACATTTTTCAATATTTAAGGGGTTATATCTAGTAATGTTGAAGGATTTGCAAGATTTTTTTCGTTATGTTAACAAAATTGTATTGAAATGGACTACAGTGGATCGATTACTACATATTTGTTGGTACTTTTTCATTTAAAAATATTAAAAACTGGGGGAAATATGGCCATTCCAGAGCACGATAACTCTGGAATGGATTGTCTGAAATTAAAAAAAAAACAACAAGATGTCATTAGTATATTCCTATATCTACGAAGTTTGTGAAGGAAGAGTTTAGAGAAATTTTGATTTTAAAAAAAATGGGGTTGATTTTTACAAAAATTTTTATCGTTGAGGTTCCGAAAAATCGATTTTTGAGCAAAAAAAAATATTTTGTCCAAATGAAAACCCATTCGTTCATGAACTCCATATAGAAGTATACTAATGAAATCTTGTTACTTTTTTTATTTTAGATAATCCGTTCCAGAGTTGTCATGCTCACATCAAGTAATAAGAAAAAAGCCTACACTCGAAAGATCTAAAAAAATACGCATCCTATGAAAAAACTATCCGTGATAAAAACTTTTTATTTTTGAGGAGGAAAAGCGACTTTGAAAAAATTACCCCAGCCCCAGGGCGCAGGGGGTGGTTTTTTTCACGATTCGAAAAAAAAAATTTCGAATGAAACTTACGTATTTCATAAAGGAGAATCTGAATCTGTGATAAAAAATTTGGGTTCCCATTTGAAATTACTAAGTTACCCCCCCCCCCCTCGCCACCTGGAGGGGATTTGTTCAAAGTCGCTTTTCCCCGTCGAAAATAAAAAGTTTTTATTACGAATATTTTTTCATAGGATGCGTATTTTTTTAGATATTTCGATGTCTGAAGTTGAAAAAAACACCCAGTATGCCCCTGTGCGTGTTAGTTATACCTTAAAAATTCGATCAAATAGGACACTTTTTAAATGTATTCGCGTTGGCGAATTCTGGCGAATTGGAGCTTGACTCAAAATGTCACGGATCAAAAAAAATTATCCGACATTGAAATTAATTCGTGTTGACAAATTCAAATGAATAAGGTCCCCTAAAAAATGTTCGCTAAATTCAGACGCATAGGATATCTGAAGACTATATTACTCTTCACGAATTTACAAACATAAAGAGCAAGAAAATTGCCATCACGAATAATGGGAATAAGGTCACGATTACTGGGATGTTCACCTTAACTGCATAAATTTAAAAAATCTGCCCGCTGCGCGGGCACATTCTCATCCAGCGCGGCTCACCCAGACCTTTTAAAATTAAAGGTCGAATCATCGACAACTATAATTTGGTGATTGTGACTTCTCTTTTGTTAAAGCTCTTTTGACTTTAACGAACACATTCTCATCACGTATCTCGTACTTCGCACTCGATTTTGTCCAAAATCTGAACTTTTCTACACTATGTTCAACACTATTATATCAAATATATATCATATATGTAACGTTGAAAACATATATAAATGTAATGAAACTACCTCCACAAGCAGAAAATGCGTTAATATTCGAAAACTCGTACGTGTCACGTTAGCCGCCGTGCCGCATTCGGCACCGCTCCCCTGAATATCATTTTTTTTCAAAAGAAAAAAGATGGATTTATTTTTTGTGGATTCAAACAGATTTCCGGGTGATACGCATGAAAATTGTAGAAAAAAATTGGACCACCCTAGTGGATACCCCCTTGAGGAAAAGCGACAATGCTTTCGAAATTTTCGTGACACACCTATTTTTTAGAAAAGGATTTTAATAAAAGCTTGTTCTTTTTTTTTAATTAATTTTTTGTAGATAGGAAATATCGTCATATTTTCAACTTGTAAGTATAGCAACTTCCTAGGTAACTAAAGGCATTTCTGCAAGTATAGGGGGACAGCTATGATGAAAAATTTTGAACCGGTTCGCAAAGCCATTTTGTATGCAGAGAGGAAACCGGGTGGATAAAATAAGAAAACTATGCTTGCTTGAAATTCTTCGACGTGAAGAAATTCTGTAACTCTTTGCAGAATAAACTTGTTCTTATTTCTATTGTCTCTATATATAGGATTGATAAATAATTAAATGCTGTTTATTACAAAAAAAATCGAAAATAAAAATATTTTCTTTGTACTGAAATGACCCAGTCGAACTATTTTTATCAAATTTTTGCAGAAGATTCCAAACCGCCCACATATATCTCTACGTAAAATTATAAATAAATCTGCTTCGTAACCAAAAGGCGGAAGATTTGAATCCGTAGACGTAGACAAACTGTTTTTGCATTTTACTACATATTACTGAATTTATTTCAAATATGTGTGTGTACTGTGTTGTGTAGTAGTGGGTTGCAAACAGGAAATGATATTGCAAAAAAAATTGCAGGAAGTGCAGTGGAAAATTTAATTTAACTAAATAGTTTCATATTCAACTGAAAAGATTAATTTTCATCAAAAAAATGTATTTTATACCAAAAAAGTAAAATCTTCAACAAATTACATGAAATTTCAACTAAAAGAGATTAATTGTAAACCAAAAATTGAGCACTTGCAAAGATCAATTTTTTACCAAAACTGGAATAATTCAGTTTTTAGTTTCCAAATTAATTTTAACCGAAAAAAATTGTTTTATAAAATAGTTAGAGTTTTAACCAAAGAGGTGAATTTTCAACAAAAATAATGATAACAATAATTTTTAACAAAATTTTTCAACTTAAAAAAAAATTAAAAGCAAGTTTTCAGATCTAATTCAAAAACAATTTTGTTATTGAACATTTTATTGTACCTTATGTTTTTTTTTGTCCAAAAACATAATTTGTTTATTTGTAATGTTATTTTTCACGATAAAAAAAAACTACGCGTCTTATCTAAAAATGATTAATAACCAATTTGTATCTCTTTTTTAGGTGAACGACTTTTGTCTGTTTATTTTTTTCGTAGCTTGTGTCGTTTGTTTAAAAATTTTTTATTTTTCTTATTTTTAATATTGTTTAAACTACGCGTCAAAATCGATTCATAACGAATTTGTAGATATTTTCTGGATGCACAATTTTTGTTTATTTATCTTTTTTTCGTATCTTGCATAGTTTAACCAAAAAATGGATTTTTTTTATTTTTCATTATTTTTTGTGCCATCAATATTTGAATTTTCGATTTTTCAAGAAAACTCAAACAAGTGGTACGATAATTTTGTGGGGCTTTAAAAAAACAACGCTTTCCTTTTCTTGACTTTTTTTGATATCGTGCGTTGTTTGGCTTAAAATTTTAATTTTCGTTTACTTTTTAGATTTTGGAAATGCTATAACTCTGATAATTTTATTTTTATCGAAAAAAGTCGTGACGGTAAATTGTTCGAATTTCCGAGTACTAAGCATTGCCGTACATAGAATTTTCAAATCTTGAAATACAAATAGTTTCAAAAATTTTGAAAATACCTTAAAAAGCCACTTTAAACTTGAAAATGGAAAAAAAAACTTGACCGTTGAATTTTCAACTAAAAATGATAAATTTTAAACCTAAAAAAGAATAAATTTTCAACCAAGAAAAATTAATTTTTAACAAAGTCGTTAAACATTCAACCAAGTAGTGGAAGTTTCAACTAAAAAAGAGGAATATTGAACAAAAAGTGGCATAATTAAATTTTCAGTTAAAAATTTAATTTTCGACCAAAAAAAACAATCAAATTTTCAACAAAATAGTTACATTCTTTGAAAAGATGATGAATCTTTAATCAAAAACATTAATTTTTGACAAAGTAGTTCAACTTTTAACCAAGTAGTTGGATTTTCAACCAAAAAATATGAATCCTCAACTAAAAATGTAATGGTTGATGTTTTTAAAAAAAAAAGAAGAAAATTTTATCAAACTAGTTAAATTTTCAACTAAAAGTATGAACTTTCAACTAAAATGATGAATCTTCAACTAAAAAAATTAACTTTTAACGAAGCCCTTAAACATGCAAGCAAGTAGTTGAATTTTTAACTAAAAAAGAGGAATTTTTAACCAAAAGTGGATTAGTTAAATTTTTAGTTCAAAATTTTAATTTTCAACAAAAAAGACGAGTTTTCAACAAAATAGTTATATTTTTGAATAAAAAAATAAATCTTCAACAAACAACAAAAATAACCAACAGTGAAATGGTCAAATTTTCAGTACAGAAATTTAATTTTCGACCAAAAAAAGAACAATTTTCAAAGCAAAATTTTGATGTTTCAAACAAAAAATATTTTGCTTTTAGATAAATAACATTTGAATTCGACCAAAAAAGAACACATTTTCAACGACATTGTTAAATTTATAACCAAAGAGATAAATTTTCAACTAAAATGATGAACCAAGTAGTTTAATTTCCAACTCAAAAAGAAAAATTTTCAAACAGAAATAGACTATTGAAATTGCCAACAAGAAAATCAATTTTCAACGAAGAATGTAATAGTTGATATTTCTACCCAACAAATTTTAATAGTAAATTATAAACAGAAGGTATTTAAAAAAAATAGTAAAATTTTCAACTAAAGAGATGAATTTTCAACTAAAATTATGAATCTTCAACCAAAAAATTATTTTTTAACAAAAGGATTTAAGTTTCAACAAAGTAGTTTAATTTTCCACTACAGAAGAGAAATTTTAAACCAAAAATGTAATATGTAGTACAATTTTCTACTGGGAAAATTAATTTTCAACGAAAAATGTAATAAGTGATATTTCTACTAACAATATTTTTAATTTTAGAACAATAACAGTTGAATTCAAGCAAAAGGACGAATTTTAAACTAAATATTAGTTTTGAATCCTCAACCAAACAGATTTATTTTGAACCTAATAGTTTCATTTTTAAACAAGAAAAATTAAATGTCTACCAAAAGAGTTGAATTTTCAACCATGAAAGATTTTTCAATCAAGAAGAAAACCAAATTTCAACCAAATTATTGAATTTTGTACAAAACAGTTGAATTTTCAACTAAGAAGGATAACATTATATTGATATTGTTGAATTTTCACTAAAGGAATTAAAATTCCAACCAAACAGTTGCATTTTTAGTCGAAAATACTAAATTTCTACTCAAAAAGATGAATTTTCAACAAAAGAGTTGAATTTTGAATTTAACTAAGAAGCATTCTTCAGCAAAGAAAGAAAAAAAATGCAATTCAATTGTTGAATTAAAAAAAAATTTAATCGTCAAACAAATAGTTGAATTTGCAAACCAAAAAGATGAATATAAAAAAAATATTCGAATTTTCAAAAAAAAAATGTTTTTTCAACGAAATTGTTTCACTTTCATCAAAATAATTAAATTTCTAACTAAATAATAAATGTTTTTAACCAAAAAGATGATTTTTCAACAAACAATATAATAGTAGACTATTCAACCAAAAAAGTTAGCTCAACAAAAAATAGTTGGATTTTGTTGTTGGGCTCTATTATAATTTAGTTCAGTTTTAAATAGAAAAACGAGAAAAATAGGAAAAGTTTGAAAAGCTGAGAAGCCTGCGATGAATAAATAAACATTTTTTATATATTGTAAATAAACATTAGAGTTCATTCTTAATACCTTAAAAATATTAGCTGAGAAAACTGAAAATTTTTCACACAATCAACTAATGAACATTTGAAAATGTTAATTGGAAAACGAAATAAAAATATAAATAAAATATTCAGTTGAAAACTGAACGATTTCTATTGAAAATGTTCGAAATTAAAAACTTTTACATTGTTATGAGAGTGAAATTTTTTAAATTTAAATGTTTCATTATTAAATGACTATTTCAATTTGAAAAATACATTCCTTTGCAAAATATTTCATCCAAAGTATACGAAATTATTTATAACATATATATATATTTTTTTTTTGAGAAGTGAAATAATTCTTGCTTCAAAATATCGTATTTGTGTAAATGATAATGCACTTTTATCAATTATTTACGCGAGTCGTATTTGCACCTTACTGAAGAATGCGGTTGAGTTATCAATAGCGGTTTTATCCTGATGTTTGATCACTATTTTTTTAATTGCGAATTCCGCTGGTTTTACTGACACAGGTGTTTCTTTATAGAAAATACGAGACCGCTCTCAGAATCATTTGAATATTTCGAAAGATGTAAAAAGTCTTTAGTCGACAGGATTTCCTCATCGCCTTAATATTTATTCCTGCTTTATTACGCTGTAAAAAAACTGAAGGACAATCGATTTTTCATGTTAATACTATATTCAAGAATGCCTTCTCCAAGACTTCCCATCAAATCATTTTTAATGCAAAATAAAAATTTCTGATAACTATGTACTTTTAAGGATTATTTGCTTACTTATTTTAAAATTCACATAAATATAAATTTCCTGAGATTCATCATATAATTCAAAAATATTTTTGAAAATTTCTGATATGCAAAATCAAAATTGCAACAAAAATGTTAAACTTCAAACCAATACTTTAATTTCCAAACAAAAAATACCAATTATTAATCAAAAGATAATAGTTGATATTGCAACCCAAAAAGATTTTTATTTGAAGTCAAAAACAGTTGAAATAATAATAAAAAAAAGACTAATTCTCAACAAAATAGTTGAATCCTCAACCAAAAAAGATTAATTTTCAACTAGTTGTACTTTTAAAAAGAAAAGATTAAATATTTTCAAAATGAGGCTTATATTTCTACAAAACAGTTAATTTTTTCACCCGAAAATATGAATTTTCAATCAAAAAGTTATTTTTCAGCAAATACATGAATTTTCAACTAAAAAAGATGAATTTTCAAAGAAAAATGTAATAGTTGATATTTCAATCCAAATAGATTTTAATTTTAAATTAAAAACAATTGAATTCATAAGAAAACGAATTTTCGAAAAAATAGTTACATTTTTCAACCAAAGGTATAAACTTTAAACTAAAATGAAGAATGCACAAACAAATGAATACATTTTTTACAAAGTATTTTAACTTTGAACCTAGTAGTTGAATCTTCGACCGAAAAGGATGAGTTTCCAACGAAAAATATAATAGTTGAATTAAAATTAAAAAAGAATTTAAAAAATATGAAATAATCCAAGAAGACAAATTTTCAACAAAATAGTTGAATTCTCAAACAACAACAAAAAATTTATTTTAAATCTAAAAGTTGAAATTCTAATAAAAAAAGATGAGATTTCTGTCAAAAGATATGAATTTTCATACCAAAAAGACCAATTTTCAACCAAAAAAGATTTTTCATTAAAAAAAAATTGTATACTCGACTGTGTTATAACCGTAAATACACGTAAATTAAAAAAAATTCATTATTCTGAAACCTTTTAAAATCTGAAAAAAGCCTAGCTTTTTTGAATTTTTTTTTAATCTCTCAAGTATTTAATTATTTTTGAAATTTTTCAAAAACTTCTAAACATCTTTTAAGGCTATTCGAATTTTTGCTAAAATTTCGAAAAAATTCTGCAAAACTAAAAAAATTGCCTGAAAATCTTCCATTTATTGTGAATTTTCTTTATTCATTTGCTTTGAAGTTTTATCAATATAATTTTCCTAGGTTTCTCGAGAAAATTCAAAAAGATTTTTTTAAGATTTCAGATATGTCGAAAAAGTCTCTAGAAAATTTCTAAGAATTTTTGTTTTATTTTACAGGATTTTACAAAACTTCAGGAAAAATTCAAATAGTTTAAAAGATATTCAAGAGTTTTTGACGCATGAAAAAAAATTAAGAATATTTTATAAACATACGGAAATCTTTCTAAGTTTTAAAATATTTGTAATCATTTCAAAATTTCCAAATATCTTTTTAACTGACTCTAATTGTTCCTAAAATGATTGAAAAATCTTCTGGATTAATTTTTGATAATTTTGGAAATCTTTTCTAATGTTTTATAATCTTTTTAAATGTTCTCTTAAAATTAATTTTTAAACATAAAGAATCACTTTAGATATTCCCAGGAATCTTAAGAAAATGTTGTCATTATCTTGAAACCTTTTAAAATCTTCTTAATAAACTCATAATTTCATTTCAAAATTTTCAAAAATCTATGTTTTGTTTTACATATTTTGAAATTTTTTATTATTTTTGAAATTAAAAAAAATTAATATTTGTTAAAATGATTCGATTCTTTCAGATGTTTTTTTGATAATTTTGGAAATCTTTTTGAATGTTTTGAAATCTTTTTAAATATTCTCTTTAAAAAAATATTTTAAAATAAAAAATCATTCAAAATTTTCCGGAAAATTTGTTTATTCTCTTAAAACCTTTTGAAATTCTTAAAACTTCTAAACATCTTTTAAAACTATTCGAGTTTTTCCTAAAATTTTGACAAAATTCTGCAAAATTAAAAAAATGGCCTGAAAATCTTCTAGATTCCTTTTTGACAATTTTGGAAATCTTTTGGAATGCTTTCAAATCTTTTCACTTTTCAATTTTCTTGAAAAGTTCAACTTTTGCCCATGCAGTTGAATTAAAAAAGATCAGTTTTCAACAAAAAAGTTCAACTTTCAACCAAAAAGATGAATTTTCAACTCAAAATATGAATCTTCAACAAAAAAATGATTTCTCAACAAGATGGTTCAACCGAAACTTTTAAACAAAATAGGTGAATCTTCAAACAAAAAAAAATAATTTTCAACCAAACAGCTGCATTTTTATCAAAGAAAGATGAAATTTCTACTAAAACAAATGAATTTTTAAATCAAAAAGACAAATTTTCAACAATGAAATATTGAATTCTCATCCAAAATATATTTTAGTTTATAGTTTTTAACATCAAAATATGAGTATCAAACAAGAAGTAAATTTTCTTCGAAGATTCTTGAATTTTCAACCCAAAAAGACGAATTTTCAACCAAAAAGTTGAATTTTCAAACAAAAAGGATGACTTTCTAATTATATTGTTTATTTTTCGAACAAATAGTTGAACAGTTCATATTTCGACACCAAATTTTTATTTGAAGTAAAAACAGTTGAATTGAACCAAAACGATGAATTTTCAGCTAAAAAAAACAATTTTCAACCAAAAATGGAATTGATAAATCTTCACTTGAAAAATTTAATTTTAAACAAAAAAAAACGAATTTTCAAGAAGGTAGTATAACTTTTAACCAAGTAGTTGTATTTTCAATGAAATAGTTGAATTCTTATCTAAAGTAGATTAATTCTCAACAACAAAATTTTCAAAAAAATAATTGAATTTTCAGCCAAGAAGGATATCAGTTAAATTGTCAACATCAAAATATAAACTTTAAACGAAAAGTAAATTTTCTACGAAATATTTAAATATTCAACAACACTGTTCAGTTTTCAACCAAAAAGGATGACTTTTAGCAAAAAAAGAAATTTACTAAAAAAGATGAATTTTTGCAATAAAAGACAAATTTTCAAAAAATTAGTTGAACTTTCATCCAAAAAAGATTTTAGTCGACTGTTCAACATCAAAATATGAATTTTAATTAAAAACTGAATTTTCTACGACAATAGTTGAATTTTAAACCCAAAAAGACGAATTTTTAACGAAACAGTTGAATTTTCAACCGAAAAAGATGATTTTTTTTGACAAAATTGCAAAACTGCATTTTAAAAATTCCCTGATTTTTCCCTGATCAATTTTTCATTTTTCCTGACCATTAATATTCAAATACCAGAATCTTAAACTTATGAACGGAATAAAATAATTTCAAATTAAAATGGAAAATTTTCAAATTTATACTGCTTGACAGTTATTTAATGTTATAGAAATTTCCTGACTTTTGCAAGATTTTTTTTTATATCCCTGAATTTTCCCTGACCAATAAGATTCCCTGACTTTTTTTTAACTACTGTGAGTTATTTGTTTTATTCTCGGTTTAGTTTTCGAATTTCCAAAAATTACGTACATGAATGAAGACCCCCCCCCCCCCCTCGTAACGATTCGTAAAATTTGAAGCTTTCTATGCTGGGCTGTAAAAAAATCTACAATTTTCTATAATCTTCTATGAAAGGGACGGAAAGAAATCTTTGAGATGACTATAACATTAATAAATCTTTTCCCAAAAGAAAAGTGTACAATTATTCAAAATATTGTGCTAGTTTATCAAATATTTTAGAGCAAAGTATCTTCCGGAACATACGGTAATACTTCAAGAATTTTTAGAAAATTTATCTAATCTAGGTGGAAAATCAAAAATTATTTTTGGAATCGATTCCCTACATTCAGAAGGAATCATTCAATTCCCCAAAAATTGTAGGTATTATCTAATTTCCTAAATTTTAGGGAATTTTCCCCAATTTTTTAATGAATTATAAGAACTTCTAGGAAAATCTCCACAAATCTTGGGGAAAATGATTTTTCCCAGCGAAAGTGTGCGGAAAATTCCCAACAAAATCTACAGTGTACAATATAGTGGATTTGAAACGATTCTTAATTAAATATTACATTAACTGATACATATGATAATATTGATAATTTACGACAGGTAAACGTTTGAATAAATTTTATATATAACCTCTTATCTGAAATCTGAATTTTGGTGATAAGAAAAGAAAACAGGAGATGTGATAATAATCAACGATTTTCGACTAATATACATAATTGGATAACTTGAAGTTTCCGGTGGTTGATATATCTCCCGCTTATCTGCGAATTCTCTCACCGGAAGTTGGACTTTACGAATGAAGGAAATTATAGGGAAGAAGGACTTCCGCATTTCAGTTTCTATTTGTGTCAAAGTTATCGTCATATGATAACAGCCAAACAACTGTGCCCTAACGCTCGTCAGTTTTAATCAAATATAGCTCAGCTGGCTACATTTGTGAGAGGACACACATAAGACAGCCAGGAAGTAGATCCACTTACGCTTTCAGCAAAATGACACATGACACATGCTGTGTTCCATAAATCTATAATACATTAACTCTAAATTTGAATCATTCAGTCAAAAATGACTTTTTAAATCGGTCAATTTGACTCACTGATGAAATCAGTCATTTTAAATTATCCTACCTGTCGAATTTTCATCTAAAAAAAGCTCAATTTTTACCAAAAATGGAATACTTAAATTTCCAATAAACAAAATTTATTTTCAAAACAAAAAAAAAGCTCTCAACGAAATAGTTAAGTTTTCAACAAAAGAGATGAACCTTCAACTCATATGATGAATCTTTAACAAAAAAAGATAATTTTTAACAAAGTTCAGTGAAACCTGGATTTAGCTCCCCTGGATTTTGCCCTTCCGAGAATTGACGCCGCGCCGTGGGGATACGTGAGACGCGTTTGCGGGGGGATTTGCGGTGTGCACTCAGGCATGACGAAACAGAGAGAAAAATAGGAAAGAGGAGAGAGACAAAATAGTTCCGAGTCTCTGGATATAACGCCAAGGTCAGCCACACAACTGGCGCTGAATCCAGGTTTGACTCTAGTGGCAAAATAGTTTCATGCAATTTTTTTAATATTATATCGAGGGGCCAACTACACATTAAAATTAGATCAGTCAAAAGTGACTGATTTTGAGTCAATTTTGACTCATTCAAATAACAAGGATTTGAAAAAATGAGAAATCAGTGGATGGTGATTTTTCAAATCAGTCAATTTGACTTATTGATTAAATCAGTCGTTTTAAATTATCCGAACGGTTGAATTTGCAACTGAGAAAGGTCAATTTTCAATTAAAGATGAAATAGATCAATTTTCAATCAAAAGGTAAATTTTCATTTAAAAAAAATATTAATTTTTAACCAAAAATGAGGTAGATAAAGTTTCATATAACAACATTGATTTTCAACAACAGAAACGAATTTTAAACAAAATAGTAGTTTTATTTTCAACGAAATAGATTAATTTTCAACTAAAATAATGAATCTTAAGCCGAAGCAATTAATTTTTAACAAAGTGGTTCAACTTTCAAACAAGTGCTTGAATGCTTAGTCAAAAAAGATTATTTTTCAACAACAAAAATTAATTTTCAACAAAAAAGACGAAGTTTCAACAAAATGCAAGAATTTTCAATCGAAAAGTTAAATTTTCAACTTAAAAATATTGATTTTTAATCAAAAATGGATTGGATAAATTTTTAATTACCAAAATCTAAACATTAAAAAAAATACTTTTCAGCAAGAGAAACGAATTTTAAACAAAATAGTTAAATTATCAATGAAATAGATTAATTTTCAACTAAAATGATGAATCTTAAACCAAAACAATTTTTATAAAAGTAGTTGAACTTTCAACCAAGTAGTTGAATTTAAAAAAAAAAAATTATTTTGCAACCAAAAAGATTAATATCATACAGAAAAAACGACTTTGCAACAAAATACAAGAATTTTTAATCAAGAAGATGAATTTCCAACTAAAAAAATGTTAATTTTTAACAAACAAAAAAAACGAATTTTTAACTAAAAAGGTAAAAAGACTAATTTTTAACCAAAGAGATGAATTTCCAACTGAAATTATGGATCTTTAACCAAAAAAATACACTTTTACAAAGCAGTTCAACTTTTAACCAAAAAGTTTTATTGTACAAAAAAATCAATTTTGCCCTAAGAAGATTAATTTATAAGATAATTTATAGATAAAAAAATTATTTTTGAACGAAAAAAGATTAATTTTCTCCAAAGAAATGTAATATCTGATATTTCAACGAAAAAAGATTTCAATTTTGACTTTAAAAAACAGTTGATATTTCTACCAAAAAAAGATTTTAGTTTGACACAAACTAGTTGGATTTTCAACCTTAGAAATGATTTTTCAACTAAAATGAAACTTTAACTAAAACAAAAAAAAATTTAACAAAGTACTTCAACTTCAAACCAATTAGTTGATATTTTTGCCAAAAAAGATTTTAAGTTCGAATTTAAAAAAAAATGGAATACAACCAAAAAAGACCAATTTTCATCGAAATAGTTAAATCCTCAAAAAAACAGCTGAGTTTTTAACTGAATAAGATCATTTTTTGACCAAAAATTGAATAAATTAAAATTCAACTACAAAATTAATTTCAAATATCAAAAAAAATTTCAACAAAATACCTAAATTTTCCACCAAATAATAGAATACTTTACAACAAAGAATAATTTTCTACCAATGAGGAATTTTCCATAAAGTACATTTTTGTAAAGTAAAACATCAATTTTCAAACAGAAATGGAATAGCTTAATTTCCAGTGAAGTAAGATCCACTGAACGAATCAGTCATTTTTAATGATTAATAATTAATTAAATGAAATCAGTCACTTTGATCCAATCCGGAACTTTCAATGTGTTAACCAGTCAAATATGGGTGATTTCAATCATTTATTTAAATGTAGGATTTAATTAAGAATTTTATTTAGAAATAATTTTAAAATTTTATTAGAGAAGGCAGATCAGTCACTTCAGTTGACTTAAAATCAGTCATTTCAACTGACTGTATAATTTCAGTAAGGAATATTAGCTGATTCATTTATTAAAACGACTGTTTTGATAGTATAAATGACTGATTTCCCAGTTAAAGAATGCTTAACTAATTTAATCAGTAAAATTATGACTGATTTAAATTTCAAGATGAAATCCCTGAAATTCGTAGAAATCCTTAGAAATCATTAGAAGTTCCTTGAAATTTCAATTAATTTAATTTACTCCATTGACATAATATGGATACTTTTTTAAAATCCTTCGAAATTTTCTGAAATCTTACTTTTAAAGATCGTTTGAAATTTCTTGAAATCTATAAAATCCTTTAAATCTTGTGAAATCTCAAGTTATCCCACAAAAATTGAATAAAATCCCTCAAACAATCTTCAAATAAGTAATATCTTTCAAGATTCCTTAAAAAATTATAAAATCTTGTAAATTCTCTAAGATCCCGTAAAGTCCCATAAAATTTGATAAAGCCTCTGGAAATTCCTTAATATTTTTTTAATATCCTAAAAGCTTTGAAATCCATTGAAATCCTCTAAAAACCCCTACAATCTGTTGAGATTTTCTAAAAATGACTGGATTGCTCGGAAATATTTTCATATCCCTTGAAATCTTATAATTTCTTTAAAAATCCTATGAATCCCTTGAATATGGTGAAATCCTTCGAAATCCCTGAAATTCGTAGAAATCTTTAGAAATCACTAAAGGTTTCTTGAAATTAATTTTAATATAATTTAAGTTAGTCCCGAATGTTCTTCAGAAATTTGTTAGAATATCTTGAAATATTTAAATAGCAGTGATACCCTGGATGTCTTTTTAAAATACTCTGAAATTTTCTACAATACTACGAAATTTTAGAAACCGCCCGAAAGTTTTGAAATCTTCTAAAATAACCTAAATTCCTTGAAATTTATAAAATCCTTTAAATCTTTCATAGTCACACCACAAAAATCAAGTAAAATCCCGCAAAACATCTTGAAATCAGTAATATCTTTCAAAAACCATTTTAGCCCTTTTAGCCCCTTAAAATCCCTTGAAATATTGAAAATGCCCTAAAAGCCTCAAAATCTTTGAAACGCGTTGAAATCAACTGAAATCTATTAAAATCCTTCAATTCTTTTAATATCATCTAAGATCCTTGGAAACCTCCTTAATTTTTTTTATTCCCAAAAATCTGTACAAATTCTTTATAATCTTATGGTATCTTGAAATTTCTTTTGAAATCCTGTAAATCACTAAAATATTGTACAATTCCTTGAAATTTTGTAGATCTCTTAAAAATTCCTTGAAATCTTTTCAATTTTCTGAAATCTCACAAAATCATTGTAAATTCCGTAGAAATATTTAAATCTCATAAATTTTTCTATGTTTGAATACATTTTTAAATTACACTATATTCTTTAAAATCTTTCGAAATTTTTCAAATCAATTAAATCTTATAAAATCGCATATCTCTAGAAATCTCTTGAAGTCCCTTCATTCTGTTGAAATCCTTTAAGACCCCTGAAAAATTCTCCATTTTTTTTTTCAATTCCTTGAAATCTATATAAATTCCTTATAATCTCATCGAATATTTCCTTTTCAAATCCTGTGAATCAGTCCAATATTCTAGAATGCCTTGAAATCCCTTAAAATTTTTCAAATTGCTTAAAAATTCCTTGAAATCTTTTGAATTTTCTGAAATCTTACGAAGTCATTTAAAATTACTTAGAAATATCTAAATCTCGGAGATTTTTCTATATTTTAATACATTTTTAAATTACACTATATTCTTTAAAATCGATTGAAATTTTCAAAATCAATTAAGTCTTATGAAATCGCAAATCTCTAGAAATCTTTTAAAATCATTCAATTCTGTTTAAATCCTCTGAGATCCCTGGAAAACACTTCATATTTTTTTTCAAACCCCTTGCAATTCGTAGACATTCCTTATAATATTATAGAATCTTTTAATTTCTTTTGTAATCCTGTGAATCCCTCAAATGTTTTGAAATTTTTTTTGAAATCCCTTGAAATTCTGCAAATATCTTAAGAATTTCTTGAAATCTTATACATTTTTTTGAAATCTTACGAAATCATTAAAAATTCCTCAGAAATATCTAAATATATTGAATTTGCCTATATTTTAATCATTTTTTTTTCATTATTATTATATCATTAAGCCGTTTCCCTTTCAGGGTAGGCGTGAATTGCTCGGTTGGAAAGTAGTGATGTGATCCATGAATTGGGCTACGAACTGCTACCTCATTCAGCATATTCTCCAGATTTAGCCCCCTGCGACTATTTCCTGTTCCCAAAACTGAAGAAATGGCCGGGCGGTAAGAGATTTGGTTCGAATGAAGAGGTCATCACCGAAACAAACGCATATTTTAAGGCCTTGAGAAAACCTATTATTTGGAAGGAATACAAAAATTGGAAAAACGCTGGACTGAATGTATCGAGCTAAAAGGAGATTATATTGAGAAGTAAAACGCTCATTTTCAAAAAAAAAATCTTTTAGTCGAAAAGTCACTGACTTATCTACCAACCCTCGTATTATCCCCGATACGCCAGTTAATCCCAACGATAAAATAGCAATGGACATTTTCGAGCCATTGCCAACCAGTCGTTCGGAAAATAACTATATCCTGTCAATCCAAGATTAACTCACCAAATATCTCATTTTGGTCTCACTTAAAGATGCTCAATCCGATAGAATAATTCAAGGATAATCCCCTGAACACATACTCACCGACGAAGAAACCGAATTTGTTTCAGATCTTGTCCAAAATTTCGAGAATCTGTCCGGAATCCGACACATCAAGCCTTCCACCTATCATCTACAATCCAGCGGAAGCCTAGAAAGATCACAATTAACCCTGAAAGACCTAATAAGAACATGCGTGGAGGACAATACAGTTGAATGGGATAACACACTAAAAATCGTGACCATGGCTCATAATACTATGAAACATGAAGGTACTAGTTATTTCCCTTTTTAACTCACTTTTGGAAGAGAACCATGAAAAATATCTTGACAGAGTCAGAGGAAGAACAACCTTGCAAAAAAAAAGTACAAGAAACAGCAAGGTGCAAGGATTATAAAATCACAGGGAATTGACGTACCCGGAGACCTGGTGAAGCTCGTCAACCAAACACCTGTCAACAAGCTCTCTCCTAGTTGGAGAGGGCTCTTGGTTGTATTTGAAGCAATAGAAAATAATAATTACAAAAATTGGTTTTGGGAATAAAACTATAACCATCCATGCTAACCAACTAATGCCATAATATATTCAATTTCAGATGTTCCCCGTTTGGATTTTGTTAACGCACGTGGGAGCAAGTCTAGAAAATTACACTTTAACAAACATCATATCTGTGACCACAACCAATACACATCAAATATATAATCTTATAGCGAACATTCTCAAAGTTGCAGTGAAAGCCTCTGATTCCAGCTCCTGATTTTCATCCAAGTCAAATTTTATTTTTGAATGATTAATGAAGTGATATAAAAAAATACAACACGTTATATCTTTTTACACTTCCTTTGAGTTCTAAAGAGGGTAAACTAAACTTTATTTTCATTTCCTTGAACATTTGTAACAGTTGCAGTTTAATGGTCATAGAGAAAAATTCTCTTCAGGACAGATGACATTGTGGAAATGTAAAACATCGAAGTCTGCCGGCATGAGGCACCCCCATTCTGATTCGAAGGGGTTAAATCACCCTCAAATTACGTTTCATATTCATGAGACATTTCAAGCGTTGCAAATTAATTATTGAGGTATACAAACTTTTACAGAAATTTGTTTTATTCATTTCCTATAATATTTTGCAGAAAATAAAATTTTTCCACGGAATTTAATATACTCTACGAGATATCATTCTTCATATTTATTACTTGTTCAGTGTTATACACTTACTTTTTTAATGGAAATTAACGTTAATTCAATTTTTTTATCTTCATGGGACTGTTTGAAATCCAAGAAAATTAGGCATTATTCACGAAGTGGAACAAGATTTTCCTGTGAGTGATTAATTGCAAGGAAAGGAACAAAAATTTGATTTTGAACGCCCTAGACTGCACACCTATATGTCCACCTAAAAGATGTTTCATAAAGGAAATATTTCTTTATTTTGTTTCTTGAAAAAAGCAATCGAAAAATTATAAACACTACCGATGTTTTATGACTGATAAGGTTTATCAACTTTCAGACGAATATTCACGTCGGGTGTGTAGATACTTTTATTTGACTCACGCGGAATGTGTATGTGTATATGTATGTGTATGTGTATGTCTTTCAATTTTTGCACTGAACCACAACCAAATTCTCGTCTCGGCTTACGTCTTTAAAAATATGGCAACGTGTGCAAATTCAATGATAACATATATAAATAAATTTACACGCAAAAAAATTAGTGGCTACCTAAGAAACTGTGAAATAAGGTGATGAGAATTAAATTTGGACAAATATTGCTCAAATGATCGTGAATCCTGTGAACGTAATAAATCTGCTTCTTGCAACCTTCCAAACAATGTATTTAATGGAGGCACCTATAACACTGGAGGAGACTTTTTTGGCAGAAAATTTTAAACAGTTGTTACTTGACGCTATATTTCAATACATTGTGAAAATACATGAGCAGCAGTCTTCACACTTTCAAGAACCGTTCAAAGGATCGGAAATTGAAATAATTGATGATGATGACAGCAAAATCAATTGCACATAAGAGGATGAACTTGTGGAAATTTGCGCGTAGAGAGACACTGATGTGGATTTTTAATATAAAAGAACAGCTGTTGAATACTGGAAAAACGCAGACGGAAGAAAGAAAAGAAGAAAATTTCACACTGTTCAACATATGTTCCGACGTCTATCTTCTGAATGTCAATTTAGAAGGTGGGCCCAGCAACTAGAAGCAGGGGGGGGGCAGAAAAGATAAATTAGTTGAAATAACAGAATTTGTAATTGAAAAATGTAATAATCTATCTAATGTATTCGTAACGGCTTCAAAATCTGGGAAGCTCACATCAGGTATGCGAAGCTAATTTGATATTTTTCTTTATTATTGTAACTTTGAACATCTTTTCACTCAACTTTTATAGATAATTTCAATAAGTTGGTAAGAGAAGTATTTTATCCTAATACTGGGAGTACAAGTGTGTTATTATTGGATTCATGGACTGGGCACTGTACCGACACTGTAGAAAAAGAAGCACCTGCTGGTAAAACTGTCATTCCTAAAGTTATTCCAAAAGGAACCACAGGTATGATCCAGCCATTAGACGTTCATGGAATTCGAGTTTGAAAAAAAATTTGTAAACGTTTTTCGGATAATGTTTGATTACATAATTATGAGATCAATCTCCACATGCGAAAAAATATTATTAAACTCCAATCTCTTGTTCATAGTCAACTATCCTCTCCGAGATATAAAAATATTTTTCAGTACTCATGGTACAGAAGTGGTTATGTAGACAGCAGGACACATTATTTTGAAAGTCCCGTAGATTTTGCGTTTGGATAATCTTCACAAGTACAATGTGGATATTGTGATGAAACGCCACGCAGTGGTCCGGATCGTCAGAAAGGTGGAAAAAAGTTGAAATATTATCCGATTGACATGAAATTTAATTTGTAAATAGTTTTTGGGTCCCTAATTCCAAATCTGTTTTCAAAATTTCAAAATTAAGAATGGCGGACCCAATATGGCAGCTAACACATTCTGAATATGCCTACAATTTTATAAATTCCATTTAAGAAACATTGCGTAGGTTGCTGGTTTTAAATATGTCATAAAAATATCAAAATTCCGAATGGCAAATGTAATACGTTCGTCAAATTGAAAACAAATCTATAAGAGCATGAAATTTGTTTTATAATAGTTTTTCGAATTCCCGATTTCGAACCTCTTATTCAGTTGTATCGAGTGAAAAGTGAGACAGTACTGATGAAATAATAATTATTTTAGCAAATAAACCATACACAACCATTTATTTAAATATACTCTTTGAGCATTGCATAGATATTAAAATTTTCAAATTGTACGAATTTTTGTCGGTTGAACATATATACAAGTCATTTAAACTATGTTACAAAACTTTACAAAATTCGTGTTCATTTGATTTTAATTATATTTCTTTCTGTATTTGAAAGCGCTGATTCTGAAACTAATCTTTCCTTTTTCGGAGGATCAATATATTCGGAGATATTGAAGATTAAATGTTCACTATCACATAAAAAATGTAAAAATCATATTGTGAACTTGCAAAAACGTAAGAAAAGGTATATGGAAATTTTGAATTATGGAACTTTAACATTTTTGAATTGTTCGATACAATGTTCAACAAACAGCCAAAAAATGTTAATTTTTTATTTTTAACCCGGTTTTTCTGAAAACCGGAAAAAAAATATTTTCACCCTCAAGTTCGTATTATACTGAAAAAAAAACGAAAATATTTCACGGATTGATGATAAACAAAATTTTGTTGCCTAGTGTTATTTTCAATTTCCTTTAAAAATAATTAATTTGAATTAAAGTACAGAATGCTCAAATTCTTCACATTCATCTGAACTTGTGTTATCATCACAGTCTTCACTTTCTTCATCAGATGATTCCGTTATTTACGTCATTTAGAGCTTAGGGTACCGTTAATACTATTCATGGTAATAACGCGACAAAAAGATGCCCGATGTGTTTACGAACAGCTCATCAGTTCAGTGATTTGGAAGAAGAGTTCACTTTGAACAAGTCATATTTAAAATATAGTATGGGTTTACTCCATGCTGAAATAAAAACTTTTGAACATCTGCTCCATATTTCATATAGAAAAACCATGAATCTTGGGATGTAAGAAAACCTTTACAAGGTATACATTTTCGTAGAATTCTGAAATACCTCCCATGAACTGCGTTATCCTTATAAATCTAATAATTTTTTTACATTACAGCGCTGAAACTGTCGTTGTTCATATAATAAAATTAATTTAATTCACCCCCTCCCCCCTCTTACAGAACGATTCAGTGAGCGAAAAGTTCTAGTTCAAGCAAGAATATACGAAAGTTTCCGGCTTCGAGTTGATCAAATCCTGCTAGGAAATGGAATGACAAATACTGGCAATCTTGCAAGGAGGTGTTTCAAAAGGGCACTTTTTAGCCGTATCGGCGTCGTTTGAACAGGTTTCATCCGCCATATTGGATCCCCCATTTTGGATTTTATAAGTTTGACCCTGGATTCAAAACCAGCGACCCCAAAAACCCTTAAAGACTATGAATGGCGAAATTTTAATCGATGGGAATAGTTCAAATCTGAAAGAAATCGAGTGGGACATTCAATCGTCGTTTTCTCACAACCATAAAGTCCTAGGTTAATTTACAGGCCGAATTTGGAACCAGCATGTAAAATTCAATTAAGGGAAATGTGTTTCATATAAACTATTACATATGAGCACTTGTGGTAATCGATAATTTAAAATTTTGTCAAAAAATGTAAATTTCAACTTTGATTTTCAAGGCTAAAGGTTTTCGTTCCTATTCCCTCTGTTTTCCCTATATTTTGTAGGTATTCATCTATAATTTATAAAAAAGTATATTGCTTTCGGTAATTCCTATCAAAAGTTCCACAATTTTGAAACAAAAAGGTACGGTTGTCCTCACTGTGCGGCATTAGTTGCCATAAATAATGGTAAACACGGCATAATTCATCCCCAGATTGTTACACGTAGAATAATAATGGACACGATCCAAGAGTTTAAGACCATGCATCGAACTCTTCATCATTTTGATCCCTACTTGGAAAGCTACCAGCACATCCTCGACATCAGCGAACGCAACGTAGCCTTGATCAGGAAAGTTTGACGTATGTTACCTCCATACCCGTACTCGAGAAAGAACAATACGTAATTACTCATGTGAACCTTGTGAATCAGTTAATACGAAACATTCACATATCTCTTATACTCGAACACGAATATATATTCTCCAGCAAACTTCCTACGTTCCCACCGATCGCGAAACACTCAGTAAATATAGTCAACTATAGGCTAACTGACACTAATAACTGCGACGCTAGTATTATTAAGAAACATCAAGACTCTGTAGAATGTAGCTTTTCACCTTTCAAATTACATAGTGAGAGTTATGTACCAACTACGAATGGTTATATACTTTGGCCAGTAGAAAGCTAACTTTAGATTCTTTGTCAAGGCTCTACAACTTCGATGGAAGTAGATACTAAAATTTATATTCTGGGTTTTGCATCTAAAATTTTATCAGATAATGTACAACTCTATTTAAAGAAAACGTCTATTTACGAAAAAATTTTGTTTTAAAGTTGATCCAAGACCACCGTGTGCCGCACCTACCCTAGGATGGCGTTTGGGATGTCCTTTAATAGAAAATTGAAAAAATTTAGCTGCCTGAAACTGCCCCTTGGTTTTGTGCATATCGTCACCAGCGTAATCCAAATCCCCCTTATACGAAGTTTCAAGATAATTAAAAATGTGTTTAGCATACTAGTCCGCCATATTGAACTTCGTCATTTCGAATTTCGAATGTTTCACTTTAGATTCGCAATCAGCAAACTTGAAAACCCCTCTTATACCAAGCTTCAAGATACATCAGTTTCGTAATGAGCGATCCAAAAAACCTCTGAGTAATGATTTTAAACTCCATTGGAAAACGTTTAATAGTTTTTGCCAGCTTTCTGAAATTTTTTCCCACTATGAGCCTCCATCTTGGTTTTTTTCACCATTTCGTATGTCACTGACTATTGCATAGTTCCTGCAAATGAATTTGCTTATCTTATCAAGTATAAAGGCTTTCCTTAGAAAATGAGAAAATTAATCAATTTTTGAAACATAAACAGCCGTGATCTGAAATTTTTTCAAAATTTCGAATTTCATTGATGATGGAATTGTTTCTATGAATACATTTGCTTATCTCGTCAAGTTTTAAAGGTTCTATTTTAAAAACGGGTAAATTATTTGAAAATCTAGAGTGACGTGACGATCATGATAGGTTTATTTGGGATTGTCATCGAAGAAGATGCTTGTATCTGCTTCGGAGGGACACCTTCACTGATATTACATCCTGTATGCGGCTTTGGGGTACGCCCAGGTATGTATAGGTCCCTCTTATCAAGATGTCTAATAAAACTTATATCCGCAAGCTCAGGGTCCTTGGGAACGCTGATAATCTTTCCTTTCTTCAGATGAAGTTTGGCACACTTGTTCAAGCCAAAGTCCATACTAATCTCTCCTATTTACTTCTTGACGATATATAAAGCATTCTGAAGTTTGCTTCCACCAGAAGCATATATGTTCAGATCATACATATAAAATACATGATTCACCTTATGTTCGCGATGATCAGTGTTACCAGAGAGGTATCCAGGAGAATTTTGAATTGCGAGATATAGAGGCAGGAGCGTGATAAAAAAAAGGAGAGGGCTCATGGTATCGCCCTGAAAGATGCCCCTCTGGAATGTAACTTTGTTCGTTGTCACACGATAAATTCAGATTATATAGTAAATCTAGTTTTACAAAGAGGCATCAGTCTCTATGCATCTCACTGTATGTGGATGAACCTTCAAGCTTTCCAACAGAGAACTGATAAGTCTGTGAGAGGTTTAATCGAAAGCTTTCGGGTAGTCAATCCAGGCCATTGACAGGGCGCGCTGATGGGCTGCTGCGTCTTTTCAGAAGTACATATCAATTAGCAGGTTCCTTCGGCAGCCTGCTACACCGTTTTTCGAGCTACGTTGTTCGTATGTCTCTTACTATACAGGCTTGATTCTTTGAACAATCCTGTTGTTTAGGGCAGCTGTGAAGATCTTATACGGTGTGTTCAGACAAGTTATTGGCCTGTAATTCTCTGGATTGGACAAGTTGCCTTTTTTCGTTAGGAGTATAGTGCCTCCTAACATCAGCCACTGCACAATGGGTGTTTCCGACTTTAAATATTAGGTGAATATGCGGGCCAGATGTTGGTGTGTGGAATTAAACTTCTTCAATCAGAAGTTCTTGATACCATCTGGTCCTGCAGCGGAAAAGTTCTTCGTAATCCTAAGTGCTTTTTTCACCTCTTCGGCAGTGATTAATGGACATTCCTCCTCAGATGTTATAAGGTTATCGCAAAACTCCTTGAAGCGGATGATATTATCAGTATCTTCTTTCAACTCCAGTGTTTTCGGGATATTGTATCCCTCTCTACAAATAGTCTCTACCTCTTTGGGCTTGGGTTGATTTTTGACAGAAACAGGGTGATCGATGAAGAGGCGCGATAGATCAGTGAGAAACTGTTGATTCTCCCTGATCCATCTCTCCCTCGTTCTGTATTCTCCTTCTTGCGTCAGATAACACCCGTGTTTTACCCAAAATATGCAACAGACGACAACAACTACAACGACGACTATGACAACGACAACGACAGACCGACACATTCGTAAAATCGGTTTTTTCGGATTCAGGGGGTCTCGAAACGTGAAGGTTTCAATAAATCCGCGATAGTCAGTTTTAACATAAAAACAATACCTTCTCCTTATGATGAGAATGTAATATATCATGATCAAAAAGTTAATTCATTAGAAATTAAAACTAGAGATAACATCTTTTTACTAACCTTCCAGCGTTCGCGCCTTGTGAAGTCACTGTAGCGCTCTCAAGGCGGCTGTCTGGCCGCCCTTAGTTTTCGGAGTGTTTTTTTCGCTTTTACTACTTTTTTATGTATCAAGGGGAAGTGAGCGCAGAAACATATCGCATACGATTCAAAATAATAAATATATTTGAGAACTGCATTCCAAGCATAAGAATCAAAATTTAAAAAAAAAAATTCAATCTGACGACTTATTATCTAAAGAGAGCATACCTGCAGGGGGAACTGTCCAATGACTTGATTTATCAAATTGCGAGCATTTTTCTAAAAAGGCGGACAATCTGCCGACCACGCGAGCGCTGGAAGGTTAATTGGAAAACAATCTAAGGAAAATTTTGATGATCAATATAAAGGGCCTTATGAAGTCCTAGAAATATTAGGAAAAGGAAACGTAAAAACTGACATAAAAGGCAAACCTGCAGTAGTATATATCAGGAGACCTAAACTTTCGCACATAAACTGTTAGACCGTTAATAATTAAACGACAACCTCTTATAATTTTAATTTGATGCACAAAACCTTAGAAGTATAGAAACAACTAGGGATATAATCCTCAAAATTAAAACAAGAGGACCAAAAGCTTATGAAAAATTCATTCTGAGTCTTCAGTTATCGGATCACGGAGTTTCAGTAGATGTATTTAAATATTTGGAGTAAGATATTTGTTTCAGACAAACAGATCCAATTCGCTGTAAACGAATTGAGACTCTTATGGACGTATTTATTTTTTATTCAGTCGGCAATTCTTGTAAATACTGTAACACACAAGTAAATTCTACAACAGAATTTCGTAGAAATATCATAAAAAAAGTTGATAAGACAGCACAAATCCCGCTTGCTATTTTACTAAAAAATCCTCACATTCTTAAGGGGTTAGGTCAGTCGCAAGGCCACAAAACCGCTTTTTTAAAGAATTTTTTTTGAAAACAGGTTTCATTACTTATTGATAAATGTTCTGCAGCTCGAATAATACACATTACAAGAAGCAATAGTAGGTTTCTAAGATCAAAATATCGATAAACAAGCAAGTTATAGTTAATCCACTATAGGTCCAAAAAAAATGAAGTGTTTAGCGGTACGCATCATAACACATGACTGGATCATCTAAAACTAAAAAATACAACGGGATTAATTAAAAAACGATATTCGCTTATACTTGAACGAAGAATTAAGTTAAACATTTAATTTTCAAGAAAATGGCGGATGTGTAAACACAAAATTTTTCAAGAAAAGTAAAAATGTTGTGTTTACACATCCGCCATTTTCTTTAAAATCAAATTCCGGACTTAATTCTCCATTCAAAAAAAATTCTTTAAAAAATTGTTTTTTGTTTGGCCTTGCGACTGAGCCTAACCCCTTAATCGACTTCTTCGACCTTCCTCTAAGCCAACCTCTAGACCTAAAACCACTCTATTACAAATACCTTCTTTTGCACTAACTTTTTTTTTACAGGCTTTTGAGAAGCACAATAAATTTAAAACTCCATCTTTCACCTGGATCTTCTTTATATTATTCTTAGTAAAGCCATCTGATGCGTCAACCTCGCATATCGATTCTCTCTTTTTGCACTCATTAGGCGTTCATCTTGAGTCTATTATTGATATTCAAATTCTTTTAGAAGAATATAATTTTTTGTCTTATTCATATACGTTTGAATGATGTATTTTCAAGCATCAGATAATTGAGAACTATAACAAACACATTATAGGATGTATGGAGAGATCTGAAATTTACAATGCAA
This sequence comes from Andricus grossulariae, assembly GCA_011634705.1. Classification (NCBI taxonomy): domain Eukaryota; kingdom Metazoa; phylum Arthropoda; class Insecta; order Hymenoptera; family Cynipidae; genus Andricus; species Andricus grossulariae. Next base: position 205,443,375 of record JAABKJ010007545.1, read on the forward strand.
GTCACAAAACTGATAGCCCTCAATAGGCAATTTTGTTTAACTTTCTCTACAAACTTCTAACCATGTTTTTTCTTATCTCTGTCTCTATACTATTAGAAAAATGATTCTTGCAAAATAATCACTTTTGTCAATGTAAAAATTATTTTTGTATTCGGAAGTTATATAATTCTTTTTCTCTTTTATAAGTAGTTACTTACACTATACTATGTAAATCCAATTTCACAACTTTAATACCTAATCTTGTAAATACATATCTGTTTTATGAGGTTTAGGTAAGATTAGATTGTGATCTGCAGCGTATAGCTATAGATATAGTCAGCACGTTATAAGCTGTATAGTATAGCTATAGATATCGTCAGCACGTTGTAAGCTGTATAGCATAGCTATAGATATAGTAAACACGTTGCAAGCTGTATAGTATATCTATATATACAAGAGACGTTAGCGTGAGGCTCCATAAAAACCCAAAGGACCAACATGGGTCAGTTATAGTTCTTATCTATTTACTACGATTTTCTGCGGTTCGGCTAGTCTAGTGTCTCAAACCGGTAATTCTCTCGTGTTAGTGTGGGTATCCTTGCGACAGTGTGTGCATTGGGAAACCCGAATCTGGGATTTCCCATCTTTGGAATCCCCCCAACGGATTCCATTCTAAATTGGCCCCACAACTCTTGAACGTGAACTTATTGGAACCCATTGAAGTCCGATTAAGGATTTACCTAATTCTGGACGTCCAGTTCATATTAAAGTGGAGAACTCTTTTTACATACCTACACAAAGGTGGCAGTAACTTTTCACCATTTCAATCTCATCAATTCTTCATTCAAACCAATAAACCGGTAGGTTATAAATTTATAAAATTCTAATTACATTTCTCTAACTTTTTTGAGCCATAAAACATGAGTTTCCTCTATTTTAAGGTACTGGCCAAGGATTAGAAAAAAGCCTACTCGTCTTCCGTCAACTTCATGTGCTAACATAAACTCTCAGTAGTTAATAAGTCCTGATTGATATTATTTATAATAAATTTTAAACACTTTATTTTTTGGTTAGTCTTTCCCCTTTTTGATCCTAACTGAAACAAGGAACATTTTAAAAAAAGATTGTCTTTTGCGTATTCTATGACGTAACACTTGCTAAGATTCTTTAGAAAATGTTATTAGGTTAAGAGAAAATTCAGCGAGAAATTTTTGTTTTTGTTCGAGGTACACGTATTATTAAATTAATTTTTTATATAATTTTTATGAATTTTGTTTTGTTTATTTCGAACAATAATTTTTAAAAACTTTGAACATTAAAAATATATATTTATCCAAGAAAATTTTTTTTAATGTGTGAAGTTTTTAAAAATTTTTGGTTGAATTTAAAATAGCAATGATTGTATAAAAATTGGATACAAAAATAAATTTAAAAACAATTGCGCCTCGAATGTAAAAAGCAATCTCTCCCTACATTTCTTCAGAACCGAATAATATTTTCCAAACGAACTGTGCAGGATTCTCTTTATTGCAATGAAAAAATTGTTTATTCGATCAATTATATTTTAACTATTTTGAACAGCTGCTTGAAAAAAGGATCATTTTAAAAAGTTAAAAAATCATGCTGCTTTGTTGCTGATGCCCACTGACGAGGTTAGGATCTACGAGAAACCACGAAAAGAAAGAAAATCATAAGAAAAAGATAATACTTACGTATTAGGTGCTAATAATTGCAGAAATGCTGTTTATACTGGCACTTGAAAAAAATTAGCAGAACCTCATTTGTAACGCCGAGGCCAAACAGGTGCAAATTAGGCCTAAGGTAACTTTTCGGCGTTTCCAGCAGAACAGCTGTGGAGCGAATGACGCCAAGTTGTTGCTGTGCGTATATAAAACTCCCTTGATTTCAAATTAAAATGTTGCAGTTGCAAGTATATCAAGCACTCGTAATGCAGGGGCAAGGTTCAATTATTATAAATTGTTTTCTGTTTGAACGAACAAAGGACAAACTTCGTTTAAACAATTGGTGGCCCTGAGAAGGACCAATTGGTTCTATTTTGATCAGGCTTAAAGTTCATTAGTCGCGTTTGGTGTCAGTTAGTACTACCGACGAACTTAGGCGAACGGTGCGTCTGGGCATGCTGACTTCCGGCAAAGATCCCGAGTCGTGAGCTGGATCCTGCTGGATAGATAGGCCCGGTTTCGCTGATGATGCCGTCTTCTTCGGGACGACCTGTTCTTCTCATTTCTCCAGAGTCTTCCTCCCTGGAAACATTTCCTTCCTCTAGGCACCCCGGGCGTTTAGCGAAGCCCGAAAGACCTCCCTCGGGGAGCTTGCTTTCTTCGACGACACTTTCTGAGAAAGCAGGTTTCTCCTTCGCACCTTCTCGTAAGGCACCTTCCTTGGATTGATTCTAAAGTTGGGTACAGAGGAATCTACCTGAGATTCGGTGGCTCTGTTTGAGATTTTTGACACTAGAGTTTTTTTCGGAGCAGGTTTTGGTGGGGTCCCATCTGAGTCTGTTCCAAAGGATTGTCTATAGGTCTTGGTTAAGTTTTCCGGGGTGGCCCCCGGACTGACCTCCAATGATGAAGTTGAGAGGAGAATGCTCTTGGTGGGAGATTTTTGTGTTCCAAGAGTTTTACTAGGAGCACCCAACGAGCTTGGGCGAAGCTAAAGGTCGTGTTCCAGTAACCAATCACTTCCAGGTGGGACATACCAAGGATTGGCTCTCTCCGCAGGCTACTGTTGGTTTGACTTCCTTATAGGTTTCTTCGGCATGGATCTTGCCCAGCTTTCCTTCTTCACCTGAATTAGTTTGAGTCAATGAATCCGCGGTTTGTGGCAGCCCGGGATCTTCCAACTGGGTGCTGGCATCTGTCGTACGGAGTTCATCAAACACCTCGAATGTTGAATGAGATGATGGAGACTATGGAGGCCACTAATGTAAATTGTGAACAAAGGGGAGTAGTGGTCAGGTCACTAGATACCTTTCCACGCGGATCGTCACAAAACGTTCCTTCTGCTCGGGGGTCAATCCAGGTTTCCTCAGAGCATTTTAAATCTTCGGAGGCTCTCCAGGTTCCTAGAGTAAATCTGAGACCGCATTTTAAGGTTTCTTGTGCCCCGTGTGAGTGTTCGAATGCGTCCCTTAGAGTCCAGAACCAGAGGCTACCGTACAGAGACTTCTAGGAGCTACCGTAGCCGATCATCAAATTCTGGGAAACGCGGGATATGATTCCCGTAAAGGCCCTACGGGCATCCTCCACTGGAGAGATTTCGCGATCTCCTTCTTGGATTCGCTGCTCCTTTTATTGGGCTCTCTGTCGGGCGTTCAGATGCTTCCTTGGCATCTACCGGAAAGAAAGAGAAGAATCTTGAGTATAGGAACGAGTATAAACCGTGGAACCTCTGACCACCGGACCAACCCACTCCTAGCTCGCAGGGTTATTGGAAATCCTTGGGATCATCCACTTTCGCCCATAACTTTGCCAGCAGTTTCCATTCACGCCCAACTTCCAGTTCCCGGCCAGGTTTGTGGTCGTCCGCACCCAGTGAGCTCCCCAGGGCATCGTGTGCAATGTTCTAACTCACAAGGAGGAATGAGACTGAATACCAGCGATAACAGCCAACTTTCACCTTGGAGTTCACCCGGGAGTTGGGGACCACAACCCTTGATTCGGGAAAGAGAAGGTAAATCATACCTGTTTGAATTCCTTCGAATTACCTTGGCTTTCAAAAGAATGACACAAGGACTTATGCTACTTCGATCGCACAGGAACTCGAAGTTGGAGTCGAATCTTAATTTTTTATTTTTATATATATACTCTATATATATATATATACTCTCTCTCTCTCTCTCTCTCTCTCTCTCTCTATATATATAATTAAAAACTAAAGGTTAACAACCACCGCAGGGTCCCACTGGGAGTAACTGATGGGATTTACCGCGGTCCTACTGGGAGCCGATGTCATTTTTTAGATGACAGTTGCTCCCTGTGGGACCCTGCGGTGGTTGTTAACCTTTAGTTTTTAATGATATATATACTAGGTGTTTTTTTTAACTTGAGACATCGAAATATCTATAAAAAAAAAATACGCATCCTATGAAAAAATATCCGCAATAAAAACATGTTATTTTTGAGGGGGAAAAGCGACTTTGGAGAAATTACCCCCCCCCCCTCTCCGAGGCGGGGGGGGTGGTCGCGAAGCGAACAAAATTGTTCGAATAAAACTGACGTACTTCATAAAGGAGAATCTGAATCTCTGATCGGACAGTCGAAGCCATTGAGGAAATGGTAATATTTAAACACTTCATTTTTTTAAAATTGATTTTAAACTACAAGAACCTTCAAGCAGAATAGAAATACTGACCGAAAATAAATTAGTGTTGCACCTAAAGTAGGTAGAGCAGGATCTTGAACTTTCACTAATCGTTATGAGAGGTTATTTGTGGTTAGTTATCAATTTTTAACAGAAAAAAATTGTAAAGCATAAAAAAATCTGCCCGGGTATGTCCGACAGGAAATGGACGATAGGGCTGCTTTACTATGATATGTTGTAATAAAACTGCTATAAATAAGAGAATACGTAAAATTATTAAATTTTCGACAGTACTGTGGGCCATTTTATAGCATGGTTTAGTATGGCCATCTAGTGAAAATTAAAAGTGTGAAAGTGTAAAGCTTTTTCATTACCAATTGATTTTTTAACCATTTTTTTTTTATACTTTAACATTAATTTTTCACAATATTATTTTCCTAACATATATAGCAATGTGCCAAGTGTCTCACAATTTTTTTTTGCTAAAATCGGTTTGATAGTTTTAAAATACCAGTTATTTTAAGAAACGATATGATTAATTTGGCCCAGTGTGTAGACTTCTAGAACATGAAACTTTAAACAAATGTGTAGTTGAAAGGTTAAACAAAAATTACAGGTCACATACTTTTGAAAATATTTGATAATAAGTTTGTTCCGTATTTCACAAAATGCACTTGTTTTCTTTAGGCGATAAGATTAAATCGACTTTCTTTCAAGCTAATGAGATATATGATTCGATTTTTTTTAAATAACGCTTAGGGACAATTTTAAAAGATAAAAATGTTGATTTATCATCACAGAAAGTGCAGTTTGTTAAAAATCATAAGTAACCTGACTTTCCCATAATTTAACATTAATTTTTGTCTAACGAAAAAAAATGCAACTCACACATTTTTTCAGGACTTTGTAACTGGAAACTTGGCTGAATTATAGTTCTGGTGGATAGGGCCGGTTTTACCCGAACGCGCAGTACACCGCACCCGGGCGCCAATTACTACGGTGCGCGCCTTGACGCCCGATGATACATTTTTAGATTTATGAAAAGTAATAAACAGAATCTAGGCCAATATTCAAGAAACCTTTTTAATTCAAGGACTGTTTTCGTCAGCTATTTTAAAAGGTAACACGTTTTTGTCGTGTGTGTGTTCGTTTGGGTAAGCACGCGCGCAGAACAAAACTGCTACTTCTTAAAATAGGAAACGGAAATATATTTTTTTTATTTTTATAAACGTCCAAAAGTTTTATAAACGTCCATGAATTCCGCCAATTCTGTGAATTTCATGAATTCCGTGAATTCCATGAGTTCCATGATTCCCTTAAGTTCTTCAAATTCCGTGAATTCCTTGAATTCCATGAATAGACGCGCTCAGCCCGCTACCTTGCTGATGCGTGATGCGTGACGCGTGGCGTGACGATTCTTATGGATTCATTCCTCGTGCAAAAATGCCGTACCGCGCCCTAAGAAGTTTCACTTCAAAGTCGTTATTATAGACATAAAGTACATGAAAATAGCTTTCCAAAACACTATAATAAAAGTCCAATCGGATTAGTTTGAAAGTAATTACACTAACGTGAAAGTGAACAGCACGTGAAAAAGTGAAAACTTCAGGCCTCTGCATAATAATATAACCCAATAAAAAACAATTTAGTTGGGAACTCTTGACGTATTCCGCCCCTATGGTATTTTTTAATCATTTCAATAATTTCCAATTGTTAATAATTATTGTAAACTTCATAATTTCAACATAACCTTGATATAGTGTGTACAAAAGGCTTGTATGAGTCGCTATGTCGTAGCCTCTTAGACCAATCTGGCTCTTTGTCGAATTCTTAGGCATTTGGCTTAATTTTGGCACATAGACGTATTTTCATTTTAATCATCAATTAAAATTGGCCGTAGCAGCTTAAGAAGTTAACCTAAAATTCGTATTCTAGCCCAACTTCTGAAGACTTAATGGGGCATTAAAATAATCGCGGGAGTGTTGTTTGTATTTGTCTGTAAGTTATTATCGAATACACTGAAATGTAAATACCATATTCGAGTAGTATATGCAGTTATGTGGCCAGAAAAGCTTGAACGATCAGTTTAATGCCACTAGTCGTGTTCTCTAAATCTATAAAATAAAAATTATTGAAAAAAATGCTGTAACTCTCTTTACTACCCGGAGAATAGTAGAGATCTGAAGAATAGGAATGAATACGTGAAAACGCAGTAAAAAATGCACTTCGTTCTTTCCAACTGATTCCAGAACAAAGAGAAGAAAGGGTTGGTAATGATTACTAGAGTTCAGTAATGGAGTAATAGAGGTTAATGGAGTTCTATTACAATCCATGGGAAGTTAGGCTAAACGATGACTTTTAGGCTAACTTCCTAAGTTGATCCGTCAGTCAGACTAAAATTGATGATTGAAATGAAAATCGGTCTATCCGCCGACGTTTAGCCGAATGCCTAGGAATTCGGCTCAAGGCTGGATTTGTGCAAAATTCTACGACAGAACTATTTATGAGAAAAGGGCACATGATCGCATGGGTCCTTTTTCCGTTAGTAGCCTCAATTAATGGTGAAAGAACTTTAAAGTGTACAAATTTTAATAGAAATTTCTTTCCAGATGGCAATACAGCTATCCCTATAATAATAGAAGATATTGCTGTATCCAGCAACAGAATCATCACAATAGAAAACCGAGTTTGAATTCGAGTCATGTAACAAGTGGAAATTTACATAACTCATTCCTGAATAGCCCGCACAGAAACAGCATATCCACCCCTTATTTGCAGAGCAACCAAAGTCCGCACATCACTCAGAGTAGCTTCAGACCAGTTCACGCAGCAGAAAAACGACCCAGCTTACAGGAGAACAGTTTTGAGGTAAGAATAGTATATTGCGTATCAAGTCGGAAGCGACGGTCTTTTCGTGACGAGTCCAAGAACAGTGTACGAGTCACAAAAACGATTTGGATTTGATAAATGAAAAATTGCTGTTTTTAATACAAATTAATAATAAAAGTTTCTAGGTTATTCACAAATCAAGGTAAAAGTTTAAGTTATTCAGTTTGAAAATAAAAAAGCTAACATTTATGTGTAATAAAGCATTTTTTTATTTATCCAATTTGAAGTTTTGCGGAACTTTTACTAGAGCAGCTGGTGCTACCTAACGGCTATCAGCTCCCCTATCACTAGGTGGCGGGCCGAGCACGCTACAGTTATCGCTGAAAACATCGACCTATCTCCATCTTTATCTAACTATAATCAAACTATCTCCATTTTAACTGTTGTAAAATGTAAGAATGCTTATGGAAAGAGCCCTTTTCGTGTTTATGGCGTCACGGCAGCACTCCAAAGAAAAGTCATTTCGTGCGTCTTCATTTACATCGTTCGAAACATGCCATTTTACATTCAGTCCATAAGCATGAAACACGCCGTTTTTCATGATAGTGTTGTGGAAATAATATTATTACATAGACTCGTACAATATACAATTTAGAGGAGCAGCAGCTTTAATACTGATTTGTTATTTCCATTATAATTTGAAATTATCACTGCTTTCTTTTTTTTTTTCATTATTCTTTCATGTGTCTATTCAATGCAATGGAAGCGGAGTTTCAAATGTTGCACCTCGTATTGTACTTACTAGTTCTTTAAACAATTAAAATTACTACTAAAAACATGTATCACCTGCATCATCAGTTTGATTTTAGCGTCTGCAAACGATCCCTAAAACAGTATTTATAGGCCTAGGTCTGCAGCTGTAGCAGACTTTATCGGAAACTGAGCGATTCACATTATCACAGCACTATGGAGTTGTTTACACACCACATGGTAGTTGAGTAATTGACGATTGCGCGTTCGGAGAAGGTAATGAGACCCTAAAATCGCAGTTATGATTGCATTGTGATGTAAAATATTGTATGACACAGAGGGGCTTTATATCATAAATAATTATTATTGAAGGATGGATTGACTGTGGCTCAATTGATTTAAAAAAATATATCTGTGGAGTCTAGTCACGTTTTGAGGTCAGTTTCGCTATGTTAGCACCTCCACAATAGCATTTGAACATTTTCTTTGTGCCTTAATTTGGAACTATTTTTGGGCACCAATGCCAATTTTCTTGCTCTTTTATTTTTCTCAAAAAACTGAATTTTTGTAGGTGTTTACAGCTAGCACATCCACTACCGGAAATTTCAGAGATTAAAAAAATCAAACACGTCAGAATTTTGTGATTTTTTGGGCCCTTTAAAACTGTAAAAATTAATTTAAAAATAACAACCCCTGTCACCGAAAAAATACTCTTGAAAATAAATGATGCCAACCAATTTGCAAATAAAAAATAATCACACCAGTCATATTCGCAAGTCTACGAACTATATCCCCAACCCCACAGTAATGATCAACAAAAACCGCAAAAAAATTACCCCTCGCGCATTTAACGAAACCCATCTAAGTCGTCTTCAACTGGAACAGCCAAAAAATTTTCCAATTGAAAATAATCACCCCAGGCACCATCTCAATACACTATCAGATATCCCTATCGCCATAGTGATAATGAACGACCCTCAACAACCACCCCTAGCACATTTAACATACCCCGTCTCAGCTGCCATTAAATAAAACAGCCAACAAAATTTCCAATTGAAAATAATCCTTCCAGACACCCTCACAAGGCTAGTAAATATTCCCATTTCAACAGTAATATGAAAAAATCTCCAAAAACCACACCTAGTACGTTTACTATACCCCATCTCAGCTGCCTTCAATTAAAACAGCCAAAATACTTCAAATTGGAAAAATCACGTCTGAAAATAAAAATCTGATGAGGGAACGTGATAACAAGCGCCGCCATAGAGACTACCTCACTTAATTAAAAATTTATTGACTTCAACTTTTTTGAGGACATAATACCTGAATGGATTAAACTTGCCCTTCCAGTTATCTTTCCTATTATTTTGCATATTTATAATGCTTCGCTACAGGTTGGCATTTTCCCTGGTATCTGGAAAAAAGCTGTTATTTTCACTGTTCTCAAAGTTTCTAAACCTACTTCCCCGAAAGACTTCTAGACGATTTCTATTATACGTGCACTGTCTAAACCACGTGAAAGAAGTGTTCACCTCCAACTTTTTGAAACCTCTAAGTCCATTAACCCAATGCAATCAGGTTTTCGGACGAAGCATATCACTCTTACTGCTTCCCATAGCGTAACGACGGATCTCAAATTAGCAATGGATAAAAGGGAGTCCATTTTGACTACGGTTAATAAGTCGTTTTGATCGAAAATTTAAACTTAAAACTCGAGCGTTCATTAAATGCTAGTGTCCGTTTTATCTACAATTTGCCTAAATACGAACACATAACTTCATATCGACAGAAGTCTGGTCTTTCTAATGTTGCCAAGAGAAGAAAATTTTTTATTCACAATTTGCTCTATACTCTTTTTCAGAACAAAGCTCCTGAGTATCTATTCAACCTCTTACAATTTCTAGACAGACACCTACCAGCACAGTCTAAGCTTCGTGAAAGAAAATCAGTTCTTAAGATTTCTTCGCACAGAACATGTAAGCTTCAGAGGTCATTTATAGTAGGACGTGCGCGTCTCTGGAATAAACTACCATCCGATATTAAAAATGCACCTTCCCTGTATCATTTCAAACATTTCTTTTTCAAATATATGTACAATGCTTCTAACCCAACTCTTCAAATTACTCACTGGTAATAGTGCGAGAGATCGTGAAAAATAATCGTGAGTATTTTAGGAAAGCTAGTTTGTGAATATTTGGTTTCATATAGGTTGTACACCAACATGGCCCATTCAGCCGGCTAGGTGCTAGAACACCTGGGCCTCGCAACATGTCGAAAAACTAAAGAAATTTAAGCATTTTAAGAAAGCTCAAATTTGTTGTGTAAGCAGTAGGGTCAAAATATCTCGAGTGTGCTACTTTTAAATCGATAGTTCTATTTTCAATCTATTTCTACAGTTTTCGATTCGCTTTTATATCAAAATAATTCCCCTCAAATATTTTTGCACAAAATTATTTTTCTAAAAGTTATTAACAATCAAAGTTCTTGATCATTTTTTTTTCAAAAATTGATTACTCGCAAACGGTTTATCGAAATTCAATAATTGAGTTATGAACATTTTTGTTACGAAGTATACTTTGCGCTAAAAAATTGTTCGGTACTGAAAAACATTTTTCTATTGTTTAAATAATCGTTTGTTTTAAACAATTGAAAATTAATTAAACTTCTTCGCCTGTGAAAGAATCCTTCCACGTTCCAATAGATTCTACAATCTCTTCCGAAAATTTTGGTGGTAAGAAAAGTTTGTATTTGGCAGTAGTTCGAAACTTATTGATTTTTTGGTGACCGCGCTCCGACCTCCAGCGCTGATCGAGCACGTTCAAACGCAGTTATCGTGCGACTCGAAATACTCATATTATATTCGTGATTTTCCACCATAAGGAGGTGCAAATATTTTTCAAAAGTAAAACACAGCGATCATTTTAATATTATCTATTCAAGAATTACAAAGAAATTCGTACAATGTTCGTAAAAAAATGTGTACATTCAATCAAAAAGCTAGAATGATAAAATATTCAATTAGAATAGTTGAATTTTAAATCAAAAAGATAAACTTTCTACTGAAAAGATTAATTTATACCAAAAAATACAAATTTTCAACAACAACAAAATAATTTTTGAACCAAAAATTGAATATTTGAATTTGTAGTTAGAAAATGTATGTTCAACCAAAGAGATGAAGTTTTAACTAAAATGATGGAAAATTCAACTGAAATAATTAAATTTTCAGTATAAAAAAATTGATTTTCAACCACAGAACAAACAAAAAAAATTCAACAAAATAGCTCATTTTGCAAACAAAGAGATGAAATTTTAATTAAGATGATGAATCTTAAATTAATTTTCAATAAAAGAGTTTAAATTTCAACCAAGTGATGAAATTTTCATTCCAAAAAAGATTAATTCTGAACGAAAAATGTAGTAGTTGATATTTCAAACAAATTTTTTTGTATTTCTAACCAAACACAGTTGAATGGAAGCAAAAAAGATGAATTTTCAACAAAAGTTGAATTTTCAACTAGATACTTGAATTTTCAACTAAAAAGATCAAATCTCAGCCAAAAGTAGAAGAATTAAGTTTTCAGTGAAAAAAAAATTAATTTCCAACAAAAAAAAAAAATAATTTTCAACAAAATAATGAAATATAGTAATATAAAGCTACTTTTACAAATGAATCATTGTTACTGTATCTTATCCCTGATTTAAAAAAACAATCCCTGATATTTCTTGGTATGTTAAAATTCCATTCTAGTATTTATATTTTTTTATAACAAATCAATCATGTTAGATTTACTCTTTTCTATTGTTTTGCACAAATCGTCGACAATATGCTTTTATCTTTTTTCTTTGGACCGCAGTTTCTCTAAGGTTTTTTAACTTTCTTTGCAACTTCTCACGGCAAAGGTGCTTGTGACGGAATAGGGGGCACTGTCAAGAGATACGCTTTTAATTTTTTAATTGATGTGAGAACAACCATTATTTGGAATGTTACGACTTTTTTTTAGCCATGATCGACCCTAGGGTATAATCCAGGTAATAAATTCTAAAAAAAATCTTGACAATTCAGCAAAATACTATAACCACTGACCTTTAAAGTAAGCGAAATTACTTTAAAAAATGTTAATTATTTCTAGAGTTATTCCGATTTTTCGAAAACATCGAAATTTTACGTTTTTTACAATGTCTTTTTATTAAATTGACATTTTGCCGTCAACTTGGGCTTATTAGATGAATAAGTTTATTACATTAGGTGCTATTATAAGGGGAAAAATGCATTTAAATATTATACAAATTTAATCAACAGCTCCAAAAATAGTCGTGCAGATAATTTCCGTCGTTACTGTATGTGATTACGTTTGGGCAATTCTATGAAAATTATTACATCTGACGTATGTTTATTTTTTAATTCATAAGACACTGAATTTTTCAAATTTTGATTTTTAGAAAAATTTTTGACAGATCACTTCAGAGTCTGTCCTACTAGTTTTTTGTCTGTTCACGCTGCATTGCTATTTTAGAATAAAACTCGAAAATAAATATTCAAACTATTTATAATGCGGGCTAAAATGGTTAAGTTGTGCGTATGAAAATTTTAGTATAGTTAAAAGTCGATTTATCAACGTTTATTCAAAATAACAGTTAATAATTATCACTATTCTTGCTTAATATTTTTTATAAAGTGTCTGGTAACGCTTCATATTAATTTGTCATACTATTGAACACAGCTAGCCTCGATTATGTTCAACCAAAATGTTCTTGTGCATCCGGGATGATGAAGATATAACTTTTTCACTCCCATTTCTACTTTTAATTTTCCGAAATTCACGTTGGTAGTTTTTTTTTCAATTGTTATGAAAATTAAAATGTCTAAAAAAAAAGGCAACCGACGTAAATTTCGAAGAAGTGGAAGTGAAAGTGAAAAAGGTGCATAATCGCCTCCCAGCTTCTCTTTTGTACGTGTGTCGGGGATGCCCCCGGTTATTTTGAGCCAAGGCAGGAAACAAACGTACTAAGGTAAAAGTCCCAGTAATCGCGACGCTGATTTTCTTGCTTTTTATGCAATTTGACTTAATTTAAATTCCATTTGACATTAAAACATGCTACAATAAATGGAATGTATCATTAATCATTACTTTTAAAATATTTTGTTAACAATACATGCAAATTATAACTAAGTTTCGGGATAATTGGGACCGTTAATGATTGAAAATCTCATTTTTCTCGAAGACAACGTAATATATAAATACTAGTTCACAATTGAAAATTGTTCATCTTCCAGGAATCGATAAAATTATGTCTGGGGTAATTAATTTTAATATGCATTTTTTAGCTGTTTTAGTTGAAGGTGCCTGTGATGAGGAATGTTAAAGGTGCTAGGGGTGTTTTGGGAGTTCTTTATTATTACTGCAAGGATGGGGATATCTACTATAGTATTAAGAAGGTGTGTGAGGTGATTATTTTTAATTCGAAAATTTTCTGGTTGTTTCGTTTGATGGTAGCTGAGGTGGGGTATGTTAAATGTTCTAGGGGTGGTTTTTGGAGGTTGTTGATGATTACTATGGAGATGGGGATATAAATTAGTCTTGTGAAAGTGTCTGGTGTGATTTTTTCAAATTAAAATTTTTTTAGCTGTTTTAGTTGAGGGCCAGCTGAGATGGGGTATGTTAAATCTGTCAGGGGTGGTGTTGGAAATGTGTAAAATATAACTGTATGGATAGGGATATCTACTACAATCTTGAGAAGGTGTCTGCTGCGACATATTTCCATTACAATTTTTTTAGCTTTTTATTAGATAAAGGAGCTGAAATGACCGCGTTCTCCCATCATTGTATTCATTAATTTCAAAAATTTCCATAATATAGAAAGTAGCCCCGCATAAAATTCATGGAAAAGGCCTTTTGGTCAAAGTTCGGTTTTCTGATGCTTATCAAAAGTCGTATTGGGACAATTTCACTGAAATGCTTTTTCCATACCTAGGAGAAAAATGCAGGGGACTAAAAACTAACATAGCGCGTTAAAGTAATATTCACATGCCCAGTTGGCATGTGACAAATAGGCCATAATAAAACCACCTATTTTAACACGGAAAGGTTCCTCTATCTTAGAAAAAAATAGATTGTGATCCTTGCAATTTCTAATTATATTCAAATTTTAAACTTTTAGGTTTCATTTTTTTGTTCTAATAGGCCAGGTAGGGTAAAATTTCTAACAAAATCCAGTCTTTTCTTGTAAATATTTTCAACGTTTATTGTTATTTACAATACTTTTGGAGTTCCAAAAGTTCCCAACTTCCCCTAAAATATTTCTAAGAAATTGTGTGAACTCTGGTATTTATTATGATTTGTATCGATTAATTTCTTAATGCAACATTTTGATGTAGCTAATTATGACTTGCATTCTTACAGCAGTTGCAAAGAACTTTACAACGTACGTACTCTGCACCAAGAGATCATTTTCTCGGTCAATCGAGCAGCACACCGGAGACGACTGAACCCGAAATCAACTCCCGGCTCGAATCTTTATGCTTACGAATGACTGAGCAAGCTATTGGGGGTTTTGGCGAGGCATAAGTCTCAAACTGTTGTTAAATTGGTATCACATGCAAGCCATGAATAATGTTGAACTCTTAAGTTTAGAAACTAATTTCTTAAGTCCTTCAGTGTAATATTTACTTACAATCGACGAACGAGAGTGACCACAGGGCGTTTGTAAAACGATTCTTATCGAACGCTGTTTCCAGTTTGGATACATAGCGATTTATTTTTTCACTTATGTTCATTAACAATCTATCATGAGCATATTATATACCATATTGTAATGACACGCAGTAAAATCATATTTATGAACTGACAAAATTTGGTAAGCCAAATGATACTAGGTAGATAGATTCCATCTTATTTACTGGGTCTGCAATTATATATGACAGAACGATTCCTCGTCGAACGCAGTGCATCACGAATAATTTATGAGCAATTTAATTATCAGCTTAGGAAGTAAAATATCTTTTTTTATTTAAAGTCTTGAATTTTCATCTATTCTGATAGTTAACCTGTGATTAATCAATAATCATAAACAATGTGAATAACCGAAAAAAATAACCATCTACTATGTTTACAGTTATTATTAAGAGGAAAGGTTTTAATTATTTTATTTATAAATGAATAGCTTTTATATGAACTTACACGTCTTGTAATGTGAATTACTCTTTCTTCTATTTCACACCTTAAATTAAAATTATTATTTTAATTTAGGATCATTCTATGTTATAAAATTAAGACATTAAATATAATGTCGGTTTGCATAATTTCCTCAACACAGTTATTATTAATTTACATTAAATTATTCTTGTTGATATTTGTTAGAATTAAAATATTTTGATGCATTTTAGTATATGTGAACATTAAATTGATTTCTCTTTTCATACTTTTTGGATATAAGTAGAAAAATATGATTGCTTAAAGATTTTCTTGCATTTAGTAAATTTATTGAAGTAATTCGTCGTGTGCTGCGATCAACTACGAATCACGATCCGCTAAATATATTATATTAATAAATAATTATATTATGCTAGTTTTTTTAAGATGTGTATAAATAATCCAAAAAAGGAAGTTGTGTAACACTTGCAATATTGTTTTTGTGTTATCCATTTCGGGAAATGGAATTCTTCTGATTTTAATAAGCGAACTGATTTCAACTTCCTATTTGCCGCACCAACGATCATCTAACTCGATAGAAGCTTGAATATCTATTTCTATTTTCTTATAGGCTATACGTAAGAATAACTTTTTAAAAAATAGACACAGTGTTCACTAATCGTTTAGATTCTGCCTAATCGCGTGCATACATTGTCTCTTTTATTTACAGTTGCATCGGATAGTGTATTGCAACTACCGGAATATTTATACTGTTTAAATTCCTTACACGCGTGAGTTTGTAAAACTACACACACACACACGCACGCACCATCTCGTAGCCACTTATTGTAATTGTGGAGTAAGTGAACAAAACGTAATGAATCCATTTTTTGACAAAATTGAGAAAGATTGTTTCTGCATGTTTTGAATATCATGAATTCGATAATCAAACTAGACTTGGCGAATACAAATATTATTTTTTTAATTGAAAATATAGCAATCATGTACAAAATTATCTTCTGATTTCGTGTATAAACAAGAAATTGTAAATTTATATTATTATAACAAGAATAATCAGTGAAATATGCCTTTACTGAATCAAATTTGAATAAATCCATTTTCATTAGTTTATAACTTCAAGGCAGTATTAAATTAATAAGGTTTTTTGCATTTCATTTATTCGACGGGCTGACTCATTATAATAGTTCATTTTAAATTTAATTTTGATCAATGGGTTCCAGGTTACAATATATTCTTAAATTTTGAGCAATTAACTGAAGTGGAGTTTCACGTTCCGTTCGCTTTACTCCTCGGTTAAACATTTCATGAAATGTCTACAGACTTAATCAAGCTCTATCAAGATTAGCTTCATCAAGATTATTGTGTAATAATCGACAGTTACATAATCTGTCTAGAATTTTTAACCGTGCCCTGAAGTTCGCGGACTATCTGTCTGTGCCGTCGAGCATATGGTGTAATAAAGTTCATTGAATATAATTTTTATGTTATCATAACTTAACCATACGTTTTAATTGTTTTCAAATACTAATTTTTGTTTAAAATAAAGTTTGCATTATGAGGAATCAAGCGTAATTTGAAGTTTAATAAACATCATTTAAAATCCCAGAATACAGTATAACAATTGCTTTATTTATATTATAACAACATAGTTCACTACGTATGACAATTTTTTACGTACAATTATCACTTTAAAGTCGGAAATCTAAACCAAATATATAATAACATACTTTACTATAATAATACTTTTCACGCAGAGTTCTGTCAAATGAAACTTTTGTTCATTCAATTCAGCCAAGAAAACAATACACTCTGATATGTAAATTTTAAAAATTGTACAATATATATATATATATATTTATTCGTGATGTAAGGAATGGGAGCCCGATTCCACTATCTTCTTCATCATTGATTTTTTTTTCTTCACAAATAGAATGTACTTGGATAAGTTTTATTTATTTATATAGTAAAATGTATATTCAACTAAAATATAAATAGGAGACTGCTTATAAGTAGTCCTATTTTTAATTTATAATTGATTTATCAATGTTCAAAGAGTGACTAAGCAAATTTAGTGACTAAAAATGTTTTTTTTTCAACTAAAAATAAAGCATTATGAACTATTTATTAATCATTTTCACTTGTGACGTCAAACAAGTATAGCGTCCAATATCCGGGGGGGGGGGCGGGGGGTAATACGAAGCACATGGAACTTAACTCTATTTTTTAAATATTTTCATAAGAAATAGTTTTTTATCATACGTGCACTTGGAAATTAGTTATTATTTTCTAAGGACCATCCGTTGAAATAATAAAATAGATGTTAAAAAAATTTCTCGATTTTATTATTTCATTAAATGGTGCTTTAAAAATAAAAATAAATTTCCAGATATACTTATGTTGAGAAATTATTTTTTACGAAAATTAAAAAAAAAAAAAGAAAAATAATAAAATTGAGCCCATAAACCTTGTATTATTGTTGTCCTTCTGACTATCCAGCTGATAGGTCAGCCATATTGTAACTGTAAATGCCTAATTGACACAAGGAGGACTGTCAAGGCAACTACTGTTACATATATGATTTTTCTCCTACAAATGCATTCTTTACTAGAACATTGGCAAACAGATGGTTTACGTAGGTAATAATTTTATATTGTTAATCTAATTTTCCACCCCTTATTACTTCCGTTAAAAACAATCGAAACCTATGGTTAAGTGATGATTACATAAAATTATATTAATTGAACGTTTTTACATCATATGCTGGGTGACACGTTAGTCGTTTCATGAAATGGATAGTCTAAAGGTGCTTGTGCACTCCATGAAAAGGCAGCAAAATTCGAGACAGATATTGTCACTGTCGATTGTTATATTATAGGTTAGCGCTTCATAAAACGTCTATTTACACTAAGTGACTACGGCATAAATGTATATATAGGTATATATATATATATATATATATAATATATATATATATATATATACATATATATATTTTTTTTTTCCATCAAAAATCCACATAGAGTTGATTCACCCTCAGGAAGCAACCCTCTTCTAAAATATAAATTATATGTTATGTACGTCATGATTAGAAACGTTTTTCATATGATAACATTCCAATAATTCAAGATTTCTACAAAAAAAAATCCTACGTTCGGTTCCTTAAGGGTGTGGCACAATTAGATTTATAGCTCAAGCGCCAGCGGGGCCATTGTGAACCAAGTACAGTAAACTTACATTAATTAGAACGGCCTTGAAACGTACACGACCAATCGTTTGAAAGCTAGAGGGGCACCCACCTCTATCGCGAGTCGGCAGGTTTTTTTTTGTCAAGCGGCGTTTATTGGCAGCCCCGGCCATGTATCGATGCGGGCCTTGTAAGCAACTTTTTTAACTGCGAATGTACCGGAAAGAGATGGTCGATTTGGAATCAATAAATACTATCAATAATAATTAAGATAAATACACCTGATATTCCTAGAACTACTGGCCCACGCAGTTTCTCACCTCGAAGGGCGAGAGACGTTGGCAACTCTTGCCTGAAAAACACTAGCAGAGTATGGAGAAGGATGCAGTACGCGGGTACTCATATACGGAGATTGCGCAATATTATGCATTCCAATTGGAAAAGTTTTAGATGATCCTGATTTGCGCAGTTGAAAAAGTCACGGTCCGTTAGCCTGCACGCATGCATCAGTGTTTTTGTTGACGTACGACGTGAAAAATCTAAAATTTCCTGGAAATAGTACAATTTTACAACTAAAAATTAATGTAATCGAATCAAAACAAAGGACTCAAATATTTCGCGGAAGAGTAAGTTTTGCAGCATGACGTACCGCGACGTTATGATAGAATAGGGTGAAATGTCAGGAAGGTTAGTACAGTTCTTGACGTAGGAGTGCAGGCATCTGTTTGGAGGAAATATTCTAAACGTAAAGGTAAGTTATAAAGGTCTGAATAGTGACATTTTTGAAGTGTTTTACGTGCTTCGCGAAATACAATCCACTATCCGAACTATGAAGTTAGAGAACCTAATGTGTGTCAGATCAAATCGATCTGACATACTTTTACGTTTAGCATATTTTGTCGAAAATTTTTCATGGTTTCCCATGACGTCATGCTAAAATACTTAATTCAAACGAACGAGGGCTTCCTGCTCTTCGGGCCTCTTTTTTTAATTGGTTAGCCACTGATACGGGCGTGACCGTAAGGCCCGTACAGGGACCGTGACGGAAGGTGACAAGTTTTAATAAGTGCGTGTTGGGGGATTCAAATACGTAGGCGTTCAAATGAGTGGCAGATCGAATAAGTGGAAGTTAACTGTATTTTATAATCCCACAAAACAGACCGCAAACGAAAAGCAGCCCCCTATTTAATATTACGTAATATGTGAACGCTGATATATTAACTTAATCAAAATTCTGAAAGTAACGAATCTTCTAGTTAAGCTACTATGTAATGATTGAGTTAGTTAAATTTTAACTAATTCCGATTTAGAGGGAATCAATACAAATCTCGAAATCTATCAAATACTTGATTTCTCAATTTCAACTTCAAACGCAACTTAAAATTCTCAACTTTTTGGGAATACCTATTCATGTTTGACAAATAAATAATGTACATCAGATAGTTACAAAGCTGATGTTGGACCTGCAAAATTGAGAAAAATCAGAAATTAGCCGGGTCTTTCTAACAAACTCACTTAATCTCTATTCGTCGAAAATGCTTCAAATAGGGCTTGTTTGGTGCGGACTTTAATGACCTTTTCTATCAGTTATTCTATGTTTTTTTTTAAGATATCCCGAAAAATGTGAGTGTATATTTTTAATCGTTATGTTTTTAGATGTCCCCATATTCCTGGACCGCACTGTAGATCCAAAACAATAAAATAAGTACAGTAATTGTCAGTATGTAATTGGTTTATTTTTCGCAAATAATAAATCATTGAAATCGTTTACAAATTTGACTCTAAAGGCATGAGCGTGAGAATGAGACAGAAAACGTATACTTTTTGTTTTTGTTTGATAATAATTTCTCAATTAACTTATTATGATGCATGAGCTAGATGGTGTTGAGGTTCATGCTCATGATGAGTTTCAGTATGTCCATGTTCTGGATGAGAGTCATGCGCATGTGCTGAATGAGAGTCATGCGCATGTGCTGCATGAGAGTCATGTTCATGTGCTGGATGTGATTCATGCAGATGTGCTGGATGAGATTCATGTGGATGTGCTAGATGAGATTCATGCGGATGTGCTGGATGAGATTCATGCGGATGTGCTTGATGAGATTCATGCGGATGTGCTGGGTGAGATTCATGTAGATGAGCTGCATGAGATTGATGCGCATGTGCTGGATCAGATTCATGCGAATGTTCTGGATGAGATTCATGCGCATGTACTGGGTGAGATTCATGCCCAGGTGCATGATAACTATGATGATGCACAGTATGTTCAACTGTTATATGTGTACCATGCGTATCATGTCCAGAATGTGCACCATGTCCATCAGATCCAGAATGTGCACCATGTTCAGCAGAATGATGTACAGATCCAGCAGATCCAAGATGCGAACTATATCCAGAAGGTCCAGGACGGGAACCATCTCCAAAAGGTTCAGGATATGGACCATGTCTAGAGGGTCCAGGATGTTCAAATCTAGAATATCCAGGATGTCCAGGATGTTCAAATCTAGGATGTCCATACGCTTCATTTCCAAATCCAGCATTTCCAAGTTGTACTTGTTGTAATTTTTTTTTATTTCTGCGATGCATGAATGCTGCAGCTATTCCTGCTCCTGCTGCTAATCCTGCTCCTCCTGCGATTATTGCGTCCTTGCTGTCTGAGCCTTTCTGTTTCTCTGTTAATCCGGTTCCTTCCGTATCTCCTGTTGATCCTGCAACACCTCCTGATGAAGGATCTGCAGTACCTCCTGCAGTACCTTGTGCATAACCTCCTGCAGTACCTCCTGCTGAAGGATCTGTATAACCTCCAGCTGCAGCACCTCCTGCTGAAGGATCTGTATAACCTCCACCTGCAGCACCTCCTGCTGAAGGATCTGTATAACCTCCACCTGCAGCACCTCCTGCTGAAGGATCTGTATAACTTCCTCCTGCAGCACCTCCATAGCCTCCCGCGGCACCTCCTGCGGCACCTCCTCCATATCCTCCCGCAGAACTTCCTGCTGCTGCAGGATCTGTATAACCTCCTGCAGCAGCACCTCCTCCAGCAATACCTCCTGCAGCAACACCTCCTGCAGCAGATCCTCCTCCATAACCTCCAGTTGGATCTGTATATCCGGTAGTTTGAGCACCTCCAACATCTTGAAAATGAGAAATAAAGTTGGTTGGGTGCAATAACGGTGTTCTTGCGTTTTTAGAAGTCACTTATTTTTCATTTGTTTTGTACATAACTTCATGAAAAACAAATGAACAAGTGACATCTAAAAATGGAGGAATACCATTATTGCATCTAACCGGCATTTTGGTTCCCTATTAACTCAAAAGGGGAGGGTACACGGAGAAAACGTTTGAGGTAACTTTTACCATACTATATGAATTTGACGGGACGCATGACAAATAAGGAAATTCTTACGGAAATGTTGTGGCAGACTTATCTATAAATATAGTGTAATCGTTATCAATTAGAATGATAACATAATCTGACACTCAGAAAAAAGGCCTATTATCATCGTGTATATGTGTAATTTCATGAGGTAGGAACCCGCCCTAGAACGAACCTCCTATGTATAAAAACGAGTTCCTGGGGCACTTTTGAAATTCGAATTTTACAAAACTTCTTTTCGAGAAAAACGTACCTACAGTTGCCACGTGTGTTTCAGCGCACGTGATAAATGTTTTGCGCAAATATTAAAATCACCCAATGTCATTCAGTTTCTGGACACAAGGATAATGTCACTAGATAAAGCAAAAAAAAGTATGATTTCCCATTAAAACCCTGAAATTGATACTGTCGATCTTTGTTCACAAAAATGCAAATATTTCCTAAAGTATTTATACAATCGACACAGTTGTACCTTTTCTTGTGGAATGACATGTTCAGAGTCCTACACGGGCCAAAAACGGACGAGCACATCCTCCCATTGAGCTTGGAGAGCTGAGTTCATTCTGATCCGAGGGGAAACAAAGAACTTGCGGTTACGAACTGAAATCAGCTTAGAGCAGTGGTCGGCATTCTCTTGACCAAGTCAGGGTAGCCTGACCAGCCTGACCAACGACCTATTGTCTGGTCAGGTACCTGCGAGCTTGGGCAGACCAACCCTTCCCTCAGGGGTCATTTGTTGGAAAATGGGAGAAAAATTTGAAATTAAAAGTTTCTTCATTCTGCAATCTGCGACTTAAAAGTAATGTATTTGGAATCTACATCTTTTTCCGATTCACTCACACTGAGGTTCATGAACAGACCGAAAAGTAGTAGAAAAAATTATTCCGAGACGAGCGTGTCCATACCTGAAAAGTGAGCAAAAAGTTTGCCGATCACTGGCTTAGAGGTCCTCATAGGGAGAGTTGAGATAAGTGGGAATCACGGAGTTATAAAAAGGAGACCGATCTCCATATATGCGTTTTGACGGTGTAAACTGCACATTTATTGCCTGCCCTCGGACGTCGAAAACATTGGCGCATGTGCACTGCGCCTTACTATCTCTTTATCTCCCGTGAAAAAAGAGATAGTATATCGTAGTGTGCATGCGCCACTACTTCAATTATCGTACAGATACCGCAGTCAAAACTCGAAGCGCTTTGTACAGCATTATCGCTCTCCTTATTATTACTCCGTGGTGGGAATCGTTTCTGATTTACTAGGGCCAACCGCAAGATGGAAGTCCTTTTTAGCGCGCAATGGCGCAATGGCGCGCTGGGCTCTTGGATGTGGGAGCACTCGAGGTCTGATGACAGACTTATAACTTCCGTGGCGGACCGGCCGAACGCAAGCATTACGCTACATCATGATGCTAAAGTAATGCTAAAGTAATGCTAAAGTAATATGGCATTATAAATAATAAAAGAAACAAAATAAATATGTAAACTGTTGAAATTATAATAATGCGTTAAAATTTATGTTAAATGGTCATGCCGTAATTGTAGCAAGTTCCTTTTTCCGCGTTAAAAAATGAAAAAATAATGTGACTGTCATTGCAGTCTGATAACGGCGACTTCAAACGGGTTGCCAACATGCAGGGGCCCGACTTTATTGTTCTAATTCCAACAGTTTACATATTTATTTTGCTTCTTTTAATAATTATAATGCCATATTACTTTAGCATTACGCTGTACCGTAATGCTTGCGTTCGGCCGGTCCGCCAGGGTTGGTTTTAAGATCCAAAGACATTCAGAAATTACATCCACGGCAAGCTTTGGATGGGATATCCAAGGGTATAAATGCTGCACTCTACGGTATAGCTCATACACCCTTCGTTATAGTGGCGCGCCCTAGTTCAGACGCTAGCATAGACGCTATGTAAGCTTTCTGTAACGACGCCTACACACTACAGTTTTAAATATTGTTTCAAAATAGAGATTTAAGTACATGCAGATTTTTCCGGATCCTTTTTTTTAAATTGTGCAATGTTTTTACTGTATGTGTTCCTCTTGGATATCCACAAGCTTTTGTATAAGTTCCTTATAATTACTGGTTTTCATTGAAATATTCTTTCATAATTTATGTGAAAATGTTATTCATAATTTACATTTACTACCAATATTTGTGATTTAATAACATATTTATATTCTGCGTGTGTGTATCAATATTTTGTCTCGTACAGGTTATGTTCGAAAAGGTAAGTGCTATACATTTTATTTTATATATTTTTTTATTTTAAGGCATTGAGGTAAAGGTACCTATTATGAAACATATTCCAATTATGAAACAGTTAGACAAATAATTCAATTTATAAATAATATAAAAGTACATTTTTTAGTACAAATTATTATATTAATAAGTATGAAAGTTAGGCTTTTCATCTATATAAAAAGCAAGTATGGTTGTAAAGTTTTAAAAACTGAAAAATATTTGTATTCCTTGTCTAATGTAAATATTAATTTTTATTTGAAGAATACATGAAGTGCAATACAAAAAGAGTCTCTTTCTTCATCCTTATTCTTATGAGAAATATGCGGTTTAGATGATACAATTAAAGTTAGATAAATGAGGCACCATTTCCTTTGGATCTCACATCCAAAGGAATCACCTAACCTCCTTGGATCTTACACCTAAAGTAATGTTTGCCATATCTAAGCGCAGTGTAAATATAAGGTTTGGGTTTGACATCCAAGGGTAAGGAGAAATCTTTTCCTTCGGTTTCTCTTTGGATCTGAAATCCAAACCTCGGGTACTCACATCCGAACTGTTCTCTCAGTGTGGAACTATGAATTGAAGTTTGATTATTTTTATTAAACTTTGAGTACGCGTATGCATGTGCATGTGTTGTCAAGCATTTCTTCATGACGACATCCGTGTTCCGTTTGGCCCTAAAGTGCTGGAAGCTCACATTTCTGGTGGTGGGGGCTCACGTTTCCCAACTCTCCCTAGAGGATTTCTGAACGCAACTCATAGAGTTCACGGGCCGGGTAGCTTCTTTTTGTTTGTAGTTTCTTTTGTTTTTATTATGGGTGTTAACCTTACTCTTTATTAAATCCTCTTGCAATTAAACTTTTGATATGAAAGTCACGTCAACTCAAGCCAATCAAATTCAATAGAAGGTCAACTAGTACTGGTACAGTGGCAATCAGAATTATGGTACACCATATCTTAACTCCACCCGAAGGATCTCTAGGGTAACCCAGTACGAAGGATTTTCTGCATTTATATAATTTGAAATGCGATTTCTTTTGTTGTCTATAGAATTAATTGATCATATCGCCTATTTTTCAAATTTCATAACAAAAGCCTAATTATACACTGATTTACTTTTTCGCATTTTAAATGCGAAGAAATTAGAAGGTTTACTCTGAGAAAATTGGAATTGCAAGCAAGTACTAAATTTAAAAATTAAGTGTTATTTAACAATCTTTCGAGCTTACATATGTTGTAAAATTTGACGAATTTTTCTTTTATCAAAACCCATAAATATGCATTATTCTATTATATTTTATTACGTTCACTAATCATAAGATTCTGATAGACTGTTGGCAAGTTTGGAGTTAAAATACAACAAAATTTGGACTACAAAATAGTTCCTCTTCAAAATCTTTACGAAAGGTTCGTGTATTAATCATTTGTAATTCCACTTTTTCGAAATATATCTTTATATTTTTGCATTTTTTCAAAAATTTACTATTTTTGCTTTCTGCCTTGTTTAAATAAATGTGAGGTATCGTTTTTTGTGATTTGTCAGTGATAATACCATTATACTTAGACACTTTAATTTCCTATCACTTTATTTTTATAAAATTTTCGAAGATTATTTTTTTTAACAACGAAAAAGTGTGCTAAATATCGAAAAGTGGTTAAGAAACTTTTCATAGAGAGTAATAATTTTTTGGAGAAAACTTTTTACATTCTCCTGCTATAATGAAAAGGTATTACATTTGTGTAAAATTAGCCCCCCCCCCTCCTCCTATGTTTTTGTCAAATGTCCGCGTTTTGAGACCCTCTGAATCCAAAAAAACAGGTTTTTACCAAATGTTTTTACCAAAAATCCTAGCGTAAAGTGGTTCCAAGAAAAATTCTATAAAAAATGTTTTAAAAAATTTATAGATCATATTTGGTTGAACAGTTGTTGTTTATTAATTTTTTTCACGTACCTTGCGTCGTTTTTCCAAAGATTTAATTTATCTATTTTTAATGCTATTTTTTACGAATAAAACAAAAACTACGCATTCTATCAAAAAGTGATCAATAATAAATTTGTAGATATTTTCTATATGCATAATTTTTGTTTCTTCATCTTTTTTTATATCTTGCTTAGTTTGACCGCAAAATGGAATTTTTTATTTTTCATTATTTTTTGTGCGCTCAAAATTTTAATTTTTGATTTTCTATAAAATTCAAAAAGTTGTTATGACAATATTGTAGGGTGTTCCACAAGCAACAATTTTCTCATCTTGACTTTTTTCATATCGTGCGTTTTTTGGCTTAAAAGGTTAATTTTCATTTGTTTTTTGGAATTTTGAAAATGCTAGAACTCCGGTAATTTTTATTGTTTATTAGAGAAAATCATTAGGATAAATTGTTTACCTTTTTGAGTTCTACTGATAAACATACATGGAATTTTCAAATCTTGAACAAAAGTGGTCTCAACAATTTTCAAAATGTGCTCACTTTTTGATTAAAATGCATCATAACAAAAATGTTTTTTACATTCTGATCCTATAATGAGAAGGTATTAGGTTTGTGTAAAATTTAACCCTCCCCCCCTGTTGTTGTCAAATGTCCACGTTTTGAGACCCCCTGAGTCCTAAAAACGGGTTTTTAAGATTGTGTGTGTCTGTCTGTAGATTTTTAGTTTGTTAGCACGATAACTTTCGAAAAAATTAATAGATTGGATTAGATTTATGTAAAATTTGACTTAGTCGTTTGTCATCAAATATCTACGTTTAGAGACCTCCTGATTAAGAGAAAACGATTTTTACGAAGGTGTCTGTCTGTCCCTCTGTCTGTAGTCTGTAGTCTGTAGAATCTTGTAAGCACGATAACTTTCGAAAGATTGATCAGATTGGAGTGAACTTTGGCACATTTTTGTAAGGCCTAAAAAGAAAGAACGAGTTCGTTAATC
The DNA here is from genome assembly GCA_011634705.1 of Andricus grossulariae. Classification (NCBI taxonomy): domain Eukaryota; kingdom Metazoa; phylum Arthropoda; class Insecta; order Hymenoptera; family Cynipidae; genus Andricus; species Andricus grossulariae. The sequence continues at coordinate 205,470,140 of JAABKJ010007545.1, forward strand.
AGCTATTTTGGATGAAAATTCAAGAAGTAAGCACATTTTGCAAATTTTTGAGACCACTTTTTTCAAGATTTGAAAATTCTATTACCGGAGTTATAGTATTTTCAAAATTTCAAAAAAAAAACGAAAATGAACATTTTAAGCCAAAAAACGCACGATATGAAAAAAGTCAAGAGGCGAAAATCGTTGCTTTTCGAACATCCTACAATATTGTCATAAGAACTTTTTGAATTTGATGAAAAGTAAAAAATTTAAATTTTGATCGCACAAAAAAGTAATGAAAAATAAAAAATTCCATCTTTCGGTCAAACTATACAAGATATAAAAAAACATGAGAATACAAAAATTGTGCACATAAAAAAGATCTAAAAATTTGTTATTTATCACTTTTTGATACGATGCGTAGTTTTTGTTTTATTTGTAAAAAATAGCATTAAAAATAGAAAAATTAAATCCTTGGAAAAACGGCGCAAGGTAGGTAAAAAGATTATTGAATAAAAATTGTGCATTAAAAAAATATCTACAAAACTGGAACCCTTTGAAATTTTAGGGAAACGCCCTAAAAATTATTTTTTTTATATCTTATTGCTTTGAGTAAATATTACGTTGTGTACACTTCACAGATAAAAAAGGGATAGAAGTTTCTCAATAATAGGTCCCGACGTATGGCTTGACAAAGTTTGCCTTTTTTCGATAATTCGCTGAGAAATGATACTTTTCAGTTTTTCTAAAACAGTTTCATATTTCTGTAGCCCTCACATAAAAGTTGTCTGTGAATGAATGAAAGCCGACTCTATACCTTGTGAATTAAAAAAAATGTTCTACGCCCAAAAGGTCCAAAGTTATAACCCTCGGAAGTTGACTTTCTTCTCCGACTTCGCTATATTTGCAGTTTTTCACGAATAGTTTGCTCCTACTGCGTTTTCGGCCCATGCGAAAATTGTTCACATATGTATAATAATTCCCATAAACGTAGGAGAAAGAGTACCGAGTAGTCGGCATATTTTCGCCATACTCGATGGGAACGGCACGGCACGGTGGTTTGATTTAGTCGAATTTACATCCATGGATTGAAAATTTAATTTTTGTTAAAAGTTTAAAATTAGCGTTGCGGAAATTAGAAATTGTAAAAAAAAGAATGTACTGGTTTCGATAATTTCAGATATCTAAAATTTTTAAATATAATGTTATAATCACCAAGAGATATGCCGAAGGCCACATAGGCAACGAGTAGAGCAAAAACAAAAAATCTCATTTTCTTTAATTTGAAGAAAATGATTCTCGTGAAATTTCGCGATCACTCACTAATAACTTTTTGAAATATATTTTCTTCATGTATATATATGGTTTCTCTTATCTCAAGATTTATAAGAATCTATAGCACATATTTACATTATGGAGTGGTGGAAGGCCTTAGTATATTATGATATATGTACCTTAAGAATTTATTCGATATCCTTATGAGATCCACAGTCTCATATAATTTTATAAAATATTTGTTTTGAAGAGCAAATAAAATCGCAGTGAGCTTGTTTCTTAATTTGAATTGGCACAAACATAATAAAATTTCACGTAATCAGCAAGCCAATTTCATCATTCATCACGAAAATTTACTTAAAATTTATATAAGCGTTATCAATGTTTACAGTAGATATATAAAATTAGTCAATCTTATGCTTTTTGAGGACGCAATTTACATATAAATAAAAATTATAATTAGGGGAATTCTCAAGGTTTTTCACGGATTATCAACAGCCCCTCCCCCCCCCCTCTTACCTCATTAACATATCACGTATTTTTTTTAATGATTCTTATCCTAAAATTTTGGTAAAGTAAATTCGATAAGTTTTGATGAAAAGTCTGGTGAAAGATGGTATCATTTTTATATAGGTACAAATTAAAAAAATTCCAATTCTATTTCTTCTGATTATTGTTTATTAAAAAACTCAACAGCCTTCAGTTTCCTCCCGATTCGCAATTTCATGTTGAAACACAAAACTAAAATTTTTAAGAAATAGATGTAGCTCGATTTTTAAATTTATTTTTGTTTCTATTTACTTATTTAACGCGAAAATATTGTAAAGGGCATTTTGTGGAATAGATTTTTTTTCTACGAAAGATTTACAAATAGTATAAACTATCTTAAGTCCATGCAGAGAAACTCAAACAATACGAATAATTTTCATACTGATCAACTTAATTATTGTAAACGAATTAGCAAATTAGCAAATTAGCTTTCACCCACTGGTCAATTGTGAATCTTTATAAAACACAACACGTATAAGCAGTTAACCTTTCAAAACATAGTAGCTTACTTTTTATTGTAACTCTTTTTAAATTAAAAAAGTAAGCGGTTAGGGAGGTAAATGTATAGTAACTTTTGACGGAACATGAAGTTAGATTCTGTAACTGTAACTATTTATCCCATAAACAGTAAATTACCTAACACTGACCCAATTGTTAAAAGTGCAAAATTATTTTTAGTTGAACATCTCCAGTATAGTATTATAAGACAATAGATTAGCAAAGAAGAACAGAGATTCTATGCAAATTTTCTATTTTTAGTAAAGTACAAAATATATTGAAAAACCATTCGTGATAAAAAATGCAAACTTTACAAACCTAAATATATTCTCACTTTTTGGTAATAACTTCTTTTAAATAAAAAAATGTTGAAGGAAAGTTATCAGAAATTGTGGGAGAAATTAAGTGGGTATGAGATAAATTAAGAAGCCGTCAAAGGCATTTTTTACCACGTATACTTTTCAATCTAAAACTTCTGAACAAATAAAAAAAAAAAAATTTTAATTTTATAATATCAAAGACTTAGAAACTCCTAAAGCTACCATGACAAAAAACATCTCGAAATGCATAAAAAATGGTCATTCAATCTCATTAATTATTTTTAAGCAGATAAGAAGAAATTTCCCGATCTGGTCCACATAGAGAATGAGCCAGGTTGATCCCACGTTAAGTCCGGATCATATTGAGGGCTGTCCGGTTGGGGTGTTGGCAAAATTTGTGCAAGGGATTTTGAAATTTTTCATTTTCAATTTTCCGCGAGCTGCAGGTATTAACAATGTTTCAATTTTCGTATTCCTTATAAAAGATTATTGGTTCTTTGATGCGAAGTTTTTTTTGAGTAATTGTGTACACATATCGGAGGAAATTTTTTTACTGCATGTATGTCACGTAATAATGAGTCGTATAAGAGATTTTATTTGTTGAATTATTACGCACCGTAACGGCCATGATTCTGAAACGTGATAATACAACTTTTATGCTTTTGATAATTTAAAACCTCAGCAGATCGATGGTTCTAATTGTGCGAATAATTTGAACCACTTATTAGTCGTTGTATATCATAGGATAATTTTATGGTTTTATGCAATATTTTAGTAAATTTGAACCTAATCATCCTATCATTTGTTAATTACGTACTTATCTATAACATGTCTCGCCATCCGCAAGGCATTTATTCAGCGTATGCCGAGCAATCAATGTAAATACACTGTTTTCAAATCATTCAGCAAAAAACATTATTTCGTAAAACGTTGCAAAAGAATTTCCTGATCTGTAAATATTAATTTACTCTTCGATTTTTTTAGATATTTATAAAATGGTAACAAAAATCAGTATTTTTAAATTGCACTTTCCTGGTGCATCCTACCTACAAAGTGTATACAATTATTGAGAAATAATGAAAAATAATTTTTTGAACAAAAAAACCACACAGTGGAAATAATATTTAACATTTCTTCAATAATTGTTTTTATTCATAATGTTTTGTCATGACTTATAATTTTATAAAGTAATATATGAGAAAAAAGTGGGCACACAATTCATACGGTCGTCTTAATCATGTAATTTTTTGAACATCTTCAACAGCCTTTAAACAAATCTAATACCTACTTTATCTATCATCAATGATGAGAACGTAAATATTCAACTTTTATGACCAAACTATGGGTTCTATAACAATGGACTATTTTGTAGTTCTTTTTAAGGCGATGAATTGTTCTGGGCATGGTTTGATTATCTCGTGCATGGTTTAGCTGTAAAGTTAAATTTTCCCAATTTTATTTTTCATGTCTGAACCCATATAAATATTGCCAGACTCATGAAAGGCTGGCTAATGAACTTAACCTGTATCTTTCGATTAAAAAAAGGTTAGAATAGGAAATTCAGATTTGAAAAATCCTGCGAAAGTCATCGTGCCATCAGACTACAGATAGAGAGACATTTTCGTAAAAACAATTTTTTCTGATTCTGAGGGTCTCAAAACATCAAAAATCAATGAGAATTGGTTAGGTACAAATGTACATCAATCTAATTACTATAATATATTACCCCTCATTCTTTCAATAAAAGTTTTATTATTTTTCTCTAAGAACATTTATATAATTATCAAAGTACTAAATACAAGTAAATTTATCGCCCAAGATTCCCAAACAACCCTAAGACTATGATGAGGCATTTTGACAACCTTCAAGAACTACCCCTTACTCTAGTGCAGTGGCTGGCAAATCACTCTGGTCATTTTAGTTAAGGGCAGGATTGACCCAAGAAATTCTTTTCGCCTGCCAGATTTTGTTCGTCAACGTTACGTTATCCTGAGATGGGTTAGCTTTCCTCAAGGGCCTTCATTGTTAGACGGGATACTCAATGGGAATAAAAAGAAACAAATCAATTTTGTTTCAAATTCTTATATTAGCCATTTAAAAGTATCAAACTCGAAATCTGTGACTTTTTGCGATTTAATATATCTAAAATTGTTATTGGGAAGTTAAAAGTCAATGCTTTGATGAATTATATTGAAAATTTAATTTCATACTAAACGTGATATTGTTAATTAATTTTTAGCATTTTTGGACGTTTTTTGGATTCTTTTCGATCAAAGCAATAGACAGCTTTTGAATTTCGAAGTTTCAAAGAACTAGTTTTGAAATTGAAGAATTTTTCACTTTAATCCCCATTACCCGAACCATATAGAGATGGTCCCGAAGGAATAACCCCTAAGCGGAGGCGTAACGACCGTGCCGAAAGCTGAATGGAACCTGGGTTAGGTGTCTTAAACGGTGGCTCTGGGATACCGGGTGACCTCTCAGAGTATGCAGCCTTATCCTTGCACGCGGGGCTCTACAAGGATGAACGAACCTTTTCCCTAGCTGCTCGTGAGAACAACAATGACACCACCAAAAAACCAAAAAGTTGTAGATGCGGTTCAAAACGATCGAAAGCGCAGAGCACCCGACAATGGGTCGGCAAACAATGCCGATCATCCTAGAGTTCGGGGTGCTGAAAATAATTTATTACACCGTTACAAAAATCAAACTTTAGTATTTTAAATTTTGTTTGTTTCCCAAATTCTGGGAGACACGACTTTCCTTTCAAAATTTTAAGAAAAATTCGAGTCAGTTAAAAATGTATTTAGGAATTTAAGACATTTTACATAGATTAGAAATGTTTAAAAACTTTTAAACATTTCCGAAAATTTATATAATATTTCTTTGTTTCCTCTAAACTTCTAAATGTCCCAAACATCTTTTAAAAAAACTCGAATGTTTCCTAATATTTTGTAAAATCCTATGAAATAAAAGGAAGTTCTTTTAAATCCGCTAGATTCTTTTTTGAAAATTCTGAAATATTCAAAAATCTGTTTTAATTTTCTCAAAAATCTTATGAAAATTATATTATTATAAATTTGAAAACTAACTGATAATACTTGTTTTCTTGTTCTCAATTCTCACAATTTAATTGCAGCTCGAAATTAAGAGTTCAGAAACTTTTAACAAATAAATACTTATTTGAAATTTTTATATTGTATTATTATTAATATAATTTTGTATTCTTTATAAAAAAGATTTCAAAAAATTTGAAAAGTGCATTTTTGAAGAATTCGGACAAAATATTCAGAAGCTATTTAAGGATTTTAAAAGGTTTCACGGTAATGAAAAAAATTTCCTTAATATTCATGGAAAAATTTTAAACGATTTTTATGTGGAAAATTTTTGAAGAGTGAAAAAAAAATTTAGGGATCAATTCGATTCAGTTGAGAAGACATAAAGGAATTTCAGAAGTTTTGTAGTGATCAAAAATATTTAAAAATTGCAAGTCTTCCGAAAATTTATAAAATATTTTTAAATTTCTTCCAAAGTTTTACAAGTCTTAATCTTCAAAAAATTGTTATTTCCCCAAGAATTCTACGAAAATTATATTTATATAACCTTGAAAACAAATAAACTTAAAAAATAAATAGTTATTTGAAACCTTTATTTTGTATAAAAAATTATTCCTCCCTTCAAATTATAATTTGGTTAAAATGTTTTTTTTCCTTACTGAAAAAACTTTTTTTGTTGAAAATTCAACTGTTTGGTTGAAAATTCGTCTTTTTTAGTTAAATTCCACTGTTTTTTATTCATAATAAAATTTCTTTGGTTGAAATATCAACCGTTACATTTTTCATTGAGAATTCATCTTTTTTGGTATAAAATTCAACTATTAGGTTGAAAATGAAGATTTTCGTTGAAATTTTCATTTGACATATATCTGAAATCTTCAAAAATATTTTTGAATTTTCTCAAGAATCTTAGGCAATTTATATTTATATAAATTAACAACAAATAAACCTAAAATTAAATAGTTATTCGAAATATTTATTTTGTAATAATAATTATTTTTTCGTTCAAAATGAAAAAATACAATCGCGCATAGCGCGCGATTGATTATGCTAGTAAATATAAAAACAAGATATCAGAGACCTTCCTTTAACAAGAATTTATTAATTTTTTGATTTGTTGAGAAAACTTTTTTTTTTTAATGTAGGACAAAAATTGCCTAAAGTTTTTTTTTCAAATAATAGAAATTGTTGTTAGTTAGGTAAGTAATATTTCCTGAAAGTTTCATCATTTTCAAAACTTTCTTTGGAATGAATTTTACCTCTTAATCTCAACTTTATCATAAAATCGTATATTTAAGGGTGTTAATATCCAGCTTTAAATTATTTTCCTCATAAAAAACAAAATTTAATAGTCACATGGCACCCTGATCAGGAATTTTCTGCATTGTACAATATGGGATACTTGAAATGGTTGAAATGAAAATTTGAATAGTTGAATTTTCGGCATAAAAACATCCAACGTTAACCTGTGCCCCCGGAGTTTTGAAATTAACATAGGGCTTTGAATGGGAAAATCTTGTGTTTCAAAAAAAATTATTTTGACCCCCCCCCCTTCAAGACTTTTCATTGTGCCCGGGAAATGCCCCAAAAAATGCAAAATAGCAGTTTTCTATCAAATTCGTGTTAAACACGGTATTTTTTATAATTTCTTCAACATAAATTATTTCTTATCAATAAGTGATAAGTTTTAAAGTATTTTTATAACAACTTTGAATTTTTTAAACAATTATTATTTGTTTAAGCAGTTTGTTTTCCCCTGTAAATCGTGAAAAATTATTGTCTTTTAATGATAAATTATGAAAAGTTGATGAATGTCAAGAGTAGTACTTCTCGTTTAACACATTTGGCCATTAGTTGAACAATTTTTCGCAAAAATATTATTATTCTTTAAAAAATATAGGGTATACGTTCTGAGATAAGGAAGCACTGAATAATAAGCGACATAGTGTAAGAGATTCGAAAAAACTAGACTCTTCTCCACCTTCTCAATAAAAAGGCCTGAGTGAATGATAATTAATTGTTTAAACAATTGCGAAATATTCTAAACAAAAAAATGTTGCTCTCAAAATTCGCTAATTGTGTCATTAATTGCAGAAAAGAATAACTTTTCATGATTACCAGGGAAAAAAGTGTTTAAACAAATTAAATTTTTTTTTAAAATTGTTAAATATCCTTAGAAATATATTACTCTCAACATTCATTAATTCTGTTAGTAATTCCAGAAAAAAAACAACTTATTACGATTTTAAGGAGAAAAAATTGTTTAAGCAAATGAAAAATGTTTAAATAATTACCAAATATTTTTAACAAGAAGTATTACTCTCTATATTTATCAACTTCATATCATTTATCGCGAAAAATAATAATTTTACACGATTAACAGCGGCGAAAATGGTTTAAAAAAATAATAATTGTTTAAAGAATTCAAAATTATTGAGAAAATACTTGGAAACTCGTCACTTATCGATTAAAAACAATTCATGTTATAAAAATTCCAAAAAATACCGTCTTCAGCATGAATTTGATTGAAAACTGCTATTTTGCATTTTTTGGGGCATTTTCAGGGCACAATAAAAGGTATTGGGGGGGGGGGGTAGAGAAGTCAAAATAAAAAGTTATTGAGTGGAAATTATTCCTTGAACATTCCTTAATAGGTGACTACACTTTAATTCACAAAAAGATAGTAACAAGTGTTTCTTTTTTCCATTTTTTCGAAAACCGAGATTTTCCCATTTAAAACCCCCTGTTAATTTCAAAAGTCCAAGGGTATGGGTTAACGTTAAGAAAAATTACGGAATTTCTTTTTCCGGAAAGCAAACCAATTGGGGAGGGGGGGGGTCGATCAACAAAAGTCGAATTTTTGGACCACCCTACTAGATTGTAAGTTAATTGACAGGTTGCGAACGTACATCCGACGACAGGAAGCAATTCGCAGGGTTGGTGAGCAAATATTACAAAAAGTGGTTTTGCTCAAGTTACTTGAGACTTCGCTTGAGAATACTTACCACCCTACGTAACTTGATTCTTGAGTAAGAAGTCACATAAAAATCGCAACTTGCAAGAGTGAGAAAAAGTGCACTGAAATATTTATAGCATACCAATTTTGGGCGTCCATATCATTTTAAATTGACTTTAATAATGCCAAAGGTCACTGTTAGAAATTTCCGGAAAATTCCGACACAATTAGGATAATAAAGTAATTGAAATTTACGAAATTAGGTTGCTATAAAGGAAATTCAGTAACTTTTATCGGAAATTTACTAAATTTGTACTAACATTCAGAAAAGGTATCTCAAAATTACAAATAGTTTCCTAAAATTCCTAAATGGTAATAGAAATAAAAGTTATCGTTGAATTTTCAACCTAAAAGATTGATTTTCTATACAAAAGGCTCATTTTCACCAAAGTACATGAATTTTCATCTAAAAAAGATAAATTTTCAACCAAAATTAGAATAGTTAAAATGTTAGAAAAATAAATGTTAACAAAAAAAAAAAAACGAACAAACAACCAATTTTCAACCAAAAAAATGAATTCCCAAGAAACTAATGCAATAAAAAAGATAAATTTCAAATAAAAATATGAATTTTCAACTAAAAATATAAATTTTCAAGCAAAAATGGAATAGTTACATCTTCAGTTAAAAAAATTAATTTCTAACTAAAAAAAAACGAATTTTCAACCAAAGAAATTAATTTTTAATCACAATTATGAATTTCCAACCAAAAATATGAATTTTTGACCAAATAGTGGAATTTTCAAACCGAAAAATGAATTTTCTATCCAGAAAAAAACGAATTTTCAACTAAATATTTTTTTCAACAAAAGAAATGAATTCTTCACAAAAAATAGAATAGGTTAATTTTCCATAAAGCAGATAGTTTTTTAAAGAAAAAGATTACATTTTTATCAAAAAAGGTAAGTTTTCCACAAAAAATGGAATATTTACAGTGAATTTTTAACTAAAATGATGAATCTTCAGCTAAAAAATTTTAATTATTAACCAAATACATAAATTTTTAACTAAGGAGATAAATTTTCTACCAAAAATAAAATAGTTAGATTTTAAGTTAGTAAAATAATTTGACCAAAAAGATAAAATTTCAACTAATGAGAGTACTCTTCTACCAAAAAAGACAGATTTTCAAGAAATAGTTGAATTTCCACCCAAAAATACTTCATTTTTCAAATAAAAACGAAATAGGTAAATTTTCAGTAAAAAAATTAATTTTTAATAAAATTAAAATATATTTTTAACGAAATAGTATCATTTTCAACGAAGAAGATTACATTTTTTATCAAAAAAGATCAATTTGCAACAAAACATGGAGTAGTTTCATTTTCAGTTTAAAAAAATAATCCTTAATAAGAAAAAACTAATTTTCAACAAAAAAGATCAATTTTTAACCAATAAGATGAATTTTCTACCAAAATAGATGAATTCTTAACAAAGTACATTAACGTGCAACAAAATATTTGACTTTTTACAGGAATTTTCAACCCAAAAGATGAATTAGTCACCAAGAAGATTAAATATTCTCCCAAAATATTTAATTTTTCAATAAACACATGAATTTCAAACGAAATATTTGAATTTTCAACTTAAGAAGATAAATTTTGAACCAAACATGTACGAGTTAAATTTTCAGTTAAAACTATTAATTTTCAACAAAATAATCAAATTTTGAACAAAAAAGGTTTTTCAACTAAAATGATGTATTATCAACCAAATAAATGAATTTTTAACAAAGTATTTCCACTTTCAACTAAGTAGTTGAATTTTCAAAAAAAAAAAAAATTAATTCTCAACGAAAAACACGATACATATTTGATATTTCAATCAAGAAGGATTTTCATTTTACACCAATAATAGTCGATTTCAACCAAAAAAGATTAATTTTCAACAAAATAGTTTGAATCCTCAACCAAAATAGATTAATTTTCAACCAAATTTTAACAGAATAATAAAATTAACTTCAACTTTAGTTTATCGAAAATTCCCGAACTCTGTCAGATTTTCCCTGACATTGCGTGACTTTCTGGAATTACCTGACCTGTAGAAACTCTGTAATTTACAAAAGTGTATATGTTTATTTCACTCTAGAATATTTTTGTGAAAATATCTGTATTAATTATGATATATATTTTTTTAAAGAATAAATGCTTTAAATTCTCTTAAATGCTCTGTAAATGCTCTGTTCGAGCTTAAATGCTGAGGATATTCGCGAGAGCATTTGGTTATGTAATAACCTTATGTTTCTTGCTATTTTTGTTGTGAGGACAAATATAGATAACATATTTTATATTAAAAATAATGAACCAACAAACTTTGTAATCCCTTGAAATTTTCAGTTATAATAACTGAAAATTACTAAATTGTAACAGAGTTTTCTGAAACATGTGATTAGAGCTTTATGCAGTTACCGTTGCTGAAATTTCTGTTCCCGTGTAGGAAAATTTAGAAACGGTTTCTGCATAAAGAGTTAGTGACGCATCTGTGAAAATTCTTACCAAAATTTCTAACAGTGATAAATACAATCACAAACATCAAAATCAGCACATTCAAAAACAAAATCGTGAAATGAATACAAAATATCTTTTTTTGATTGTAAAGAAGATTTTTTCAGTTGGAATTAGGGTCGATCATATTTATTTTTTTTCTGCAATGAATTTTTTAAAAGATTTAAAAATAAATTTATGTTTCGTCCCGGACTGAACCGCCGAACTCTTCAATAAAGCAATGTGAATCAGTCCAGCCTCAGACATTACATTTTATAATTTAAATGACCTAAATTCCATTATAATGTATATTTTCCAAAAAATTGTATGTTTCTTTATAAATTTGGTCAATTTTGCAGTTAATATTATAATACATTTTAGCCACGGATAGAAGCTGAAACTTAATACAATTGACATAAATTTTTTTTTTATTTTTAAATTCACAAAAATTAATTTTGTTGTGGCCTCGGATAGGGGCCAAAACTTAAATTGAAAGATCAAACATTATTGAATTAATATGGAAATATTATTATTTTTATTGAATGATAAGTGAAGAAAAAAATGATTTTAGACTTATCCACAGTGATTTTCTTCTATCTCCTCTCCTAACAAAAATTAATTTAAATAAAGTTCAAGGAAAACAGATTTCAAATTAAGAATTAGGAGAATTTTTATTTTGTGATTCGAGAAGGAACCTTCTGGTCTGAAATCGCGGAGATTTAGACTATTCAACTATTCAGTTGTAAATAATTTTTTGTTAAAAATTTATATTTTCGGATTGAAAATTCAACTGTTTTGTAGAAAATTCAGCCTTTGGCTTGAAAATGCGACGATTTGGTAGAAAATTAAACTATTTGTTTGAAAATTAAACTATTTTGGTAGAAAATTGAACTATTTAGATGAAAATTAAACTATCTATTCGAAAATGTGACTCTTTGGTACAAGATTAAACCACTCAGTTAAAAGTTCAACTACTTAATTAAAAAAATATATACACCTCCTTGGTTGAAATTTTTAACACTTTTTTTAACTTTCGTTTTTTGGGTAAATTTTTGTATTATCTGAAAATTTAAATATATAATTATATAAATATATTACAATATATAATTTAAACATTATAAGTTGAAAATTGAACTACTTGGTGAAAAATTCATATACTATTTTGTTAAAAATTCGTCTTTCTTGGTAGAAAATGAAACTTCTTGATCAAAAACTCATCCATTTTGGATAAAAATGCAACTGTTTGGTTGAATACTGATTTTTTTTGTTTTTGTTTTGTTGAGGATTCAACTATTTTTTTGAAAACTGGTCCTTTTTGGCTGAATTGAACTGTTTTTTTTTTTTTCATTACAAACAATAATATTTTTTGGTTGAAATATCATCTGTTACACGTTGCGTTGAGAATTTATCCTTTTTATTATTGAACTTTTTAGTTGACAATGATTTTTTGTTGAAAATTCAACTGTTTAGTTTTAAATTAATTTTTTGTTGAAAATTCATACTTTTGGGTTGAAAAATCAACTTTATCGTACAATATTTTTTGTTTGAAAATTCGTCTTTTGGCAGAAAATCAATCTTCTTCGTTGAAAATTCATCTTTGTAGGTCAAAAATTCAGCTTATTCACTAATTTGGTTAAAAATTTTAATATTTTATTAGTCATATTTTTGTTGTTGAAAATTCGTCCTTTTGAATTGAAAATTTACCTTTTATGGTAGAAAAATCATCTTTCTTTGTTGAAAATCCATTTCTCTTCGTTGATAATAAATGTTGTTGTTGAAAATTAAACTGTCCTCTGAAGAAATCATCTTTTTGGATTGAAAATTCAACTATATGGTTAAAAAATCAATTAAAAAAAAAAATTTAATTATTTTGTTGAAAATTCAAATATTTTATTAAACTTATCTTTTTTGTTCGAAAATTCAACTGTTTTGTAAAAAATGCATTTTGGGCAACTTAACTCCCTAGAAACGTGAAAAAACTAATAAAAATTTTTCTTCTTGAAATTTTCAATTTATATTGCATGCAGGTTATTTTTCATGAAAAATTAATACAAAAATTTTAATGAAATATTTCTGTAAAATGATTACCTGGAGTTTTGCGACGAGTATCATATGAAAAATGCAAAATTCCAAATGGCGGACTCAAAACGTCGGATCATTTTACAAAAAAAGCGTAGAGTCATCATAAAAGCCTATTCTATAAAGTTTTCTGGGACGTATTTATCAAATATTTAGTCAAAATTATTAAATTTAAAATGTAAAAAAATGTTTATATTTGATTAAAAAGCCATTTCGAATTTTTCATTTTTAATACGGAATTCAAAATCAGCGACAAAAAATAAAATTATATTTTAATTATTTGAGGACTTTTTGCTGCATTTTGAGGATCTTTTACAGATCGACCACCTAAAAAAAATCCAGGCTATTTTCCGGTTTTCCCGGACAAAAATTATATTTTTCCCGGTAGACTTCTAAACATTTATAAAAATTGTTGTTATTTTTTTACATAAGATTAATGCAGCTACCACATTCCTAAGATTTAAACTTGAAATATATTGCATTTTCAACAAAATAATGAAACTTTAAACCAAAAAAGATAAATTTTTAATCAAAACAGTTGAGCTTTTAACTAGAAAGTCGAATGTTTTTAAAAAGATTTCACTTTTAAACCCAAAAAGATGAATTTTCAACAAAAAAGTTTAATTTTGAACCAAATAGTTGAGTTCTCAACCTATGAAAATGAATCTTCAACTAAATGATTGAATTTTCAGACAAAGAAGATTAAACTTCAACTAAAACAGTTGCCAAGCCTAAAAGACAATTCTTCTAGAAGACAGGTGAATTTTCAGCCAATGAAGATTATTTTTCTACCAAAAGTTCAATGTTCAATCCAAAAGGTTAAATTTTTTATTAAAAAAACGTTCAACCAAGCAGTTGAATTTTAAAACAAAAAAGTTGACTTTTCAAAAAAATAGTTGAATATTTAACGAAATAGTGGAATTTTCAAAGTTAAGATGAATTTTCAATCTAATAGAACGGATTTTCTATCCAAAAACACGAATGTTCAACAAAACAGTTGAATTTTCGACCTACGAAGATTAATCTTCAACCAAATAATCGAATTTTTAAATTAAAAAAAATAAACCTCAGCCAAAAACAGTTCTTTTTTCGAGCCAGAAAGACGAATCTTTTAGAAGACAGTTGAATTTTCAACAAAAAATGATGACTTCTTTACTAAAATATCAATGTACAATCCAACAGGATGAATTATCTATAAAAAAATACGAATGTTCAACAAAACAGTTGAATTTTCGACCAACAAAAATGTCTCTTTAAAAAAGTAATTGAATTTTCAAAAAAAGAATTAAATTTTCAACGAAATAAAAGGACTTTTTGAACAAAGAGATGAATTTTGGACCAAAAATATGATAGCAGACTTTAAATTAAAAATAAATTATTTTCAACCATAAAAGATGAATTTTTAACCAGAAAAGGTGACTTTTCTACCAAGAGCTACATTTTAAATTCAAAAGGACGAATTTTCTATCCAAAAAGACGAATTTTCGACAAAAAATAATGAACTCTAAACCAAAAATATGATGGTAGACATTTCAATTAAAAAGTTTCAACATTTGACCACAAATATTTGGATTTTCTTATTGGATTCAAATAATTCTATTGTGATTTAAGCGAAAAAATGAGAAAAAGTGGAATTTTCTTGAAAGCAGGGGGAAAAAGAGGAATTATTAAAAAAATGGGAAAAGAGCGAAATAGGAGAAAGAGTGTAAAGTCTGTGATTTAATAGACGGCAGTGAAAATTCTGCCCAAGTAAGTAACTGATCTTATTTCAGAATATAAATTGAGACGTTCCGCAAGAAAAGGGCCCATTTCGCCGATCGTAGTTACAAGAACATTTTCTTGGAAGAGCGAAACGATATTTATTGTAAAAGTAAAAACAAATCTGAAAAATTCAAGGTTTTCAAAAAAATTCCGTGCTATTTCCCGGTGCTCTAAATTCCAGACTAATTCCCAGTTTTCCGGTTTGGTGGCTACCCTGATTTATCATTTCCCAAAGTCGTAGACTGACACATTAATTTGTTAAATAATAAACTTATTAAACATATTTGACTACTCATCCCGAATTTCGGACAATGAGACACTTCGTTTAAGATAATACATGCTTTGCAGGGTGAAAACTTCATTTTCAAAATTCCCTGATTTTTTAAAACCAATTTTTCATTTTCCCTGACCAGAATTTTATTCTTAAAATATTTCTAACATAGGAGCTTTTATACAAAAAACAAATTTTCAAATTTATTTATTTTAAACAAAAACAAATTACTCTTCTACCATAAAAGATGACTTTTTAACAAAATACTCAAATTGCCAACAAAATAGTTACATTTTCAACAGAATAATTTAATTTTCCACCTAAAAAGATGAATTCTCAATAAAAAGTGTGATAGTTAATATTCAAACCAAAAAAAGAGGAAATTTCATTTAAAAAAGTGAATTTTAAAACCAAAAAGACGCATTTGCAACAAAGATTTTTCAGTCATAACAAAAAAAAGTTGATTTAAATATTGTTGATCTTTCAAGCCAAAAGACGAATTTTCTCTACAACAAATTGAATTTTCAACAAGAAAATATGAATTTCCAACCAGAAAATATGAATTTTAAGCAGAAAAAAAATAACTTTCAACAACATAGTTAAATTTTCAACCAAAGAGATAAACCTTCATTCAAGAAAATAAATTTTCAACAAAGTAGTTCAACTTTTACCCACGCAGTTGAATTTTCAATTTAAAAGAAAATCAGTTTTAAAACAAATAGTTGAGCTTTCAAACAAAGAGATGAATTTTCAACTAAAAATATGAATCTACAAGAAAAAAATGATTTCTTAACAAAGTGGTTTAACCAAATTTTTAAAACAAAATAGTTGAATGCTCAAGCAAAGAAGATTAATTTTGAACCAAACAGTTGCATTTTTACCCAAGAAAGAAAAAATTTCTACTAAAACAGATGAATCTTTCAATCAAAAAGACAAATTTTCAAAAAAATATTTGAATTTTCATACAAAAAAGATTTTAGTTTGACTTCCCAACATCAAAATATGAGTTTCAAACAAGAAGTGAATTTTCTACGAAGATACTTGAATATTCAACTGAAAAATACGATTTTTCAACAAAATAGATGAATTTTACCCAAAAAGGATGACTCTTTAAACAAATTGTTGAATTTTCGACCAATCAGTTGCATTTTTATCAGAGAAAGATGCAGTTTCTAGTAAAATAGATTAATTTTTAAGCTAAAAAGAGAAACTTTCAAAAAAATAGTTGAATTTTCATCCAAGAAAGATTTCAGTTGACTTTTCAACACTAAAGTATGCATTTTGAACAACAAGTATATTTTCTATGAAATAGTTGAAATTTTAACAAAATTGGTTGAGTTTTAAACCAACCAGTTGTATTTTTACACAAGAAAGAACCTAGAATCTTTTATGAAACGAATAAAACCATTTCTAATTAAAATTGAAAGAATTCAAATTTATTTTCCTTGACAGTAATTTAAAGTTATAGAATTTCTCTAACTTTTCCTTGACCAATAAAATTCCTTGACTTTTTTAAAAATTGTTGTTGGCTAGGTTCGTTTTTCACTTACTAGGTTGCTTTGGCGCGTAAAGTTAAATTCATATTAAATTTCTCTACAATTACTGCGAGTTATCTGTTTCATTTGCGAATTTCAAAAAATGCCGTCCATGAATGAAGGACCCCTCCCCGCTACGGTAAAAAATCGTAACAAAATCTCTTGACCTCTCTCCCCCCTTGAGAGCTGTTACGTAATTTAAGTACGGTCCTGAGGGAAAATTTCTATTTTGAAAAATAAAGAACAATTTGATGAATTTGAATTTTTTAAAAAGAGCCCTAGAATTCTTATGAATAGTTCAGGCAGCGACAATGGTGCTGACCATTTTGAATTCTGGATTATAAGAGAATGCAGCTTTTTCGCACTCTCCCTACGTAGGCAAATATGTACTGCGATTTGATACGGGATGTAAAAAGAGGAGATATGCAGTAGTTTGGCCGAACAAAGAAGAATCGTATGCTGATATATGTATTATGTGTCAACTGCATATATTTGCCTCTTGGTGGATTGCATGTCATGTGGGAAGAAAATGGTACCCATGATCTGTCACATCGAATTTGTAACCTCGGGAATTTCTACGTATTCAGCATAGACTGAATGATTTTTTTACGGGAAAGGAGGGGGGGGGGGATTTCATACTTTTAACAAATAGAATAAGCGAGATACCGATTTTTATTTCAAAAATATATTAAACAAGCTTAAGGATGTACACTAGAGTGAGCCGAAAAAATATTTTTCAAATTTCAAAATACCACAGGGCCGAAAAGTCTGTGCATGCTAGAAATCAGTACGTAACATCTATTCGCCGGACAACTAGTCGCGGGACAAGTAGTCGCGGGTCATCTAGTCGGCAGGCGTAGTCGCAAGCAATTTTATTCGCCAAAACGTTATGTTATAAATCATAATGAAATGCGACTATTTTTTCTGGTGACTAAATGTCCCGGCGACTAGATGTCCTGAAGAGTGGACCGAAAAAAACAAAGTTTATAAATTGAAAACGCCTCAGCACTGAAAAGTTTCCTTTTGGGTCCCTTAAAAAGTGTGTAAAATTTGAAATAAATCGATTGATATCTTGAGGTTAGGCGGAGTCGAAATAGAATAATAATTTTTTTTAATCGCAGAATTGTGAAAAAATCGTGAATGTTATATTTATAGCATAGAAAAACTTTCTTATATTTATGGTTGATTATGAACCAATCTATTTAGATTATTACATTTTCCAATTAGGAAAATCAAAAATCAAAAATTTAATCAGAATTATTTTAATTGAGTCTTAATAATTTTATCTCAATTTCTTGAAAGAAATCTATTTTTAATTTAAAAAATTTTGAAAAAAGAATGCATTAAATATTAGCAATGTTAGAAATACATTACATTTTTTATTGTTTCTTTTCCTAATTGGAGAATTCCTAATTGGTTCATAATCAACCATAAACATTAGATCTGGGCACTAAGATCTATTTTCCTTAATATTCATAATTTACATATTTTCAGGCTTTAACAACAACAAAATTTTTTTACTTTTATACATGATATATGTTAGAATATTTTTCTAAAAAATGTCTTGCCGTTACTTATTGAAAAATAAGTTTGCTAATGGGATGTACATATTATTTAAAAGTTCATCCTGGTACTTATCAAAAAATAAGGTTGCCATATAAGATGTACATAATTTTTGAATTGAAAAAATCACCCAAATGCTTATCAAAAATACGTTGTATACCCTCGTTGCCTATAAACAAAGGTACACTAAGGAAGGTGCCTCTTCCTCCTCATTTACCTCCTCATCGTCCTCATTTTCCTGCTCCTCATCATCTATCTCTTCCTCATTAATCTTCTCTTCTTGCATCTGCATTCATTCTTTCTGGTATTAAATTTTCATTGAGGGTGGCACTTTTTTGCTGTAGGACTTCACGCAGCTCTGCAATAACTGAACTATTACTATTATCAGTACCATCATTGTTCTTGATATGACTTATAATCGTTTTCGGAATATCATGAGACAATTTGAGGGAAACAACTTCATAGCTTTCAGATTTATCATAGCTATTCGTGTGGGAAGAGAGATTATGTGCTTTTTTACATGAGTACATCTGATGTCTGTTCAAGTTATCTACTCGTGAAAAAACTCTTAAACAATTTTGACAAGTAGAAGCCATCTTAAGATTGTGCAAAGGTTAACTGACGATTGTGTCCGAACACGTCAATGCTCATTATTTCAATACTGACGTTATAATCAACTGCACTCTTAATATATGATTTGAGCCTCCCGCAATTCTTCAATGATAGAAATGATTTCATTACTGTGACTTGGACTGCCTGCTCCTTGTGATGCCAGCAGTAAACAAATACGGTCGACTAGCTCATTTGGATCATCCCAATAAATGTAGTCTGATATTGAGTCTTTCCTTGCTATCATAAGGTGACGTAGTAAACTCCTTAATCGTTTCTTTTCCATTAATGAACCTCCAGTTGTTGATGGTTTACAAAAAAAAAAAAAAAAAAAGGTGAGGACTATTTGACAAGACCACTTTATCCTTATGTATTTTGACGCGCTGAATACGAATTTTAATCTGACTTCAGATACGTTATCAGAGACCCCAAAAACCCCCCGATGCAAAGTTTAATCAAAATCCATTATTTTTTTTAAAACTCGTCCACAATATTGGATCCGCCATTTTGAATTTTTTTAGTCTGACTTCAGATTCGTTATCAGAGACCCCAAAAACCCCTGATACCAAGTTTCATGAAAATCTATTAATTTTTTGAAAACTCGTCCGCCATATTGGATCCGCCATTTTGAATTTTTTAAATCTGACTTCATATTCGTTATCAGCGACCCCAAAAAACCCCAGATGTGAAGTTTCATGAAATCCTTCATTTTTTGAAAACTCGTCCGTCATATTGGATCCGCCAATTTGAATTTTTTAAATCTGACTTCAGATTCGTTATCAGAGACCCCAACAAACCCCCAGATGTAAAGTTTCATGAAAATAGAATTTTTTTAACTCGTCCGCCATTTAAAATTTTTAAAAACTGAATTTCCAAGAAAAAAATTAATTGTTTACCAAATAGTTAATTTTTCAAATAGGAATTTGAATTTAAAACCAAACGATTGCATTTTGTACCAAAAGGGATGAAATTTTTACCAAAAAAGATTAATTTTCAAACCAAAACTACTAATTTTCTACAGAACAATTGAATTTTCTACCCAAAAATATGAATTTTCATCAAAAAAGTACATTTTCAACCAAATAGTTGAATTTTCTACCAAATTGTTGCATTTTTTAGTCAAAAAAACGGGTTTTCTACAAAATAGTTGAAATTTCTGCCAAATAGTGGAATTTTCTACCAAAAAATATAAATTTTCAACCAAGAAGATTAACTTTCTACCAGGAAAGACAAAACTTAAATAAAATACGAGAATTGTCGACCAAACATTTGCTATTTCTATAAAAGACGAATTGTTAACCAAATAGTTGAATTTAAAAAAAAAAAATTTAACAAAAGATTTGATTCCTCAACCAAAAAGGTGCATTATCAACCAAGAAGATTAATTTTCTACTCAAAAAAGACGATTTTTCAACCAAATAGTTAAATTATTAACTAAAAAATATGATTTTTTAAACAAATTGTTGAATTTTCATGTGAAAAAGACGAATTTTCAACAACGACAAAAATTCAATTTTCAAACAGAAAATATAAATTTCCAACAAAAAAGTGAATTTTCTACCAAACAGTTAATGCTTTAATTCAGTAGTTGAATTTTCTACCAAAATAGTTTCATTTACTATCACAAAAAGTTGAATTTCCTACAAAAAAAAACGAATTTTCGACCCCTCCAATTCAACAAAAAAATACGAATTTTTAACAAAAGATTGAAATCCTCAACTAATTACTTCACCCTTCGCCCCACCCCTTTCCCAACTTCTTTCTCCTATACTTCCCCCTCTCCTCGCTTTTCCAGCTAACACTTCCGGTTACCTTTTCCCCTTTCCCAGCCATCACTTTCCCTCCCCTACTCATTCTCATTTCTAATTATTTATACTACTTCCCCTCATCTAAACTTACTTCCCTACTGCCCTTCTTAATTTCAACTCACTTCCCCACCCCTTATTTCCTCACATTTCCACTACTTTCCCTCCCCATACTGTCCCTTCCCTTCTAGTTCTCCACCTCATTCCTGTTAATTCCCCTACTCTACCTTTCCTAATTTTCTCTCGCCCCCTACTCCCTCTTCACCATTTTCCCTCACTTCTCATACTTCACGTCTCTTCAGTTCGCCTCACTTCCCCTAGTTTCCTTTCCTTGTCTTCACTCACTTTACTTCTACTCATTACACCCTTATTTCCCGTCATTTCTATTACCTCACTTCCCCTTCCATCATTTCCTCTCACTTCCCCTAGTCCCTTAAACCGTATTTGCCCTACTTCCCGTCCCATAATTTCCCCTCACTTCCCCTCCAATTATAAATAAATATTTAAAATTGTAATATTTCTCTTTCTTCCCTCATTACTCCTCATCCCCTACTTTGCCATTCCACTTATACTCTTCCACTCCTACTTCCCTTCACCTCACTTCCTTTTACTTATTTCACACTTATTTTCCATACTTTCTATCCCCTAACATTCCCTCCTATAAATTTTTCTTACTCCCACTAGCTCCTTACCCCTCATTTCCTTATTTCATCCCATTTTACTTATTTCACCCTCATTTTGCATACTTTTTATCCCCTCACATTCCCCCCTATCAAGTCTTTTCACTCCCACTAGCTCCTTACCCCTCATTCCCCCCCCCATAATTTACCGTCACTTCTCCACCCATAATTTTCCCTCACTTCCCCTCCCATTATAAATAGTTAATTTGAAATTTTAGTTTTTTTATTCTTCCCCTTGTTACTCCTTATCTCCTACTTTTCCACTCTTATTTCTCTTCTCCTTACTTCCCTCTACTTATTTCACCCTTATTTTCCATACTTTCTATCCCCTAACTTTCCCCCCTATAAATTCTTCTCACTCCCCCTAGCTCCTTACCCCTCATTTCCCCTACTGCTCCTCCCATAATTTACCCTCACTTCTCCACCCATAATTTTCCCTCACTTCCCCTCCCATTATGAATAGTTATTTGAAATTTTAATTTTTCCCTTATTCCCCTTATTACTCCTCATCTCCCACTTTTACACTCCTAGTTCCCTTCCCCTTACTTCCTTTTACTCATGTCACCCTTATTTTCCATACTTGCTATCCCATAAATTTTCCCTCTATGAATTCCTCTTACTCCCCCTAGCTCCTTACCCCTCATTTCCCCTACTGCCCTTCCTCTAATTCATCCTGATTTCTGCACTCATAATTTCCCCTGACTTTCCCTGCCATTATAAGTAGTTATTCAAAATTTTAATTTTTCCCTCATTCCCCTTATTACTCCTCATCCCCTACTTTTCCACTACTAGTTCCCTTCCCCTTTTTTCCTTTCACTTATTTCACCCTTATTCTCCATACTTGATATCCCCTAATTTTCCCCTCTATGAATTCCTCTTACTCCCTGTAACTCCTTACCACTCATTTCCCCTACAGCTCCACCCCTTATTTACCCTCACTTCTCCACCCATGATTTCCCCAAATTTCCCATCACTTCCCCTACCATCATAAATTGTTTTTCGAAATTTGTATTTTGTGCTAAGAATGGTTTTTCCTCTCAAATCAGAAAACTAAATGAATGATGCTTGATGATGTTAGTCTCTTTAAAATTGAATGAAGAACTTTTCTAAAAAAAATAATCAGAAATCGGTCCAGAATTTTCTGCCAGTTATTTTGAACCTCGTTTTTTCATAAGAGTCTTTAAGGCCATGTGACAAGTGGGTCACGTGACTGGCATCCTACATTACCGACACTTTTTTTATTTGTAAACTTATTTTCAGACGAATAGCCACATCGAGTTGAAAATTTGAGATAATAAATAAGAAGCACTAAGAAACGCAGCCCTGGTCCTAAATTTTTATTATGAGAAAAAAATTTTGTTTGTAAATAATTTTTTGTTGCTTTTTTCATAATTATAAAAATTTAGGACCAGAGTTGCGTTTCTTAGTGCTTCTTATTTATTATCCCAAATTTTCAAGTCGATGTGGCTATTCGTGTGAAAATAAGTTTACAATTAAAAAGAGTGTCGGTAAGGTAGGAAGCCGGTCACGTGACCCACTCGTCACATGGCCTTAAGATCAATTGGGCAATTTAAAAACAAAGGTGTAAATAACATTAGCAACATTTAAATTAGCAAATAATAATATCATAATAAAGATAAATGTTAAGTTCAAAATAATGAAAATTATAGTTACCATATTTCAATTGAAAAAAATTTCTAAAAATTGGTGTGTGAAATAAAATCAACATAATTTATAACAGACTGTAGAAGTGAAGAAAAAGGCGCCAAAATTTGAAAAGTAATATAACAGATGAAGTGTTAAGAATGGTTATTGAAGAAGTAGAAACAAACAAGATAAGTTAATTTTTGTATCCAAGATTGTAAGAAATTCAAGAGAAGAAATTCATTGTCATTATTTTTTTATAAATTTTATAAAAATAATTCTAGAATAGAATCCTAAGATTCAATAATATGGTCAAGATCAGTGATTTCATTAATACAGTTATATAGTTGTTTTTTAATAAAAACCATTTCAGCAAAGGCACTTTTAATAGGATGATTCTGTTGATGCAAAACTTCAATCTCATCCCAAAGAAAAAAATGAGAAATATTATCATTAATATTATTATATAAGTGATCATTAAAAACATTATTGTAGTTTAATCTTACTATAGTATGGAATAGTAATAGTCTTTTAGGATCCAATTCTTTTTTAATGTTATTAATTTTATTTATGTCATTAGGTTATTTTAATCTATTATAAATTTGTTTATCAATAATATTTTGTGGTAAGTCAATTAGGAAAAGACAATGTTTAACTATTTTAAAGTTATCATTATGAAATTTATTACCAGAAAGTAGAATAGCTGAATCAACTTAGTTCTTTACTCTCTAAATCTGAATTAGTAGAAAACTACTGATTGGCATTAGTTTTCTACTAATTCAAATAGTGCCGATTCGTTTACAATTATGAGAATTTTATTAAAATACATTATTCTATGAATTTAAATCATAATTTTAATGAATTTCCATTTTATCTTCTTATACTTAAAACTCAGCGCATATTTAGTTCCAATTAATGTGGGTCCTGCATTAAATTCAAATTGAACCGTCTCAAATTTCTAAAGTTCATAGTAAAAATATTCCATTTTGAACAAGATAGGTGAATTTTGAACCAAATAGTTGAATTTTGAACTAAAAAATATCAGTGTTCGACCAAAAATGGAATAGATAAATTTTCAGTTAATAAATTATTTCTCCAGAAAAAAAAAAACGAATTTTAAACTAGAGTGATGAATCTTCAACTGAAATTGATGAATTCTGATACAAAAGAATGCATTTTTAACAAAAGAATAACTTTTAACCAAGTAGTTTTTATCTTTAATCTGAAAGATGAAATTGCAACTAAAATGATGAATACTTGACTGGAATACTTAAATTTTCAAAAAAAAAATAAAGTTTTAAACAAGAAGGTTAATTTTGAAACATAAAGAATAATTTTCTACCAAAAAATACGTTTTTTCAAGAAAAGACAAACTTTCAACCAAATAGTTTAATTTTCAATTGTAAAAATTAATTTTCTACAAAAAAATTTCCTACAAAAAAAGACAAACAAATTTTTAGCCAAAGTAATAAAATTTTTAATAAAATGATGAGTCTTTTACTGAAATAGATGAATCTTCAATTGGAGTAGATAAATTTTAAGTCAAATAGATGAATTTTTGACAAAAGAGTTTATCTTTCAACCAGATAGTTGTATTTTCAGCCGAAAAGTTGAATTTTCAACTGAAATTGTACATCTTTAACTGGAATACTAGAATTTTCAGCCAGAAAGATGAATTTTCAAACAAGAAAATTAATTTTTATACAAAATGATTAATTTTATGCGAAAAAAGACGATTTTTCAACAAAAAACATGCATTTTTAACGAAATATTTGATTTTTTAACCAAAAATGTCAGTTTTCAACATAAAAATTCAATTTTTCAGTTTCAGTTTACGGTTGAAAAAATTAATTTTCAACCAAGCTTATGAATTTTTAACTAAAATGATGAATCATTGACTGGAATAGTGTAAGTTTCACCTAAAAATGGTAATTTTTCAACCTGAAATTGGATGGTTAAATTAAAATTTTTTTATTATGTTCAACAAAATAGCTCACTTTTTAATCAAAGAGATAAATTTTTAATTGAAATGATGAATCTTGAACCAACAAAAATTAATGTTTAAAAAATTAGTTTAAATTTCAACTCACAAAATTAAATTTATATTCCAAAAAAGATAAATTCTAAACGAAAAATCTAGTAGTTGTTATCCTAACCAAAAAAATTAATTTTTAATCAGAAACAGTTAAATTTAACCAAAAAAAACTACTTTTTGACATGAGTTTAATTTTCAACTTAAAAAGATAGTTCAGTCGTCAAGGGAGATAAACAATTGCAAACGAGCTATTGAATTTTCAAGCAAAGAGATGAATATTTGAATTTTCACCTAAAAACTATCAATTATCAAACATAATATTTCAATTTTTACTCTAAAAAATTAATTAAACTAAATTAAAATTCTCACGCTTTAAAGTATGCAGATACTTGTATTTTAAATTATCCGAGGTTTACCAGTACGGTGGTTCAAAAAAGGCTTTTGGAAGACAAAAGAGTTTTTAATTCTGTTCAAAATTTAGGTTAAATAATAATTTTTGTCACTTAGGAAAACTGGATCTGATGATTATAAGTGCTGCCTCAAAAGTGATAAGTTTGAAACATGAAAACAGACTTAAAAATGATCGATACAATGATTTTATGACAACCTAATTTTTTTTACTTTGAACAAATGATTAAAATTTTAGTAAAAATCTCATTTCATTTTCTATCAAAGATTTTATACAATAATAATAATATTAATATTTTAATTTCTGAGGACGCTGTTATTCTACCTGATTTCACGAGTTCGCATTTTGGCCGCACTGAAAAAATAGATGGTGTATTGCAGCGCAGTGGATCCCAATACCATTTCAATTTGAAATATTGCATCGCTCATATACAATTATTATTAATATAACTATATAAACTTGGAATATGAATTAACAAAATATTATTGTTTCTCAATTGAAACTCAAAACCCAACAGATAGTATTTAAAAAATTATTAAATTATGTTTCCATAGAAATTCATTGCTACACATTGATTTAGTTAGTCGGCACTACTGAGCAGATTAGTAGAATACCCTTACTGATTCATTTAGTAACATGAATTTTACCATTTCATTCAGTAGAAACTGATAAAATTACTAATCTAACGGTCAGACACAACGCTACTAATTGCATTAGTAAAATTTCTACTAATTCGGATTTAGAGAGTAACTTCTCAAACTCCGCTAACTCTTGGCTTTCCTATTACTGCTGTAATTCTTCTAACTATTCTATCTCCTCTAACTCCTAAATCAAAACCCCTAACTCAAATAAATAAAGTACAAATTTTGATTATCATTTTAACTCCAATATTTCATTCTCATTTTGCATTAAATTTTATCCTCAACTACCTTGAAAAATGTATCATTACAATAAATTTGTATTAGTAAAATTCATAATATGCACTGGTATTGAAACAAACGTACTTGCATTTTTCGATTTTTTGAGCAAATTGAAAAAAGTCTCATAAGAATATTGTAGGGTGTTTGAAAAGGAACATTTTTCTTCTCCTGACTTTTTTTCATATCGCGCGTTGTTTGGTCTAAAATGTTCATTTTCATTTGTTTTTGGGAATGTTGTGGATGCTATAAGTCCGGTAATTTTTCTTCTATCAGAAAAATGTCATAAAAATATTTTTTTTTGACTTTTTGAGTCATAGAATAGCCCACAGAATTTTTATAGATTGAAAAAATGTTTTCTCAAACATTTTCGAAATGCGCTCACTTTTTAAATTGTTATTCAAAATGGCTGGCTAACGAACTTGACCTTCATTTTAGGACACTTAAAGAGTATACCAAAAGCCCAATCCAATACGTTAATTCTTTTAAAAGTTATCGTGCTAACGAACTAAAAATATACAGACTGACAGACAGACTGACAGACAGACAACCAGACAGACAGACTAACAGACAGACATACAATTAGTAACTTGTTTTTTGGCATCAGGGGGTCTGAAAACGTGGACATTTGACAAAAACGCCCCCCCTCACCCCTTGAATTTTTCAGCAAAGAAATTAGTTTTTGCTAAAAAAATTAATCTTCAAACAAAAACATAAATTTTCAACCAAATAGTTATATTTTTAACCAATCACATGAATGTTCAATGAAGAAGTTTGAATCTCTACCAAAAAAAAAAATATACATTTTCGACCAAACATGAAATAGTTCAATTTTTAGATTAAAAAATAATTTTCAATCAAGGAAATGAATACCTAATCCCTAATCAAAAAGAATAATTTAAATGAAATACCAGAATTGTCAATCAAGTTTTGAATTTTTAAAGGAAATTTTTAACCTGATAGTTAAATTTTTAACCAAGAAAGTGAGTTTTCAACCAGAAAGTTGAATTAATTATCAAGAAAATTAGTATTCTACTAAAAAAGATCAAGTTTAACATGAAATAATGAATCTTCAACTGAAAAATTGAATTTTTAACAAAATGATTCCACTTTCAACTAATTACTTGAATTTTAACCAAAAAGGGGTTTTTTGTCGCTATTCACGATTAGCCAAAACTTTAAAAACTTAATCAAACAAGAACTGATTGAAATGGCCTGTAAATTCCAGATTATTTTATCTTTCTTTTTAAGTGGTATTTATTTCCGAAAATATGGAAAAACTGAAAAATGCCAACTTTTAAATGAAATTTGTCATATTGCTGGAACAGGGTATAAAGAGAAGCTCAGATTTGTAATAAAACTAGCAAAAGTTAACTGATTGTAGTCAATTTTGATTTTGAAAATTAATTGGGTTTAAATTTTTGTTTGTTTAATTTTGCAAATGCTGTCACTTTGGTACTTCAATTTTCATCGAAATAAAATATTGGGATAAATTGTTTGTTCTTTGCCTACTACAAGTATCTGTAAATAGAATTTTCGAATCTTGAAAAAATAGTTTCAAGATGTAGACATTCGACAAAAACAGGAAGGTCAAATTTTACACAAATCGAATACCTTCTCTGATGAGAATGTAAAAATAATGTTGTTTATATACATTTTATTGCAATTTGTGTCGCTTTTGCAACAATTTAATTCCTTCATTTTCAATGTTATTTTTCACGATCTGATAAAAAAAACGCATCCTAGCGTGAAATGGTTCTAAGAAAATTTGTAGATATAATTTAGGCAAAAAATTGTATTAGTTAAAATATTGCCTTAGCTTGTGCTGGTTTTTCGAAAAGTTAATTTTGTTAATTTTGAATGTATTCTTATAACAAAAATTAATTACAAATTTGTAAATCTTTTTTTAATCCATAATTTTTTAAAAATCTTGTCAGATTTAAAACACTTTTTTATTCTTCTCAAAATTTCTAAACTTTCTAAATAATTTATAAAATAATTCGAAATTTTCTCTATAAATCAAAAAAAAATTCTGCATAAACTTCTGAACCTTCTTGATATATCTTAACAATTATTCGAATTATTTATAAAATTGATGAATTTTGTTTTGAAATGGTTATATTCTTTTCCGAAATTGTAGGAAACTATTTGAAATGTTTCAAAATTTTCTTAAACTTTCTCTTGAAAATCATTTTTTTGTTAATAAAAGACTATTTGATCATCCCTCAAATATTAAGCAAAAAATTGGTTCTCTTGAAACCTTTAAAAATTCTTTACAAACTTTTGAATTTTCTTTCGAAATCTTCAAAGATCCACATATTGTTTCCAATTTTTACATTCTCATCATTTGGATGAAATGTCTTTTTTTAAGTCTTTTCAGATATTGAATTATTTTTTATTCTTCTCAAAACTTTTAAATTTTCTAAATATATTGAAAAATAATTCGAATTTTTGTATATTAATTTAAAGAAGTTTTTTAGAAAATGCTAAACATTCTGAATATCTCTCAAAAATTACTCGAATTATTTCCAAAAGTTTGTAATTTTTCAAAATTGAAAAAATTTGCTTTAAAATCTTTTATATTCGTTTCAAAATTTTAGGAAGCCATTTAAAATGTTTGTAAACGTTTTTGAATTTTGTTTTAGAAATCGCTTTCTTTAAACTAAAGAACCATTTCATTTCAAAATCTACAGAGACCTACATTTTGTTTCAAATTTTTTGAAATCTTGGTATATTTTGTATTATTTTTTTATCTTCTTAACACTTCTTAACTTTCCTGACATTTTTTCTTATTATTCAGAATTTTCTTATAGATTGAAAAAAAAATCTGCATAAACTTCTAAACCTTGTAAATATTTTTTAAAATTATTCGTATTTTTCTTAAAATTTGAAAAAAAATTCTACCTAAATAAAAAAATGTCAAAAATTACTTTTAAGTCTGACCCGATTCGACAATTAGTCTTTACAATTGAACCATATTTAAAATTAGAAGCGCTTGAGCTCTTGAATTTTAATTGGAATCAAAGCCATTTTAAAGACTTTCAAAATAATCTTGTAGAATCTCGTATTATGTAAAATGATATGAAGTTTAATTTAATGAGATTGAATAACTTTTTCTATTAAAAAAGAAATTTAGAAGATAATCTCGATCAGAAAATAAATACCTGTCACTTCTCGATCAATGAAAATTCCCGATCTAGCAATTACCCTTACAAAAAAATCACAAGCAACAGCACTAGATAAACGCAACAGACGCTCAACGGGAAAAACGCGCAACGTGCGCAGTGCTACGGAAAACGTTCACTGCGCAGTTATAGTTTTTTAGTGACTCTCGGCGGAATTTTATAAGCCCGTATTCTCAATTATTGGATTACTCATTTTTTGAATTCTTTTTTACAAATCTCCGTACCCAACACGCTTGTGAAGAAATCCCTATGTTTTTATTTCTAAAAAAAATCAGATTCTAAATAGTGAAACAGTTTTAAAAAAAGTCGAGTTAAAAACAAGTTGGTGACGGGACAAATTGTCGTACGCGACAATTCCATTTCAATTCCTCGAGAGAAAAAAACTTGGAAATACAATTTATCTGAGTAATGCGATTTAACAGGGTACGAAGGGTGGAGAATGGTTGTAGGTACAGTAAGCACACTGCACCGTCCGATGGGAGGCAATAAATAAAAATACATCAAGTGCAACCTTTTATACCACAAATTGATACGCACGCTACCAGCTTCCCGCGGGATAGCATAACGGGTGTTCTGCTTATATTAACCGCTGGATTTCTTACAATTATAAATTTGAAAAAAAATGTAATTATATAATTATTCAAAAAAGTATCTCATTATATATATATATATATATACTGCTATTTAATATTAATACAATATTTATTATTTAAATGAAAATGAGAAAAAAACGCACGCGCTACGCGCATAATTATTTTTTTCCTCAAGAAGTTTTTAAATTAAAATATAGAATTCATTTTCAATTAATTTTTTTCTGAAAAAAGATCTTCCCCTTATCTCCAGTGGGATTCGAACCACAGAACTTCTGATTTTCGGTCAGGTGCTTTTCCTATTAAGCTAAGGTACAAATAAAATTTTTGAAGGAATCTGTATTATCATTAGAGAATAACAGAAAATTTTTAACGTCTTTTTCAGACTAAATGGAGTTATGAATTAAAACTCATTTTTGATCAATTTTTTTTATTGAAGAGCTCCGCTGGGATTCGAACCACAGAACTTCTTTTTTATTCAGAAAAAAATTAATTAAAAATGATTTTTGATTCCCAACTCCATCTAGTCTGAAGAAGAAGTAAAAAATTTTCTGTTACTCTCTAATGATAATAGAGATTTCTTTAAAAATGTCATTTGTACCATCTAGCATAATAATGTGTATATTTTCTGAAATAAAGTTTCTTCTATCGATCTCTCTAGTAGCTTAATGGGAAAAGCATCTGACCGGAAATCAGAAGTTCTGTGGTTCAAATCCTAGCCGAGTGAAAGGAGATCATTTTTTGTCAGAAAAAAATTAATTAAAAATGATGTTTAATTCATAATTCCATCTAGTCTGAAGAAGAAATTAAAAATTTTCTGTTATTCTTTAATGATAATACAGATTCCTTCAAAAATATGGAATTATTATTATTGTAAAATTGTTGTACTCTATAGTATGTAATGGCCAAGTAGATAAATTTTTAGACTAGCAAGACGAATTCTCAACGAAAAATGTAATAGTTGATACTTTAAACAAAAAAAATTTTTGTTTTAAATCAAAACAGTTTAATTCAACCAAACAATTTTACTTTAAACAAAAAAAAAAAGATAAAATTTCTACAAAAAAGATTAATTTCCTACCGAAGAAGACGAATTTTCAACCAAATAGTTGAATTTTCAACTAATGAAGATAAATTTTCGCCCAGAAATGAAATACTTAATTTTTCAGACAAAAAAATTATTTTTAACTCAAAATTGTAAATTTTGTAATAAAATAGTTAAGTTTTAAATGGAAGAGGTGAATTTTCAAAAAAAATATGAGTTTACGACACAGTTGAATCTTCAAACAAAAATATGAATTTTCCACTCAGAACAATAATCTTCCGTCAAAAAAGATTAATTCTTGAGAAAAATTTATGAATTTTGGTTAATTAATTAATTTTAATTTTGGTGAATTTCAAATTTGATGAATTAATTTGGTTAATTTTGGTGAATTATGGTTGAATTTTCAGTAAAAAAATTAATTTTTAATGAATTTTTTTAAAATAAATTTTTAACCAAAGTGATTAATTTTTAACTAAAACGATACATTTAAATGAAGGAAAATGAATTGTTGACCCAGTAGTTGAATTTTTAACTGGAAAATATAAATTTTCAGCCACATATAGAATACTCACATTTGCAGGTAAAATAGTTAAATTTTTAATCATAAATATAAATTCTCAACTAAAATCAAGAATTTATAATAATCAAAAAAAATGTATTTTTTTTGACAAATTCGTCCAATTTTCAACCAAGTATTTTAATTTTCACCCAAAAAAGAAGAATTCTCCATAAAAAAATGTAATACTTGATATTTCCACGAAAAAGATTTTAATTTGAAATAAAAAACAGGTGAATTCAACCATAAAATACAAACGAATTTTCAACAAAATAGTTAAATTTTTAAACAAAAATATAAATTTTCAACAAAAATCAAATGATCTACAACCAAAAAAAAAAAATGTCTAACAAAGCAGTTCAACTTCCAACCAAGTGTTTAATCTTTTAAACAAAACAGATAAATTCTAAACGAAAAATATATTAGTTGATATTTTAACCAAACATTTTTTCAATTTTAAATCAGAAACAGTTGAATTTAACCAAAAGAGTCAAATTTTGGATAAAAAGTTTAATTTTTAAACGAATTTTCAATTTATTATTAATTCAAAAATATGAATCTTTCACCAAAAATGATTGATTGTCAACAAAATTCATGAATTTTGGTTAATTAATTAATTTTAATTCTTGTGAATTTTAAATTTGGTTAATTTTGGTGAATTATGGTTAAATTATCAGTCAAAATATTATTTAAAAAAATTTTAAGTGTAATTTCTAGCCAATGAGATGGATTTTTTACTAAAAATTATGAATTATTTAAAAAATAGTTGGTTCTTTATACAAGAAGATGATTTTTCTGCCAAGAACATTTTTTTTCAACCAAAAATTAAATTTGGAAATTTTCAGTCAAAAAATATCTTGAAAAATTTGGTTTGAAAAATTTAGTTAAATTTTTAGCTAAATAAATGAATTTCTAACTAAATTGATGAATCTTCAATTCTAAAAATGAATTTTTGAGCAATTAGTTGAATTTTTAACTGAAAAAGATCAATTTTCAGCCAAAAATAGAATAGCTGTATTTGCAG
>JAABKJ010007545.1:205503033-205694074 GCA_011634705.1 Andricus grossulariae
TTTGCAGTCAAAATAGTTAAATTTTTGACCAAAAATATAAATTTTCCATTAAAATCGTGAATCTATAACCCAAAAAAAAATTTGGACAAAGTTGTACAAATTTCAAATAAGTAATTAATTTTCATCCAAAAAAGACGAATTCTCTATAAGAAATGTAATACTTGATATTATAAACCAACAGGATTTTGATTCTGAATAAAATCATTTGAATTCAACCAAAAAAAAAAAATAAATAGGAATTTTTCAAGAAATAGTCAAATTTTCAACAAAATATATGAATTTTCAAAAAAATTATTCATCTACAAAAAAGAAAAAGTTAACAAAGTAGTTGAGCTTTCAATCAGGTGTTTTAATTTTTAACCAAAACTTATGAGTTCTAAACAAAAAATGTAATAGTTGATATTTCAACCAACAAATATTTCAATTTGAAATAAAAAACAGTTAAATTCAAATAAAAAACCCAAATTATCAAAAAAAAGTGGAATTTTCAAAGAAATGTTCTATTTATTATCAACTCAAAAATATGAATTTGCTATCAAAATGATTAATTTTCAACGAAAATGATGTATCTCCACGGAGAACGCTGAATGACCCATGGATGAATAAACTGACATTGCATCCTTTGGAATCAACCCTTAGGTTCAAAGACGTTCAAGGATTCAAGATCAGATGCTATTCCATTTTGGTTTATTGTGGTGGACAACTTTTGAGTCCAGATTCGTATTCAGAATGCGAAAAAATATCGAAAACACCTAGACACATAAAATAAGCACAACATTTGTATATAATTTCTTGAGGAAGGTATGTTTCCAGTGAGAGTCGCAGAAGCGGACCTAAAGTGCCGCTTTTCAAGTTCGTAGGTATGTAATAGCCATTTTATATCTATAACGTCATAATTTTTGACGACATGAATATACAAATGGCTATGGTGTGAGTAAAGCTGGAAAGGGAGAGTTTATATTCGCTCCACAGGCCTGAGAAATGGCCGTATTCATGCATGTATTATATAAAATATAATAAAAATGATAGATATACTATATTATTATATTCACCAATAGAATTAAGAATGACCGCCAGAGTGAAAACGTAACTATAGACCATCCTCATTTTGCCACCCTCAATTGTTCAATTTTTATTTGCTATAAAAAAGTTGTTCTTTTTCGACCTACGATAACAAATATTGTGAACATTACAACGATAGAATTTCAAACTACACATATAGTGTCGAATCGATTGCTATATATTTGACCAAAAAAACTTGTAACGTACGGTTTTTTGCAATAACAAATATTTATTATTGTGTTTCAATATTCTACCATTCCTTTAAAGTTTGAATATAGAAGCTTTTTGTAATAGAAATCATGCACAAATCCTCATTTAAAATGATCTCATTGCAATATTCTGAATATTTGTCATCCTAGGTCGAATAATAACAACCTTTTGGCTGCAAAAGCTGTAAATGCATTGTTTCACTCATAAGATTTCGAGGAAAATCAAAACTAAAATAAAATACAACATTGTATAACAAAAAATATTAATTTTCTAGAGAAGGAATAGTTAAATTTTGAACAAAAGAGATGAATCTTCAACCGAAAATATTCATATTGAACAAAGTGGTTCAAGTTTCAAACTGAGTTCGTCTCGTTATTTCTAGTGACTCCTTCCCCCAACTCCTGTTACAACTGTACTTTTGATGAATGAATTTTGATATTCAAAAAGTTATCTCAAACCAGAATTTTTTTATAGTACAATCTTTAGTAACAAATTATTTCATAACATTTTTTAATTTTTTAATTTATGACTTGCTTTTTTGGAAAAAGTTTTACATACACGTCATATTTCAATCCTGAGCAAACGCCGGCAATTTCGTCAGAATTTTACTTCTGGAACATTATTATTTTGTGAGATTTGTTGACATTGAAGAACAGAGAAAGTGACAATCATTTTATTTAATAAATGGTAATATCTGACTGTTAGTGTTTAACGTTTTCTGTAAAACACTCTTCTTCGAGTAACGTGGTTATCAGATGCTGTATGAAAAAGTGCACTGAAATCATGTGTAGGGTAAGGAGGGGCAGCGCCGACCGGTGGGGCAAAAGTGACTTTGCTTATAACATCGCTATTATTCAACAATTTCAATTTGACTTTGCATTAAATAAATCTATTTTATTAAAGAGATAGTGTTACTTACTAAAAACTCGAAAATTGACGTTGAAAAAGAAAAATTATGCAGAAAACCGTTTTGACAACGAAAGAATGGAAGATTTACCGGCAGATATACAAAGTTTTCAACATTAGTGGCAATACTTACAGTATGAAAATTTGTTATTTCGACAGCTAAAGCAATATCACATAATGTCATTATAATAACTGAACGTGATTCAAGTCCAAAGTATATTAAATATCGTAAATGTTTGAGGCCTCACCAGGGGGGCAAGGCTGACGAAAATGATAGTTTAAAAGTGCTTAGGTTATGATAAGTGATCGGCAATGTACAACAGCCACTTATCTTCTGGGCTTCATACAAGAAACTATTGAATATTATTATTATCAATCCGGTCGGTACGGGAGAAACCTTTGCCAGTAGTCCGTCTCTAGGGAAATGTCAACGAATCAGAGGTTATATCACCGCTATCACTATTTTTATCGAAAATAACTTATTCTTCTTGCTGGATATGTTTAAGGGTCATTTTTCTAGTACATAAAATACCACAGACGCGAATCATCATGTTTTCCCATCTTCAGATGTTTTGATTTCTGTCAAAAGCTACAGTCGGCTTTACCCTCCAGTGAGGGGCAAAGCCGAGGAAATACAGCTTGTAAGAAATGATTAGATTATTGAATCATTGTTTCATTCATGTAACTAATACTCATAGAAATATGATATACAATAATGTAGGACTCTCAATGAAGGAAAAAATGGATCGATTCTACATCTTATTAACTTTAAAAACATCATTGACTGTTAACTGAACAGCACTGCCCCTCCTCATGTTATATTTTTTTTGTGAACAGAATTTTTATGCTCACTATTATTAGGATTTGCGACCGAAAAAAAGTTTGACCCAAAAAATCTTAAAGACCTGAGGTAAGGAAAAAAGTGAAGGTCAGATTCGCATTGTACGTGAAAAGCTATATGCTTAGCGGAAAAGAAACCTTTCATTTCATGAAGACGTTGGTGGTGTTATGTTGAGCAATGTTATTAATAATATTTAATAATAATGAGGAAATTAAATGTTTAGTTTGTCCGCTTCAGGATCGTCAAAAAAAATTAAGTAGGAATTTTGTATCCGAAAATACCTAGTTTTGTGAGGCTTTCGGAAAAAATATGGTACGGTCTGTTGTAAAAAAGGTAATAAATGTTTCTTAAAGAATTTGTCTTTGCAAAAAAACTTAGTTTTGACCATATATTTTCCGTGGTAAAGTTAAGAAGGGGAGGGGGAGGCAGTTGGGACCGCTTTATTATTTTCAAAATGGAAAAAATACATACTCATTTGTTTCAGGAACCTAACAAAAGTGGGTATTTCCATAAGCAAAATTCGAACTTTGCTGTTTTTGGACCAAACTAGTTCAAATATTAGCTCCTATGTTTTAGTTTGCTTTTCTTTCAAGGTTTTGTTAGTTTAAAATTGAACTTGTAGGTGGCCCAACGTTTTTTTTTTCAATTTTCAGGCATATTACACTCAAATTTGTTCGAATACACAAAAATAAATGCCTTTTTTCGAAAAAAATACAATAATTAGAGGTTCCGTAAGCCCTATGGAGATTAACACGTATTTTCCATAAGAAAAAAATATGTTCATTCAAATTTTATTCAGAATAGTGAATATCAGGAGGTGAATCGAGTTGAAGCTTAACATTTCTCTTCACGACTAGCCATAGAATATCAGTCAAGCCACATTCTACAGAGTTTATTTATGAGCCAATTCTACAACTGGACCTAACAAAAATTTCATCTGTCGTTGGACACAATAACAAGAAGATTAACATCACGGAATTAATGCATGTAAGATCATCAAAAAAAGACGTTACCTACCGACAGAAAAAAAGTGCAAAAATTCTAGGCGAGGTCGAGAAGAAATTAGAGTCATTCAGTGATCACAAGGCATTCCGCAAAAATCACTAAACACTTAATCGTGGGTCTTTTATTAGATTAGTTTTATCAACAATCCTGGGATTATTCACCTATTTTTTTGTTTCCAAAATCTTAATAGTAATATTAGACTGTATCGCTTGTATTAGCAAGAAGCGATCTAAGAGGTACATTATCAGAGACGTCAAACAAATTACTCAAAATTTTAAAGAGGCTGACCCTGATTATGAGTTAAAATTCAAAAATATCTCCAAGTGCCACTTACACGAATTCAAATCAGATCCTTTGCAAGAAAATCATCCTGTGGGTTCCTGAAAAAGCAGACAATATAACAAAAGTATCGGAGATAACCCTGCCCGAGGTACAGCGGGAAGAGTAACATTTGAAAAAATTTCACACAAATATACCATATTCTCTGTATGAACTTCAACCTCCTGCACAGAAGCAGCTAGGATTGAATATAAATTACATGACATTACTGAATGAGATAATGACTAAGGGGCTCGTGTGAATGAAGAATTTAAAAATCACTACTAAGCCCGTATACGTCTATACAATAAGCGTCTAAGCAAACGATAGTTCAAGTCGTGACACGTTCCAAAAAGTTATGTCATAAGTTTATTACCTTCTCACATAACTCAGAAATTTTACTGTAGGAAAATAATTAAAACAACTAGCATGGGAAAGGACTGTTCATTTTTCCCCGTTATTAAGGACAATAACCAAAATTTCCAGGGTGGGTTTGTTACGTAGCGTCATGGTAGGTGCATTTTCTTATCTTCCAGCGTTCTTCCTATTTAAGAAATCGATTTATT
Source organism: Andricus grossulariae (assembly GCA_011634705.1). Classification (NCBI taxonomy): domain Eukaryota; kingdom Metazoa; phylum Arthropoda; class Insecta; order Hymenoptera; family Cynipidae; genus Andricus; species Andricus grossulariae. Next base: position 205,507,942 of record JAABKJ010007545.1, read on the forward strand.
TGGATATATGATGTGATCTATGATAAATTACCCTTAATAAGAACGTTTGAATTACCGTTGCCTCATAAACAATTTCTTACTATTAGAAAATGTCAAGTGAAAGGAATCAAAGGTGTGTTTGAGTCACGTTATGCCAGTCAACATTTTTTAGAAGTCAACGATTCCTAATATAGCTTCCTTTCATGTTTCCTTTCCAAATTATTGCTTTAAAATGAACATCAAGTTAAAATTAGCAAAATGTTCGGAAAAGTACCATACCTCATTCACGAATTCGTACCTGGGAGTCGGTACATTATTGCAATCACAGGTCTTTCACAGGTTTTTGATATTAAAAATCACGATCTATTTCCTGAAAGTTTATTATTTGCAGTGACATAAAATTTTCCAAAATAGCAGTTCAAATGAAAAATCGAAGAAAAAAATGCAATGGTATTTTAATGTTTTAATTCAATTTTGATACAGCATCAGGCTACAAGGATTAATATGTTTCATTTTACAATTTTTAAAAATTCTCGACATTACTGCTCATTATATTTCTTTTCATCCTCTAATGATTTCTATCTGTCTTATATATTTCACAAAGAATCCCAGTATATTTCAGTATTGCATAAAACGTCACCATTGGATGTTGATAACACAATATATTCTTGGATTGGCGTGATACAAATTTACCCTTTTTTACAACCAATCGAATTTATTTATCGGCATGAAAATAGTATCTTCGAATCTCAAGTGCCGGTTCTGATTTGGCTCGGGAATAAGCCGAATATATCCAAGCTGTCCAAGTGCATATACTAGTATTTCAGGAGAAGGCGTCCGGCCCGGAGGAGAACTGATCCTAGTATGAAACGGAGGCTACTGAGGAGAAGTCCGGGCAGGTGCATTTTGTCTGGCACAAGAAGAAGGAACAGGATAGCGTTTGCCATTGGGATTCCATTCTGACTCTAGTGAATCGTCATTAGCAAAAGCTTTAATAAAACTGTTTGGGAAGATTGGGTGACTTCTGCCAACTGGACAACATCTTATTTCGTCTGCTGTCAAATTATCAACTGCGCCACTAATTATATTTATTTTTATTCGCGAATTATTTTCTTTTGTCCTATATATTCCATGAAGAGTCCCACTGTAATCCAATATTGCAAACACGTCACCACTGGATGTTGATAATACAATATATTCTTGGTTTGGCCCAAGCTCATAGGTCGTATGATATATTCGCATTCGAATCGGTTCATAGGCAGAAAAAAAGTATCTTCGAAATTCAAATCGCTGGTTCTGGTTTGTGCAAGAAACAAGCCGAACATAGCCAAGTCGTTCTATTGGACATCCAAGCACATGCACAGAAAGAGGCCTTCCTGGAGAGGACCTATACCTGGCATGAAGAGAAAGCTCCTGAGGTGGAGTCCGGTCAGGTGAATGTTGTCTATCAGAAGAAGTACCAGGGTTACGTTCGCCATTATTAGAATTCAATTCGGGCTGTAGTGTATTGTAGTTTGCGAAAGCTTTAATAAAACTTTGGGGGAAGATTGGATGCTTGTTGCCTACAGGACAATCTCGAATTTCATGTGGGGTCAAAATATCAACAGCGCCGCTTATCATATTTATTTTAATTCTCGATCTAACTGTATTTGTCGTAGAAATTGAACGAAGAAATCCGCTATACTCCAATATCGCAAAAATGTCTCCATTTGACGTTGATAATACTATATATTCTTGGCTTGGAACTGGCATATAGCTCCTTCCTTCTCTTCGCAATCTCATTTGTTTACCAACAGGAAAAACATATCTTCGAAATTCGAATTGTAGGTTCTGATTCTTGCGGGGAATAAGTCGAATGTATCCAAGTTGTCCAAGTGTATATCCAAGTACTTTCTGTGAAGGCGGCCACCCAGGAGGCGGCCTGGTTTCGGCATTAAGATTAAGCCCCTGAGGAGAAGTCCGGTCAGGTGAATGTTGTCTGTCAGAAGGAGAAGAACTAGGGTTAAGTTTGCTATTAGAATTCCATTCAGACTGCAGTGAATCGTTATTTGCTGAAGCTATAATGAAATTTTCAGGGAAGATTGGGCGTGCTCTGCCCACTGGAATATTTCGCATTTCATCTTTGGTCAAATTACCTACTTCGCCGCTTATCATATTCACTTTAATTCTCGCTTTAGTACTATGTGTCGTATATATCGCAAGGAGAATCCCGCTATAATCTAATATTGCAAAAATGTCTCCATTGGATGCTGATAATACAATATGTTCTTGGTTTGGCACGGGAATACGGTTCTTTTCCGGTCGCAATCTAATTGGATAACCAGCAGGAAAAACGTATCTTCGAAATTCGAATCGTAGGTTATGATTTCTGCGGGGAATAAGCCGAATGTATCCAAGTTGTCCAAGTGTATATCCAAGTACTTTATGTGAAGGTGGCCATCCAGGAGGCGATCTGTCCCTGGCACGAACTAGATGCTCCTCGGCAGCCTGAGGTATACGACGAGGAGGAGAAGAGCGATAGTGAACCGGGCGGGGAGTATCAAGGCAATCTCTCTTTGACTGCGAACTTAACTCTGTGAAAGGAAATAGAGGATTTATGTTTCTTGTTGAACAAACTTCAAAAAGAGCTTGATACTTCATTCTTGTTTTCGGTGTAAAATACTTTAAAATCGTGAGTAAAGTATTCTGTAAAGAAAAGTTGTGCCATGAAAATGTCAGGTTGAAAATGGTTGAGGTTCACTATGTTTGAATTTGACACAACTCATTGTTTTGTTTTCATTTTTCAAAATTATTGTGAACTCGTTAAAGATCACCTGAAGTTCTTATAAACTTCATGGTATTTCATTTAATTATTTAAATTTCAATAGAATAGAAGTCTGATGATTGATGCACGTTAATCAGTTCTAGATAATTTCAGTACCATTTTGGTTCACTAAATGATTATGATTTCAGAGAACTATATTTAAAAACAAAATCTCGTTTGCAACTCAATCTTCTCTTCTTAAAAATGCGACCATTTTGTGGAAAAAATTAATTATTTTTTGTTCAAAATTTGTCTGCCTTAATTGCAAATCCAACTTTTTGTCTGAAAGAACAATTTTTCGGTGAAAAATGAAAAAAAAATTTCTTTATATGCTCTAATATCTGGCCGAAACTGCATCCCCATTGGTTGAAAATTCTATTGTATTTCTAAAAAGTACTTTCCTTATCGTAAGCTTAGTAGTATATTATGCACAATGAATAAGAAGTTGGACATTATTGATACATGAATGTTTGCAGTGAGAGCCGCAGGAGCCGACTTCAAGAGATGCTTTTCAAGTTCGTTTGTATGTAATGGCCATCAAATTTATGAAGTCATAATGCCGTCCGAGACGAGGAATACCGAGCCTGACTCGCTTTTGCCTCGATCTCGCATCGGTTTTCCCGAGGAATGCGACAGATATGCGCTAGTGGAGCGGACAGCTTGTGGGTCTGCATCAATTTAAAATGTCTATACCTCACACCTATATACCTATCTACCCTATACCTATATACCCATCCACACTCTTCTCTCCAACCGAGCTATTCACGCCTACCCTGAGAGGGAAATTGCTTAATTATATGATAATAAGCTATAAGTACCTCTAAGAAAGCATCCACAGGCGAATATTGTCACGACCAACACTCGCGGCCACTGTGTAAGCATAACAGCGGTAAAAGACGAACTGCAAACTACACCATGCTCCTAATTTTGTACCTACAACGTCATCGCAAATGATTTAATACCTCGTATTAAATTAACTAATTACATCATCATCTCATCTGTCATTTTAATTAGTCCGTGGCTATGATGAAAAACCGGGGTTTTCTCAACCAGAGAACAAGTTTGGAAAAAAAATAACTATTTCAAAGTAGAATTTTAAAATATTGTGGTGTGTAATGTCTACGTTTGTTGAATAGAATACATTTTTCGGGACATTTAAAAAATCAAAAGTGCGTACCTACTTAAATCACTTTGACTACTACATATTTTCAAATTTTATCAAACTTGAATGTATAATAAGTAATAAATAAGTCAGTTATAAGACTTATATAAACTCATATGATTAGAACACAATCGATTCTAAAATTCACCCCTACAAAATACCCCCCCCTACGAAACACAATCGATTCTAAAATTCACCCCTACGAAATACTCTTATAGATTCCTGGAAATGAAAAAAAATATTGTGGCTCCAAAATTTATGAATCATTTTTTCAGCATGGAAAAAATTTCTTATGTTCACAATGTACTGCCAAAACATAGAAAAAACCAGACCATTACGAAAAACAAGTTAATTTGAAAAATTCAGCGACTCGTCATTTTTAATTATCTGATATTCTCAATTTCTTCAGAAGTACATTTTAAACTTGAAAAAGCTTTTATATGCTTAAAAGAATTATGTTTAGAGCTTCTAGAATTTTTCATTTCCAGGTGCTCATACAAAAATTAATTTTTCCAACAGAAACTCTAAAAAAAATATCTGGAAAAATTGTGAGAATTAGTCGTATTATGCAGTTTAAGAAACATCAAATTCATGATTTTGCCAAAACTGTGAATAACGAATTATTCTATTCCGTTGCGACTTAGTCCAACCGCAAGATTTTGATTTATATTCCAAAAATTTTAACAGATTCCAAAAGACTTCGCAGAAATTGAAAAATTTCACATGGATTTTGACTACACTAAAAGGCTTTCTGAAATTCACCAAGATGTCCAAATATTTAAAGATTTCACAAACATTTCAAATATTGTAATTTGTGTGTGCAAAAAACTCGAAAATCGAAGTTCGAACGAGTAGAGTCGAGCTTGTAAGCTTTCGAGTCGAGTCGAGCTGAGCTAGATCCGGTTCGAGCCGAGCCTAGTCGAGTCGAGATCGAGCTTTCCAGAAAGCTCAAAAATTTTCGAACACTCGAATGACTTTGAGAACTCGAAGCTTTCGAGTTCTCGGATGTCTGCGAGAACTCGAAAGGATCGAGCACTCGAATACTTTTCAGCTATTCGGAAGTTTCGAGCTGCTCGAAAGTTTCAGGTTCTGCAAAATTTTGAAATTAAGGATTTTTTCAAACCCGATACCACAAGTTTTTTCGAATTGCTCACAGCGATTTTGAAATAAAAATTAAAAATTCAAGATTTTTTATCCAAAACGATGACCAAATTCTGTGTAAATTCAATAAACTGACAACATCCTTGAATATAATAAATTTCTTCAAAATTTCAACTAAATTCATGATCAGAAACCCAAAAGTAACTCTAGTATACTGAGTCGTATGGAAATCCTTTCTGAATAAAAAATCTCGAATTCTTCCTTTTGATTCTAAAATCACTGTTAGCAATTCCAAAAAACCCCTGGTACCGGGTTTGAAGAAATTCTTTTAATTTCAGAAGCTTCGAGAACCCGAAACTTTCGAACGAATTTCTTCGAGAACTCGAATGTGTTTGAGAAACTATCCGGGAACTCGAAACATTCGAGTTCTCGAAGCCGTTCGAGTTCTCGAAACTTTTGAGTTCTCGAAGCCAAAATTTCAAAAGATTCCAAAAGATTTGACAGAAATTTCAAGATTTACCATAGATTTTGCATACTTTAAAAAAGTTCAAGAAATTCACAAACATTTAAATAACTACTATAATATTACACACAAAAAATACTACCAGAGTGAAGTTAAATCTTTAAAGAAATCCTAACATAGTCGTGTTTGATTCCAAATTATTCAGTAATGGACAAAAAAGTATAAAATGTGATCAGGCTTCGACTTTAAAAATTCATTAAAGAACGATAATTAGTATTAGCGCGTCAGAGTGGCAAAAGAACGCTCCTGCTAGCTGTCAGCTCTGCTAGCGCACATCTGTCGCATTTCTCGGAAAAATCGAGGCGAGGAACGTGAAAGGATGTCACGAGACGAGGCAAAACTAGACGTGAAATACCGAGACAGCAGGTATGTCTCGTCTCGTATTCATGCATGTATTATATGAAACATAATAAAAATGATAAATATATTATATTAGTATATTCACCAATAGAATCAAGTAAGACCACCAGAGTGAGAACGAAAGTATAGACCATCCACATTTTTGCAATGTGGCGGAAAAACTGATTATTACTTCAGTTAATAGTTTGGTTAACACCTGTATAAATTGAATAATGCTCTATTGCATCATCAGAGTATGAATATATTCGTAAGTAGTCGTTATCTCACATATACGTGAGATGACGACGTGACTAGTTTAAAGATTGTCCTTCGCAGATATCATTATTGCATTTTCGTTTCAAATAAAAGGCATTGGTTTTCTTCGGTGATGAAATATATATGTTACAAAAAAATGGTTCAAATGGAAAGTTTTTCGAATAGTTGAAACTACAGAGAAAAGTAACTGTGAAATAAAGAACAAACAATAACATGATAAAATACGGTTTGTATTCTGTGTACCCTCCAATTCAAATCAAATATTCTAACCAAAACAATATAAAATCTTACAGTTTTCAAGGATTTTACTCTAAATTATAAAAAAGTATACCCGTAATATGTGTGTGTAAAGGACAATAACCTACTAGAACACATAATATTTAAAAAGATGCGTTCCTCATTTGACTTTTGAAATTAAACTACTAGACTTCATTTTAGTAAAAATCCTGTTCAAACAGAAAAAATTAATTGTTTTGGAAACTGAACTGGGCTAGGATCGTGCAATTTTTTTTAATTATTTGAAAAAATTGACTTTTTGAAGGTTGAAGTTAAAATACTTCGTCAAAAATTAATTTAGTTAATTAAAGATTCACGTGTTTGGTTGAAAATTAATCAGCTATTTAATTTTTTTAATTTATATGTTTTGTTTTGAGTTCTCCTTTTTTGGTAGTAAACCAATCTTTTTGATTGAAAGTACTAATTTATGAGCGATATAGAGAGAGAAATTTAAAAAAACTGAAATTTTCTACTTCATTCCCAGAACAAGGAGCAAGTAATAATAATTTTCTGAATTGTGACTTTCGTAAATTGTATGAATAATTCTAGAAAATTATATCTTTTAATGATTTACTGAAAAACAATATTTTGCCTAACCTAATCATGTGCAAAACTACGAAACTTGCTCTACATTTCGTGATAATTTCAGTTCACTTCTTCAGGGCTGACCTGAAACTGAAGTTTCAGGTTATTTTATTCTTATATATATTCTCCAGGATGCCTATGATCGGCCAGAGTGCCCCATGGTGGGGACTGCTTGAAATTGATTGGCCAATTGAGCATTTTTTTAAAAACCCGGGAGAACGGAAAGCCAAATCGAATTGGTATTATATCCACTGTCCCTATTGATGTTATTAGGGTGTTTCAAGATTTCGATTGCTTCTCTATGCTTCTTCAGAAAAATATTGTACGTTTTTGCGATGACAGTTGTTTTGCCAAATAAAATGCTATGTTTGGTTTCAATATGATGCTCAGCTAGTGCTGATTGCGTGAAATGTTTCAGCTTTACTTTACTCTCATGTTCCTTTACACGTTGGCTTACCGCCCTCCAGGTTTCTCCAATATAGACTGCCACAAGAACAAGGAATTTTATATACTCTTGGATCACTGAGAGGTGCCTTTTTACCTTTAGGGTTGTTTAGAAGTTGTCCTATTTTCGCAGGTTGTTCAAATATGGTTTGAATTTCGTGTTTGTTGAGAATTCTTTCTATTTCTTCTGTGATATCTTGAACGTAAGGTAGGATGGTGGTCGCTTTTCTCTCTCTTTCTTTAGTGGGTTGTGTTGACTTTTTTTTTGTGTATTTTTTTATTGCTTTCTCAATTTGTTTGTTTGTGTAATCGTTTTGTATCAGGATTTGTGTAACCTTTTGTAATTCCTTTTGTGAGTTATCTTTATCTGTTGTGGAGACAGCTCTGTATATAAGGAAATTGATACGTCCAAGAAAGGCAATTTTCCGTTTTGTTAAATTACTATGGTGAACTGGATGTTTGGGTGTAAATGATTGATGAAATCGAAGAACTTGTGTAGTTTATCTAGTCAATGTCTTCAGATGACAGAAGTGTCGTCAACGTAACGGCACAAAAATTTCGATTTGAGCTTGGATTTGTTGAAGCTTTCAGTTTCCTGATTTTCCATGAAGATGTTGGCTATTACAGGTGAAATTGGAGATCCCATTTCTGCTCCTGAAGTTTGTTTATAGAATTGGTGATTGAAAGATAAGTAAGTATTATTGAGACAATGTTCTATCAAAGGTATGTAATCGGAAGGAAAGTTTGCAAAGAATTCAATAATATTGATTGTATCAGAGATTGGTTGTGAGTTGTGAGTTGGTGAGTTTATTGCACTGACGATGGGTCTGAGTGGAATGTTGTCTTTGTGGATTTTTGGAAGTCCGTAAAGTTTTGAAGAGGTGGGATTAGTAGGTATTAATTTAGATTTTGTTTGGCTGTCAAGTTGAGAGTCTTTCAGAAGGGTTTCTGTTTTGCTGACTACTGTTTTTGTGGGGTCTATTTTCAGTTTTTTATATGTATCGTCAGTGAGAAGGTGCATGATTTCATTGTTATAGTGCTCTTCATTCATATTTCTGTTGTGTTGCCTTTGTCTGCAAGTAATATTGTGATATCTTCATTCTGGTGGAGTCCTTCAATTTCTACTTTTTCTTATTTTGTTAAGTTTGAGGAGGGAAGTTGGGCTTGGCGTAAGATTTCGGCTTTCCTACGACGTATGTCATTCGCTTTTTTGGGTGGAAGGCTATATACTGTGAATTTAAAATTACTGATGATTTCTTCTTTCGGGATTTTGGAGGAAGCTACCGCGAAATTCGGTCCTTTAGATAAAGCTAAAATCATTTCATTGCTGAGAGGATGGTTAGAGAAGTTTTTCACTGTGTGAGTTAATGATGCGTTCCTTCTGGAAGTAATTTGTCAAAATTTGTTTTTTTCTTTTTGAGCAGGAAGATCTTCAATACATGGGGATTGGTTAAGTGATATGTGGTCCAATGTAGATCAAATGTCAAATTTTCGATTTACACGCGATTGAAACCCAAAAAATCTTCAAATTTTGAATTTAAATTTATCATTTGAAAGATGCTATAACCATTGATAGATGATAACCTCCGAGTTTTCAAATTTTTGATTAATATAAATTTCGATATTAAAACGATTACTTTAGCCAAGTAAAGTTTAAAGAACAAGAAAAAAATCTGCTTTAGCCCTGATTTGTACCAAATTAATCGTTTTCATATAAAAATTGATGATAATTGAGAAATAAGAAACTCGGACGTCAACATCTATTAATGGTAATAACATCTTCCAAATAATAATTTGATCAAACCTACGTTAGTACATCTGTCGCAGTGGACAAATACGTATAGAATTTTCCTGTGAAAAGATAGCTATGGAGAACAAGATAATATCTGCTGATGCCTTGTTGGCGTAATAGGTTACGCTCCACTCATAGATAGTCGCGTGCTGGTTCAAATCCGGACTAAGGCAGATTTTTTTCTTGTTCTTCGAAATTTATTCGTCCAAAGTAATCGTTCAATTCTCCAAACCTATATTGATTAAAAATTTTTAATCTGGTAAAAATTAGTTGAAATCTTCTAACTTAATGAAAAAAATAATTAATGTCTAAAAAGCTAAAAGCAAAAAAACGTTTGTAGCAAGAGTTCTACACAATGCTGCAATTTTTCCTATTTTGGGACATTTTCCACTCGCATGAGGTTTAAAGTTATTTGTGGAAAATTACTTTTTAAAATTAGTTAAGGGCTGCCTAAACATCACAAGGTACAGGGACCCTCTATCCGCAACCCGAGGACGCGTTCGGTGGCTTTGTCATAGGCCCTTCAGTTCTATTCAAAAGCAATAGAAACCGAAACCGAAAAATATATACATATACATACATATACATATAGATATACAAACACAAATGCATATAGTTTCATAGGAGATCGAGAATCTTAGTTTTTGTTTTAGCTGACCGAAAACGTGGCAATGTTGTGATGCGCCCACGTGTTCGGGCATGCTAGCAGTACCGCAGTCAAGTCGATCAGCGGAGGGCGTCCGGCGTAAAGCGAGATAGATTTATGTAAGGAGAGTATGGTAAGAGAAGGAAGAAGAAAGTAGAACGGTCGAGGCATCGTATCCAGGCCGATGATGCACGAGAAAGAGACGGCGATATGGACGACCTATGCAAGAAGGAAATCGAGCGTGGTGTTCGTAGTGTATATGCTTGCATGTGAGCACGCCGCTTCAGTTCCTCGTTAGCGGCTTGTTGTTCCTTCCTTCCTTCGCTTTTTCACACCCATAACCATGGGGGTAACTTATACAACTACCCCGTTCTTTAATCTATACGAATCTTAGATAGGGAGGGCGCGTTGGTCCTGAAACGCATTTGCGTTTTTAGTTTTCAAATTTTTCCCAAAGGGGAAAGAAAATTATGAAATATTTAAAATTATAATTCTTTATTCTAGAAGTCAGCTCGCAAGCCAGTTCCGCCGGAGCTTGCAATGCTTCGTCAGCATGATAGCAAAAGCTCTCGGGTTACGAGCAATACAAAGTGTTTTTTTCATTCACTGCGTTTAATTTAACACAGCATGAAATAATATTTCATGCTACATTAATTCACGAGGGATGGAAAATTTTATATAGCTATGTGGATTGGTTTCAAACATTAAATCGTAAAAAAAATGGATTTTCATACAAAAAGCTTAATTTTCAACCAATGTGATGAATTTTCAAATAAACTAATTAATTTTCAATTAGAGTGAATTATTTTTTAACAAAAGAATTACATCTTTAACGAAAGAGTTAAATTTTCCACTAAAAAGGATGAATTCGCAACGAACCACGTAATATAATTGAAATTTCAACCAAAAACGATTTTCATTTTAAATTTAAAAAAAAAACAGTCAATGTCAACCAAGAAGATTAATTTTTGACCAAAAGGAACAAATAATTCAATAACAAACAGCAAATTATTATAAAGCACAATAAAAAGAAAAAAAACGAAATGGGTACTGAGGCTGATATTTTATTTACACTTGACTTTGACCAAGTTTCTTAAGTTTTAACTTTATCGTTCATACTTTCCTCTTTTTTTTCTTTTTAATTCACCTAAATAAAAAATGCATTCCCTATAACAAGCATTTTTCAGCAAAAATAAGATATAATTCACTTTGTTTACGAAGACTTCCCTTTATAGGTTAGGTTTATGAGTTTTACCGAAAAACTTTTATTCAATATATTTATCTCTATAAACGATTGAAATAAAATTTCAATGTACCATTAAGTTCGATTTCCTATCGAAAATAAAATAAAATAAGCCATATTAATAAGAAAAAAACACATTTCTTTGCTGCTCCATAATAGGGATATGGATAATGAAACGCCAGTACAAGAGTTCAAAATTTGTTTCATAATAGGTGAATAAAAGTCGTTCCGCTTTTTCGTAAATATAATAACCTTGCTTAGAGTAAATTAAGCTTTTAATAGGCGTTTTGCATTCAGAAAAGATCAGCGAATTCATTGATATAAACAGTTTGCAAATGTATTCTATTATCGTTCAAAAATTAATGAAAATCTCGAAACCCCCTCAAAAATTGTATCATGATAAGTTTTTAGTCCAAGACTATTAAATTAACAACCGAGATCAAGTGCCTCGAACACTAGAGGACAAACTTCCATCAAACAGTTGAATTTTCAACCCAAAAAGGTGAATTTATCACAAAACGTAATAGTTAATGTTTCAATTAAAAGGTATTATTACTTTTTTATTTATTTCAAATCAAAAACAGTTGAATTTAACAAATAAAACCGGACAACGGTTTTGTTAACTGAGTAATTGAATGTTTTTTAACTGAAAAAGATCAATTTTTAACCAAAAATGAAGCACTTAAATTTTCATGTGAGAGAATTAATTTTCCATCAATAAGATAATTTTTTGTCGAAACAGTTTAATTTTGTACCAGTGACGTGGTTGAATTTAGTACCAAGTTGTTGAATTTTTAACCAAACAGACAAATTTTCTACAATATAGTTGAATTTTTCAGCCGAGCATATGAATTTGTACCGTCGACCCAGGAGGAAGCTACCTAGAGAATGCCCCACACTCCTGGGTAGCTGGGTTGAATAGGCGCCCGTTCTTGGGGAGGGGAACCCAGGCGCGTACTACTTCGCTCGACTGGCGCTGGAAAAAAAAAGAGACAAAAGGGGGGATATTCGGAATTAGCAATCGACCTGCCCTAAGACGAGTAACCCCTGCCTCCCAGCTTACCAGGGTATAGTGGGTGCGTACTCGGGGGTTCCCGTATTTATCCTTCAAATGCGCCTGGATCCAAATGAGCGTAAGTTCCTCCCTCATGGGCAGGAGGCCTGCGAAGGGAGTAAATTTGGGCATTTCAGCACCAGGTGGCAGGTTGTAAGGTCCCAGATCGCCCTTCTGAACTCCCACTTCCTCCAGCAGGGATAGGCATTCTGTGAGAGTATTTAAATATCTCTCCTGGAACAAAAAAATAAAACAATTCACCAACCAGAGATTAACTAATAACCAAACAGTTCCATTTTAATGAAATAGATGAAATTCTAATCTACGAAGAGAAATTTTAACCCAAAAAACGGCTTTTTAGACAAATAAATTATTTTCACACCATAGAGACGAATTTTAAAGCAAGTGTTACGTTCCGAGTTTTATAAATTGGATCTCGTAGCTTCCTCCTAGGGGACCAAACTGAACAAATAAATTTTTTAAACTAACCCATTTTCTGTTATTGATTGTTGTCAATCATCTGCTTGTTTAATTTTTGTGAGTTCGATATTTCTACAAATTTCCTCTTACGTTCTGTAATATGATATGGGAAGTTAGGGATATTTAGATGAAATCATTTTAAATAAACTAAATAGAATACACACAAACAGGCATATTTATTATAACACAAATCAATTCATAGAAATGAAACGATACTACATTACCAATTTTGCGTTGTAATACTTAGTTATCTATCCCATTCTACCAACCTCGATAGATGAGAAAAGAGAAAGAAAAAGAGAAATATCACTGATCTATTTTCCTCTATTTTATTTATCGACGACGGGCACTTTTACTTTTCATAGCCAGATTACTTTGTCTATTTTTTCTATACGCGTTTCCGCGCACCCACATAGTTTACACTTCAATAGTATAAATTCACAAAAGTTCTTAGTGGGCTCTGAACCTAAATTGCTGGGGATACTTTCAAATCCTCCAACAATTCACTAATTCTTTTGTGAATCAGACTATTTCGAATACTGTTCAATAATTGCTTTATTTCTTTTTTGAGTTTCGGAACTAAGGAAATTATCTGCCAATTCCTCGCGTTACTCTTTAGCTTTTTCCACATCTTTACTCACTCCTCTTACTCACTTTCTCTTAACGCACTTCACCTATTTTTTTTTTAGTCTGCGCACTATACCGATAATAGGGTGAGATTTCGCAAGATCCTCATCGGGAATTTTTCACCACGTTATATGCACATACCCGGACGTGGCCACCGCCAATTTCAAAATTCCATTTTGATTGGAAAATTGCTTCGAAATTCCCTGACTGAGCTACAGTTGCCCCTGATATCAAATCAAACGAATCCAAACATCATTTAAAACTGAAAAGAAATAATCACAAATATTTTCGGCGAGCCGTGAATGGATTTACAACGACCTAAGTTAACTATATCCAATTTTTTTAAACAAAATTCTTTGATTTAATTATTTTGAAAAAAGAAAAAATGTACGTCTCTTTATTTTTATTTCTTAACATTAAAAATATAAACAATTTAAACATTTATTATTGCACAAAGTTTTAAATATTACAAGTTTTTCTCATTTTTTTGAACAATAATTAATAATTTCAAATTGAAAGCGTTGGGAATTTAAAACCGAATATATTGAACAATTTTAAATTGAAAAGGTTCCAAATAAAACAATTTTAGGTTAGGTAACATTTTTAAAAAAATTACAACATTTCTACTGGAATAGAAAAGAATTGAACTTATATCATGTCTACATAAAAGCGTTCGAAGTGGAATAATTTTAAAATTAAAAATGTGTAATCCGAAGCTCTCAATATTGAAAAATTATAGACACCAATATTAAAAGTTGGATCATTTCATTAAAAAGGAATTAAAATTGTATTATTTCTAGTTAAAAGCGTTCAAAATTTAGTAACAATTCATGATCAAAGACTTCTGAATTCAAACGATTTTCAATTTAAAGCGATTACAATTTGACAATTTGAATTTTGAAAACTAAATTAAATGTTTCTAAGCCGAAGCTTCTGAAATTATAGAGGTTTTAATTGTTCCTAGATACAAAATTATAAATTAACATTAAAATTTATTAGACAAATTTTTCTAAGATCAACAAATAAATTCAGCATTAAAAATGAGTACAATATCAATTATAGCTTGTATTGAATCAATTCAATCTGTTGAATTTTCAACAGAATAGTTGAATTTTAAATAAAAAAAATGTTTGTTAGTTAAGAAAAGAAAAGACAAAAAATTTTCAAACAAATTCTTAAGTTTTCAGGCCAAAAGACGAATTTCAAGTAAACAGTTGAATCCTCAAGAAAAATAGATTAATTTTTAAAAAAAGTTAATTTTCCACCGAAACAGAATAGTTTTCAATCAAACCAAGAGAATTTTCAACTAAGGAATAACAATTTGGAACCCAAAATCGAAAAGTTAAAGTATAAATCGAAAAATTAATTTTCAAGTATAGGGATGATCTTTCACTGGTAATGATGAATTTTTTAACCAAAACAATGAATTTATCAGTTTAAACTTTCAAGCAAAAATACAAATTTTCTGTAAAATACTTTAATTTTCAACTAAAACGTTAATTTTGAAACAACCAGCTGTTTGTTTAAAAACAAACGAATTTCTATCTAAAAATGGAAAAATTATATCAGCTACAAAAATTAATTTTTAAATAAAGAAAAAACAAATGTTTGACAGATGAATTTTTGACCGAAAAGATAAAATTCCTGAAAAAGAGACGAATTTCAAAACGGAAAAGACAAATTTTCAACCAAAAATCAAAAATTGAAATTCAAAATAAAAAAAAAATCTAATTTTTATCTCAAAAAAAAAAACGAATAATCAACCAAATATTCAAATTGTTAAGCACATACACGATCTCTTAACTAAAATAAGGAATTTTGCAACAAAATAAACGAAGTTTCTACAAATTAAATTTTCAATCTGAAAATATAAATTTTTAACAAAAGAGTTACTTTTCAGCCAATAAAAATGTTAACCTAATAGATTAGTTTCCATCAATTAAAAATTAATAATTTTGAACAATAAATGGATAATTTACATTATCAGTTGAAAAAAAACTAATTTTCAACAAGAAAAACGAATTTTCACCAAAATAGTACATTTTTAACCGAAGAGATGAACCTTGAAAAAAAAGGATTTTGAACAACAATGATGAATATTTAACTGGAATACTTCAATTTTTAACAAAAAAAATGAATTTTTAAACAATAAGAATAATTTCCAAACAAAAAGAATAATTATCTACCAATAAATACAATTTTTCGACCAAATAGTTAAATTTTAAAGAAATCCATGCATTTTTAACAAAATAGCTGTATTTTCAATGAATTACTATTTTGCACTTATATCTTTTCACCATCCGTGGGCTTCCAGAAGGCCGGGTCTATCGCCAGGACGATTTCGCATTCCTCTCTCGGACGGTGGATGGATGGAGACATCGTCAAATAAAATTACTTTTCCACACAAAAAAAGAGAAAAGCACAAGATGTTCGAGTCACTGAGAACTGTGGAAGAAAAGAAAGGCCGAAGGGATGTTGAACTTGCTCCACTGACCCACACGCACCGACTGGGTTTCTATTTCACCAGACGTACCGACAATCAAGAAACGCAAAGGCGACTAATTAGCAACCCGCGAGACCAAGATTCAGCGAGGCAGTAGCCGCCATGATTATCCCCTCCACTCATTCGACTTTGTGGAATTATAAAAAATTCTAAGATATACAAAATTTCTTTTATAAAAGTTTTTAATGATTTCGTAAAATTTCCGCATGTCTAAAATTTAAGGGAAATTCTAGGAATCTGACAATATTTGAAGGATTCATAAGATTTCAAAAGCCTTATCAGTTTTTATGGATTTCACAGTCTTTTAAAATTATTTCTAGAGAATTCTGATTATAAGTGAAAGGAAATTAGATTTTAAGGAATGTCTATGAATTTTAGAGATTTTAAGGGAGTTTGGTAGGATTTCAACAAAAATTCGAACCCAGCGCTCCATATATTTTTCTCTCTCCCCCCCTTTCTCTCGTCTGTGGTCCTCTGCACTCATAAGTCGCCCTAAACTTCGGGGAAGAAGTAATAAAATTCGGGTGTGGTTTGCTACGAGATAACCCAACTTAAAATAAATTTTCGGTTGCTCTAAAATTAATGTCGCCTGAATTATTATTTCAAGCTGTATTAATTCAGACTCTACATAAGTTACAAAGTCTCGCTTTGTTCGCTCGTAACCTGAGAGCTCATTATCAAAATACCTACGTAGCATTCCACGCGGAAAGAAGTTTGGGTAAGCGGCTGCACTAACCGTAGTATTGCAGCGCCACTGCGCGTGTGGTGTAAATGCTGTGTCACATTCCGGTAAACGAATGCCTCAAACCTGCGTCGAAATTCTCTCCCGCGTGTGGGACAAAATTTGCCCCATAAAAGGGAAAGCGATCGGCCAACTGCAGCCAGCGCATGTCACTACGGAAGTAAATCTGCACTCTTAATTTTTAAATGAATAGAATAGAATGAATCGAAATAGAATATTACGTTCATTTTGAAAAAAATTAATGTATGAAATGGGCATTTACATGAAAGTTGTCATGCTTCACGATACAATAATGAATGTTAAGCTCTTTGCAATTTATAGGTTATGTGCACATATTTAAAACGGCAAACATATATATTTTATGAAATATTTACATTCGAAAAGATGCCTCAAATGCTGAAATCGTACTTTATAAAAAAGTCATCCATTTTTGAACACGAAAAAACCACCTCGATAACCACTTGCAAATAAATAACTAAACTCCCAAACTAGTGAACGGTTTTCGGTAAATCAGTACGTCAGTTCGTGGGTGCGCCGTTATCTCGTAGCATGGGCGCGCTGCTCGCTCAACACGTTCGTGCAACGGCTGCACTATTGTGGGGCAAAATGTCGCCCACAACGAGAGAGCGCCCGCACGAAGTTGAAAGCAAGCCGATCTCCTAGCGTTTTGCACAGCCTTTCCACGTAGTAGGAGAGCCGCTTACCCAAACTTCTTTCCGTGCAGGCTTATGGGGAACTAGCCTACGAATCGACTTCGTGAGTGTAAAGGTCTTCAATGTGAAAAAAAATAAAATGTAATAAAATTTTCCAAAATTAATTCTCGAACAATTTCCTTCTTTTTGGAGTACCTAAGAGGGAGGTTGACATAGACATACATTCATTGACATAGGTTGACAAAGACATACAGTTTGAAAATATCAATGACCTGTTGGCTCAATAAAAAAAGTGTTTTGCTCAGAAAAGGGACTTTTGATCATGGCCTGTATATTGACGAACGTAAAAATGCAACTAGAACATTAACTGCAACCACGTATTATATTTCTGAAAAGGGAAAAGATGTAAATAAACGTTCTGGATGAGCAAATTATCATCAAAAACCAGTTGAAGGAAGAAAGAGAATTTTGGTCTATCCATAAAAAAATCCGCAATCGGAATCGATGGCTCGATTCGTTACTCAAACACCTCAATTACAGGAGTACTAACAGCAATATATTGAACGACTCGCTCAACAGTTCGCTCAACAATTTACTCAAAATTTCGCTCAGCGAATTCCTCAACAGATGGCTTAACAATTTGCTCATCGGTTTTCTCAACAGCCATTTTCACAATTCACTTCACCCGTTTCGTCTCAATATACGTATCTGTTCCAAACCTAGTTTGCCAGGTTCCTGTGATCATTTCACAGCAAACAATAGAAGCAGGTGGATATACAAGTGCACGCGGAAAGAAGGAAAAAGGGACAAATTTTAAAAGCAACTCTCGAGGACCTGGAAATTTAAACTACAGACAGGCACGTCGTCAGGACGCGGCTCCGAGCCTCATCACCGAGGAGCGTGAAAAGACGATACAGTTCTTAAAGAATTAAGAAGAATCCTACGAACAGGATATCGAGGACCAGACTCCCCTGCGTTAGGAGCAAACCCAATTTAAAATAAATTGTCGGTTGCTCTAAAATTAATGTAGCTTGAAATAATATTTCAAGTTATAATTATTCAGACTCTACATAAGTTACAAAGTCTTGCTTTGCTCGCTCGTAACCTGAGAGCTCATTATCAAAATGGCTACGTAGCATTCCGGGCTCTAGAAGAAATAGCCTACCTTCTTTTTGAGGTACCTAAAAGGGAGGCTGACAGGGATGCGCAATTCACTTAATTTATGTGAGAGTGAATTGCATAAACGCATTCGTGTATGGATGAATGTGTGTTTAATTGTAGGTCATACCAGGAAATTCTTGTCACCTACAATTAACCTAAAATAAGAAAAAAGAATAAAAGCGAGCGAGAAGGGGCCCATGTTTGGACCATCAAATTAAAAACCTGAAATAAAATTCATTTGTAAAGGTCCAAAAGCACCTCACCCAACAGCACGTGCTGATACCAAAACAACACCATGTGTCCACTCAGCGAAAAACGTAACGACAAAATGCTCGCTTCTCTACGAAATAAAAAAGGTTGAATTTAATATATACTCAAGGTTGAAAATTTCAATCTGTATCGATTCTGTTACGAATTGAAAATTGAAAGAAAATTTCTTTTGGGAAGCATAAACGACTTCGGAGCACCTTACTTCTGTAAAGTGCTGACGAGGTTCCTGTCTCGCAGGTGCAAAAATCGAAGCGATGGTATTTGCCAATGCAATTCTCGCACACTTTTCGATCAAGCTACCTGGCTAGTCAAATTTGGAAACGCTGCTTTGTCTCTCACGATATATCCCTACCTTCCTTATCCAAATTCTGCAATCCCGCAAAAATCCCTACCTGATTTACCTCGACTATGAACTGTCGAGGCGCATCGAACGAAAGTCATCATCACAGTAACTTGGGCCACCTGGCACAGGCCAGAGATCACCACCCGCCCCGGTTTAGCGAGACTATACTTTTCTCGGCATGAGTACGGGAGTGCCGTTAAAATAGTTTCTTATCTGGCCTTGGTAAAACCAAATTAAAAAGTCTGGAAATCATTATTCTTACTCGAATCTCAAAACGAGATAGAATAATGATCTCGGAAGGCCCAGATTTTCTTTTATAAAAGCCAGACTCATTGTCTCTCTTTTATAAAAGCGAATCTATAAAAGTGACAGGTGTTCGTGTATTTTGTGCGTATTTTGTGGCTCTCGCGACTGACCTAAAAGACTAGGGTGGATTATAAACCCACAAAATCTAAATACAAGGTTATCGCCCGCCTTGTCGATAGACAGACAATTTAAAAAGAACCAAAACCGCCTTTGTTCCTTCTGGTTCATTGGCTTTGAATGTCTATGATGACGAGCTGTAGTTTTAAGAACACGGAAACTTGTAAGCTGTGTTGTTACTATTTATATCTTGTATTCTTTTTTCTTTTTACCTGTTGACACGTTCTACCCATTGTAGAACGTGCACAATAAATTTGAACTTTATCGTGAAATTTTCAGGTACAAAGTTATTTTGAATTGAGCGCACTTGCAAAATCCTTATTTTTATTTCACGTTTTTGACATCCGAGACAACAACTCTCAGTCCGAAAGTAGGGGTACCAACTCACATAAAAATAAATACAGGAAATACGAGTCTCTCGCCCTTCCTTTAGTTTTGGGAAGCCTCCCCCCAACGTACAATTTCAACATTGTAAATTCTTATTTTCTTTTCAATAATCCACAGAAGTTTAGGCAGCAATTTATTTTCAGCAGATTTTTAGGAAATCAAAAATTGATTTTGATTAGTTCGTACATGACAAGCTGATGGTGGCAGCGGTGGGGCCTACCCCTGCTGTTGTCCTCACTCGGCTTATGTTACCATTAACTTCTGTTACTAGGCTGCTATGAACTCTCTTCAACTTCGCATTTTAAATCAGGACTATAATAATAACCTATATTTATAAATAAAATCAGCTACAAACAACATTTTTATAATCAAATTTCTAAATTTGATATTCTGAATTTCAGGTGTGACTTATTATTTCCAATGCCACAATGTTAATAGTCGAATGAACTTTTGAAAAATAAAGTACTTCCAAGTTAAATTAAAAACCCATGGGCATTAACTTGCCTGGGACTCAACATTAACTTGTTCAGGTATTTTTAACTTGGCAGTTTTTCCGCTTTTTGCGAAAATACTGGAACTTGTTTAAAAGGTTCTTTTCGATTCATTCCTTAATTGGGAATGGCGTTTCTCAAGTTTACACACAAGAATAAGGCTTGGACTTTGTACTCACGCCTTAACTGGCTTGAGTGCCCGGAGTGCCCGGATATAGAAGTTGCATATCATCCAACTGCGGATCACCTTTTGCTGAGAAAGAGTGGTACCGTAAAGTCTGAATTGGAAATTATTTTCCGATTTCGACTCGGAAAACCTCCATCTCTGTGAGCGTACGCGTAGCCATAGGCTCTTTTGCCACGTCGAGATTGAGGCACACACTATTTTGTTCACGAATAGGAGACAAAGAAAGGCCAGATTGAGAATATTTAATTTTGACCCGGATCTTAATCCGTAGGGAAGAGTGGTACGTCAAGGCTCGAATTGGAACTAGCTTCCAATTCTTTTTTGGTAAGCCTCCAGCTCTGTGGGCGTACGTGTAGCTACAGGCTCTGTTGCCACGTCGAGATTCAGGAGCACCACTATTCCCTTTACGGATAATAACCGCAAGGGGATCTGGGCTAACACTACTTAATTTCAGTTCGGATTTTCCCACTATTCGCCCGCTCTGGCCTCGAGCATATCCTCGGCCGTCGTAGCGTCCGAAGTTTCTAATCTCGTGATCCAGAATCAGGAATCCTCAGTTAACCGACGCAACCTTACTGCCTTCTGAAAACAAAAAATAAATAAATAAAATAAAGAAAAGAGAGGCGGATTTCCCCTTCAATTCACTTAAGGTACCCCGTTTCGTCGGTACAGATACTGCAATTTGGCTAGGGGCTTTATGTCATCCAACTGCGGATTATCTTTTCATCTGAAATAGTGGTAACGTAAAGTCTGAATTGGAAATTATTTTCCGATTCCGACTCGGGAAGCCTCCAGCTCTGTGAACGTACGTGTAGCCATAGGCTCTGTTGCCACCTCGAAATTCAGACGCACCACTATTCCATTCACAGATAATCACCGCAAGAGTATCCGAGCTAAAACTACTCAATTTCAGTTCGGAGTTTCCCACCATTCGCTCGCTCTGGCCTCGCGTACCTCCTCGGCCATCGTAGCGTCCGAAGTTTCTAATCTCGTGATCCAGAATCAGGAATCCCTAGCTGACCGACGTAACCCCATTGGCTTCTATTTTTATGAAATTTGAACGATTTTTCCATGAATCCTCTGGAAGGTACAGATCCCTTACCACGAACTCTTAAAAGAGGGAGGAGGTCCGGTGGAAAGTACAAGAAGACTGCTGAAACTCTCAGAGCGGCCATATATATTGGCCTGGTTCATCCCGTTGCAAGACTAGTCCCCGTGTGCGCAGTTCGGCCGACGATCCGACCCATAAATTCGGCACCTGCAGTTGCAAACGCGAATCAAACTGGGCCAATCGCGACAATCGATCTAGAACTAGAAGAAGCCCTCCAACAAAGGAGACGTACCTTCTTGGAAGAAACCCACCTCAATCACGCAGTCTAGTACCCAAATCGCGAAGTCTCTCCCCTCGCAGGAGCCATAAACGGTGATATCTCTGATGACGATACGGTTATCATGGATGCAGACGTTGAACTTGTCGCAGAACCTTCGAACGGTGACCTCTCAGACGACGATACAGTCATCCTGGCCCCGGAAATCGAAATCCTAGATTAGAGGTCCGATACCTTTCTCATTAATTCAGGAAATCAAACTTCGGGTTTGGTGCACCCTACTCATTTTTCTGAAGTTGACCTCTGAGCCGTCAACCGAGAATTTTCTTAATCGCCATCGATTATTAAATTGACCAACCCGACACCAATCATGAACAAAATAAAATCAAAATTCCGATGTGGTGAGCGCTCACCACCCTCGCCCTACGAACCTCAAGAAAGAATCCGAGGACAGAACATGCCTTTTGAAAATGAACTCTCTGTCCAATGGTCAATGACTAAAAACAAAAATTGATTGAGGCATTTGACCACGATCCTTTTATCTCTTCGGTATCGAGGCTTATTCTGTCTTGGACTTCCTTCCACTCCCGAAGAGAAAGTCTAACGCATACTCTTTTTAGGTAAGATGAACCACGCCTGGCTCCTGATTTCCTTTCTCCTTTTTCCCATATGAAGGACGAAGAAAAAGAACAGCACCTAAGGGATGCCTCCGTTAAGGGTGAAGACTTTTCCAACAATGAGAGGTGCTTGGACGAGTTAGATCGACGAAGCAAATATACAACGTGAGTCGAGGCTCATTATCTAATGCTGATCCAGGGTTCTTATGTCTGCCTGGCCCTACTCACTATTGGGCTATGCTGTTACAACTACCGCCCTTGTGCTAGGGCTAAAGTCGCCACGGGGAATCATCACAGCCAAAGAATCCTTTAAAGGACTCCAGCTATAACCAACTCACAATAAAAAAAATCGATCCACCTTCAACAAGTCAAGGACCATCGATAAGCATGAACAGAGCTGCTCGTGAGAAGATACCTGCTGTGGCGCCTAGGGTTGCTGTATTAACCTTAGGCGCACGCCAGCCCGCTCACATCAAGGCTGAAGATTCGACTGCCCACGCAGACCTACAATAATGTTAAAACTAAGACCCATGTAAGCCGAATGTTAGTGTATGTGTATGTATAAGATACATCCCTTTGGACCTACCAAGGGAATAGGGGGATAAATCGATGAAAAGAGAGACAGGTAGAAATTCTTAGTAGAAGGAGGTTCCTCACAGTTAACTGTTAGTCATAGTGACTACCCCCCCCCTGTCCTTTTTTTTGACATTTTAGGCCCAATTGGATAAGCAGCTAATACTCTTGCTGGACCAAGTAGCTGAAAAACACACCGTAAACCGTCTCAAAATTAAAATATGTCGAATATTCATATTTACTGAAATGTACTTCTGCGTATACCTTGACTATTATTATTTAGTGAGTAATGAGTAGTTCAAAAATTAATGAGAAAAAGTCAATGTCATAATTTAAATGAATCATTTTGTCACGTACGATAAAAATATATTTGTTTCCTAATTTCAAATATCTCCTGAAAATAAAAGATGCTCCCTAAATATTCCGTGGATTCAATTTTGAAAGAGAGAGAACTTTCTAATATTATTGAACGCTGGGAAGGCTTTCCCAAAACTGAAAGAAGTCGAGAAGCTCTTCTTCTTTTCATATTTATTTTTATGGGTAAGTTGCCCTGCTCTCGGACCGAGATTTGCTGCCCTAGAAATCTTATTTAAGCAAGACAACAAGGTTGGCGTAGCGAAAATACATCTGTCAATTTCAACACATTGAACATTTTATATTTTTCACATATATATAAATAAAAACTAAAGGTTAACAACCACCGCAGGGTCCCACTGGGAGTAACTGTCATCTAAAGAATGACATCGGCTCCCAGTAGGACCGCGGTAAATCCCATTCATGGCCACGTCTCACAACCGCGAGATGAGTGGTCACAAAAACACATTTCCTTGAATCAAGTAAATTTTTTTCAGTGTATAGGCACAATAAAACTACCCATACAAAAATCCATGGTAGTTTTTCACGTTGTCTTTCCAGTTTTTCCTTTGATTACAGATGGAATTCTAGGAAGAAAATACCTCCGACAAGAAAAGGTTAAAATTTCATTGTGGCATAATCATATAGTTACTCATTCGAACCGTTTGAAGCCTATTCCTTTTATCGATAAAGAGTCAAAGTTGCGCAGGATCAAATAACTGATTATAAAGGAACGTGATCAACACACAAATTTTATATAAAAACCGTCGCCGAAATTGAACGAGATAGCGAAACGGAATTTGATCAAAGAATAAACTCATTTATAAACCGGGCTGAAAACGAACTAAATGAATTCAAAACTTAAGAAGTAAGAAATGAAGAAACTAGTGAAGAAAATAAACATGCAGATGTCCCAGAAGAAGTAGAATCTCCTTCAAAGTCTCTAAAATATCCATCAACTGACAATCTACTTTCAGTAAAACAAAAGGTTGATGAATCACCACAAGTCATGTTAACCCCATCACAAAAATCAACCGGAACCACAGCTAAGCTAGGGACCCTAAGATCTGTAATGAATTACAAACCGCGATATGTGCCTCCGCTGCAAGCAGAGCGCGAGCTGGGTGCCAGGCGTAGCTGCTTTGGCAAGTTGCGAGGAGAGAATTTAAGTATAGGGTTACCCATTCTACCCGTAAGGCGATCCCAAAGCATTTATAACGAAAAGGCTAGCAACGTAGTACCATCAAAATCCTCACTAACCTATCAATACATATTTCTTTTGTGTAGATGGAACGACACCAACGTTTGCCCAAGGAAATGCTTCATTGGCAAAAATGTATCAACCCTATCTCCATACCTCTACACATATATTTATATACAAATATTTCACCCAAATTAGAGATCTTTTGTACTAGACAGATGTCTCTCTGATCTGGGAATAATAATTAAGGAAAGATTGAATAAGTGACTTTGAACCAGTCTGATTAAAATATTGCATTTTCCAAAAATTCAAAATGTATGCATTTTTAAAATTGCTAAAATTTAAAACATTTCTTTTTCAAAATTTAAAATAAATAGATTTCTTCCGACGAATCGATTGATTCAAGGGCACACTGATTTGATTCAGGAGATCGAGCTCATTGAATCGAACAAATACATGAAGCTTGGCCTTTTGGGTTTAAAGAGATTAATTTATTTGAATGTTTGAGAATTTTATTTTTGTTAAAATAATACATTTAAGGAATTCTATTCCTTGAATTAATGAATGAAATGTGTCTGGTTCAAATAAGGGATCACTACTTTGGATAAATAGATTCTCGCGACTGAACAATGGGACTCAGGGAACACTGCTGAAAAATGGTATTATCTACAAAACACCAATGCATATTAAAATTAATGCCTCAAGCCTATGCAATCGATATGAGAAACATGTTTTCTAAATTTCATTTGAAATTATAATAATAAATCAGATAATTCCATTTTACACAAAATCTAAATATCATTCACTGTTGAGAATGTTTACAAATTTAATATACACGTATATTAATTTTACAACATGATGGTATATTAAAATTAATTTGCGGTATATGCAAATGACTTTGCTCCCATGTATATTAAATTTCGATCAGATTTTAGCCCTGTTAAAAAAATTAAAAATCTGATACCTTATACCAGTTAAACGAAAAGATAATTGACTTTTAAGTCAAAACCTCAATTACGCTAAATAAATATCAGCTCTTATCTACGATTAAATGTACTCACATTAAATTTTGACCAATTTTAGAAAAAGTTACGCTTTAATTAGAAAAGCAATTGAATCAATTATCTCAAGTGCTAATATTTGACAAGATATAAATAAATAAAAGTGCTTTGAGTTTTAAGCAACTACTATACCGACCTATATATTATATTTAATATAAAATGTACAACCTTGTATATTTTAACTAAAAGGAAAATATTGATTTTGCAAATGTCTTCACATAAATTTGTATGCAGATTTTCTGAATGTGAATGCATTGACTTGGTCCATATTGTTTTGTGTGTGGAATAAAAATTAATTATAGGAATTTTGATGTTCAGCGCGAAAACGCACAGTAAAATCCAACCCAAATTATTGTTGACAAGTACACTAGCTCATATTTTCGAATTTTCTCCAAGCAAACCAGATTTTAATCAAAGAAAAGAGATCGCAATCTTTGAAAATCAAGATAATCACTTTAGCTCTTATATTATTAAATTTTAGTAACTTTTTATACACTCATACACACGTGTATTAAAGTAAGAGTAGTAAAAAAAATTCGAATTACATGAAATATCAAAATTAGACAACAATAACAAATGCCGTTAATTAGATTCTGGGATGTATCAAAATTACATGCAATCAAGCAAGATTGATAAAATTTCATATTTTCCCAATCCCTACAATCAGTTACAAAGTTCTCAAGAAAAACAGAAAAGTAATCACTCGCTCAGTTATTCAAGTGATAAGGGTTCTCCACCACACAGGTCGCACCTTTAATTCGATGTCTATCAAAACGAGGACATTTTCATTGAGGACAATGAACCATTCTAAGAAGGGAGGACGGAAAATAAAAATCCAAAACTTTTCCAGTCAAAATCTTCGCTACACGTGAAGAAACAATCATATGGAACACGAACATGATATTGATTCCACCGGAAGAAGAATCACCAAAACTAAGCGAAGGAACACTACACATCTAACTTCGTATGACGATGGCACCATCTCATCGTGGCTGCTCCTCACTCGAAATATAATCCTTTCGTGATAAGATCTCACCTGCCAGGGATCTCCTACAACACGATAAGAACATGGCAATTGAAATCCATGTTAACATCAATAGTTCACCTCAAGACCGCTCTGGGTAGCAATGAATGAAGATCTGTAAAGACAAGTATTACGGACCAACTGACTTTCTTTCCTCAAAATCCTACCATTTCATAATTTTACCCTTATAAATTATCATCAATGACAAATTCCATAATATGGATAAAGATTACACTCACATTGCTGAATTCTTAAAAGCAAACTGTTGTTATACAAATTACATAAAAAGCTATAAAACCACTATTGGACCCTCAATATAATTAATTCTCTAAATTCAGAGTTTAACTGACATGTTTTAGTAAAACATAAGAAAACAAAAATTCCATCTTATGTGCTCTTGATAAGAAAAGGCATAAGTGAGTAGTTTATCCAACCAATTTATGTGACGAATTGAGAGATTTTGTTAAGGTGGGCTGAGAAAAGAAATAAATAATAATAAACTTTCTATTGTGTTATATAAAAACGTTCGCAGTGGTTGAGACACTAGCTCAGAAGCAAGACTCCGCCTACGTGACGAAAAGAAACGCCGCTCATTCGAACAAGATGGAGAATGAGAAGCTGATAAGCAAGTAAAACAACAACCGCACACAGCGATGTCCCTAATCCTGACGAATGCCGGATCAAGAAATGTAATTCGACCGCGATAAGGATTGGACGATCGCCTGCGGAATAAAATGCCACAGCCATAATATGGCATCTCGAACCACGTTTCGCAGCACCTGATGGAAATCATGTAAAAGTAGGTTAGAACAAAATAGTAGCTTCTGCAAGAGGAACATTGTCGATTAAAAGATCATGGTCGTGAAGAACCATGCGCATAGTCAGACAAGACTGTAACCGAAAGTGTCTGACTAGAGATATCGCCTATAGCTAAGCTAACGTATAAAATACAAACTCCTGAAAGATCGAGAGTTGAAATGCGTGATCGTTGTCCATGGTCGCAGACGATAGCATGAAGTCGCGCGTATCAAATTACATATAGCCGATCTAGAGAAGACTCGACCGACCACTGGAAGTATCAGTTAACGGGACATAAATAATCTTCACTTTAGTAATCCGAAACTCATTAATATGATTTATTTCAAAAGCAAGGAGTACGTGCCTTGGTCTAAATTGACCAAATACGTGCCTTGGTCGAAATTGACCAAATACGTGCCTTGTTCGAAATTGTCAGTCGTTTTCTAAGAAAGTTCGTGACTTTATCGAAGTATCAAGCGTATATAAACCCCTAAGCTACGCTCGTCAGTCGTCTTTACGTGCAAGCAGTCATACTGTCCACATCATTTACGAACCGCTTTGCTTGAGTCGCGAGCTTTTACCTCACCGTGAAATATCCCCAAACGGAGAACCGCTTTGATTAAGTATCGAGCTTTTATCTCACCGCGAAATAGTAACGTGGAATTTAACTTCGAACATAAGTGCCTTCGACTGATACTCTCGGTCGTCGTAGAGTTCTTTCTGAACAAAGTCAGCAGTGTTAACGCTTGCGAAAGTGACTAATTCTTGATTTTGCATTCAAGGTAAATATGAAACAAACATCGGGTAGAGTTCCGTCGCTGCTCTACGATAAACACGGAGATCCAATCGACACGCAAACCCTCTTTTGCCCTTTCTAGCTAGAAAGGTAAACGTAAGTTATTTTATTGTAACTGTATACTATTCAGCTGTTCTTATATTTATTAAATCTGTCAAACTTTAACTACATTTATTTATTCAAAACACTGCACACTAACACGATTCCCATAGAACTGACAAGTGACACACAAACCCACAATAAATAATTGGTCAGGTCTTACCAGCCTGACTCAATCAGCATTCTGATCTCTCCTTTTTCCTATTTTCCATACATAATTATACAAATTTAGGACCAGAGCCGCGTTTCTTCGTGCTTCTTATTTATTATCCCAAATTTTCAACTCGATGTGGCTATTCGTGTGAAAATAAGTTTACCAATTATAAAAGTATCGGGAAGGTAGGAAGCCGGTCACGTGACCCACTCATCACATGGCCTTAACAGAGATATCTTGGACTGTGATACTTGCAATTTAGCCAAAATGGAAAGTCTTCCTTTCAAATTTAAGAGAACGAGAGCCAACGGAGTACTATATACAATCCGTGCGGATACTCTGGGACCAACAAAACCAAATCCGTATCCAGGTGGTAATAAATTTATAGTATCTTTTATAGATGACTACTCGAGATATGCGAGATCATATTCTGTTAAACACAAAAAAGAAGCAGGACTTTGTCTAAAAGAATTTCTAGAAAAGATCAGAAATCTGCTTGGTGAAAAAGAAAAAGTATGCTATATCAGAGCTGGTAACGGTACGGAATTCACTGGTGGAAAATTCGCAGAGATAATGATAAAAGAAGGAACAAGCAACGATTTTTCTCGTCCATACACACCAGAGTTAAATGGAACAGCAAAAATTAATGATGGATTAAGGAATACCAGGAACAATCTAGGTTGTGGAAACAAAAGCGGCAATATACAATTTACAACAGAACCCCACACAAAAGCATAAAATTCAAAACACCACTATCTTTAATGAACCCAGAGAAAAAGAGTCACACAGAGGACATTAAAAGATTTGGAAGTCTAGCATACATTAAAGTACCAATATCAGAGAGTTAATTTTTAGAGAAAGCTATAAAAGCAATCTTAGTATGTTATACACCAACTGGATACCTTTTGTGGCATCCTCAACCTGGAAAATTTCTAACTTTAGGACATGTAAAGTTCAACGAGAAGTTAGTCCATAAATATAATAATTAATCTAATGTAGGGGACAGAGAAATTCCAGAGATTGAAATGGAACCTGAACCTGATGTACATTTTACAGCAAGTCAGGAACCAGAGAACAACAACATTACAAATTTTGTTGAAACTTCCAACCAAAAAAGAGGAAGACCACCAAAGAGGACAAATGTAAAAAGTAAAGAAAAAGAACCAGAGAATAAAATAAGAAAATTGCAAAAAAAAAATGCTAAGAACAATCCAATCAGAGATCCAAACTTCATATATAAAGTTCAGAGTGAAAACTGGGAAATAGAAAATGATGCAGAGAGAGATGAAAGAATTTTTGTAGGACTAACTTTAGTGAACAAAGATCCTACAAATTACAGAGAAGCTATGCAATCAGAAGACAGAGGAGAATGGAAGAAAGCAATAGAAGATGAATTGCAATCCATGAGAGAAAGCCCGTTCTGGGATCTGATTGATAGACCAGAAAAAAAACAGAGATGGCAGTTAACTAAATTTGATCAGCTCATGGTGGATCTTTAAGAGAAAAGTAGACAAGACAGGACAAGTGAGATACAAAGCCAAACTTGTCATCAGGGGATTCCAAGACATAAACCAATACGAACTCAGAGGAACGTACATCATGGTGTCCAGATTTGCAGTAATCAGATCAGCATTAGCAATAATCAATAAATTGAACTTAGAAGCTGTAAAATCAGACGTGAAAACTGTTTTCCTCAATGGAAATCTAGAGGACGAAGTCTACATGAAGATTCCAGAGGGATTGAATTACAATCAGGAGATCAAAGGTACAAAGGTATGCAAACTCAAGAAAGCTCTATACGGTCTGAAAGTGAGCCCTAAAAGATGGAACCAAAGATTTACAGAGGAGGCTAACAAACTAGGATTAGAAATAGAATGATCCTTGCTTGTTTACCTGGAAAAACAGAAAGTTGTGGTATTTCTAGGTTTGTATGTTGATGACATCTTACTTGCTAGCAACATCTCGGAAAAACTCCAAGAAATCAAAACTGCACTTTGCAACCATTTTCAGATGGAAGACTTGAGGGAGCAAAAAGCATATTTGGGCATCGACATAAACAGAGATCGCAAAAACAAAAACATGACACTGAGACAAACAGAATATACAGAGAAGGTACTCAAGAGATTCAACATGAATGGGAGTGAACCTATAATCACTCCGATGGTGACGAGTCAAGTGAAGAACAGAGAGAATAGGAAACCAGAGGAAATAGAAGAATTATAGAGACCATGTAAGGCACCTGACAAAGAGGCGATAGTTTTTTTATTATACCTAGTAGGTGCAACAAGACCAGAAATTGAATTCGCTGTAAGTTACTTGGCCAGGAAAGAGGTGTTCCATACTCAACAGGATTGGCATGACATCAAAACAATTCTCAGACATCTCAGAGGAACCCTCGGGATAAGATTAACCTTCAGAGCTAAATATGAGAAGCTACAAGCATTCTCAGATGCTACCTTCACAGACTGTGAGAACTCATATTTTACAGGAGGATAGTTGATAAAGTTATTCGGAGATCCAGTGGCTTGGAGAAGCCACAAACAAAATTATGTAACTTTGTCCAACTGCGAGGCAGAATACTTAGCCATGAGCGAATCCTGCCAGGAAATAATCTCCTTAGATAAAACTATCAGAGATATTACAGGAAAAACCTTATATCCTGTAACAATTTGGTGTAATAATATGTCTGCTGTCAAATGTACTCAAATGGATGGACCTTATAAGTTAAAAAACTTTGTTGACGACATTCCAGAGATGCAAAGAAAACTAAAAGAAAGAGAGATCACCGGTAAAAAGGCCACATAGCAGAGACTCATGGAGATTACATCAAACTTTGTGTCATTGAGGGTATAGTGAACGTAAATTGGATTATAACTAAAGAGAATGAAGCTGATATTATGACCAAGCCTCTTGATTTACAAAGCTTCACATACCTCAGAGATAAAATATTATAAGCAGGGAACATATATCCAGAGCTGCAGAATATAAGAATCAGAGAAAATACATTTTTAATTTGTTACAGAGGGAGTCTCGGCGAGATAGAGCTTCGCGCTCTCGAAGTTATATGCAGCGAGCGGGGAGCCTCTCCTTACTCCCCTGCTTCCCCACCCCTGACCGCCTAGAGAGTAAGCGTGCCGGCGTCTCGCTTTCCGTTCGATCTCGATATGTGAGACAGTTTTTGGCCTACGCTTACATTCCTTGTCAGAGTTTCTTCCTCAGATAGTGCTTTTTGTGAAATGAAGCAGAGGCGTAGTGAGTGTGTCCTTACAAACAATAGTACTCAAATTTCTTTTTGTGTAACCTGTGCTCACCTCTTCCCAGAGGAAAATTTGCGACTCCACCACTTACATCTCCCTCAGCCGAAACAGAGGAAAGAGACGAACGATGACGGGTACTTTCCTGACAAAAGGATTTAGAACAATTAGTGCAGTTCAAAATCTTTAGCTTTTTGTTGATATCATTTGTCGCAAAATTCAGACAAGTCACAGGTCACAATGCGCTATACCTTCCACACTTAAAGAATCCGTCGCCCTTCTCGCTATGGATCTATTGCAGACAGCACTTGCCACCATATTGGAAACATACCCAGCACAACACTTCGAAGTTGAAAGGTAAAATAAAATGTTTTTCTGAATAAAAGCGAAAAAGCAATACACTTTTATTTGTTAACTGGGACAAGATGAACACCACTAACCATTTACAGCAACATGCACTTGTTTAAGACACCCGTAATTTAACGATTATAACGGACCAATACACAACACACGTCTCGTGCAAGCGACCGGGGCCGTCGTTTCTTTATTATTTTCATATATATTTTTTATTTTTATATTATTTTTTGTGCGATAAAAATTTGAATTTTGGATTTTCAAACAAATTGAAAAGGTTGTTAAGATAATCTTATGCAGTGTTCAAAAAGCAGCGTTTTTCTTCTCCTGACGTTTTCCATATCGTGCATTGTTTGGCTTAACATTTGAATCTTTTTTTTTCAATTTTGTAAATGCTATAATTCTGGGAATTTTTTCCTATCAAAAAAAGTCATAGAGATAAGTTGTTTTTCTTTTTGTGTACTACGAATAGCCATATATAAAATTTTTTAATCTTGAGAAAAAGGGTCTCAAACATTTTTTAAATGCTCCAACATTTTAATTTTCATCCAAAATGGCTGGCTAACGAAGTTGACCTTCAGTTTAGGACGCTGAAAGAGTGTGAAAAAGGCAAATCCAATCTGTAAATTCTTTCGAAAGTTATCGTGCTAACAAAATTAAAATCCACAGACACACAGGCGTATCTGCAAAAACCTGTTTTTCGGGTGCAGATGGTCTCAAAATGTGGACATTTAACAAAAACGAGGGGGGGGGGGTCAAATTTTATGCAAATCTAATAGCTTCTCTGATCAGAATGTAAAAATGTTTCACAATACACTTTGTTCTTCTTTCAGTTTGTCACATTCGTCCTTTCCAAATGTTACAATACCATTACTTTTATAGGAACCACTGACCCGAAAAACAGGTTTTCGCGAATGTCTATACCTTTATGTCTGTCTGCATGGCTGTATGTATGTCTGTATTACTGTATCTCTGTCTGTCTGTACGTATTCCTTTAGATCTTTAGTCTGTTAGCACGATAAATTTGGAAAGAATTCACGGAAATAATTGGCCTTTGTTGTACTCGTTTAGTGTCGGAAACTGAATGTCAGGTTCTTTAGCCAGTTATTTTGGGTGAGAATTCAAAAAGTCGGAGCATTTTCACAATTTTTCAGACCACTTACCTTTACATTCAAAAATTCTATGTACTGCTATCAGTAGTACTCAAAAAGGCAAACAATTGATCATACTGACCTTTTTCAATACAAAACAAATGACCAGAGTCACAGCATTTACAAAATTTAAAAAAAGATAAAGAACATAAATGAAAATTTTAAGTCAAACAATGCACGATATCAAAAAAGTCAAGAGGAGAAAAACGTCATCAAAAATTTTTGAATTTTCTTGAACAATCGAAAATTCAAATATTGACCGCATAACAAAAATTATGAAAAATAAAAAATTCCATTCTGTGGTCAAACCAAACCGGATAGAAAAAATTATGAATAAAAAAAATTGTGCACTCAAAAAATATCTAAAAATTGTTTATTAATCACTTTTTGATAGGATGCGTAGTTTTTGTTTTATTTGTGAAAAAACAGCATTAAAATAAAAAGATTAATTTTTGGACAGAAGACACAAGCCACGAAAAAAATAAATAGACAAAATTTGTTGATATGAAAAAGAGCTATAAATTTGTTATTTATCATTTTTTGATAGAATGCGTAGTTTTTGCTTAAATCGTGAAAAATAACATTATCAATGAAAAAATTTAATTTTTGGAAAAACGACACAAGCTACAATAACATTTCATTCAACAATATTTTTCGCCCAAATTATATCTACAAATTTTCTCCAACCACTTTACGCTAGTATGCGCATTTTTGGTCCCAATCGTAAAAAATAAAATTGAACATAAACGCATTATATTTATGGAAAAACGACAAAATTTACAATAAAATTTATAATAGCAAAGTTTTTTTTTTCTACAGGATGCGCACTTTTTTACTTATAAAGACAAGATATTGAAAATACTTCTGTTTTAATACAAATGCATATTATGAATTGTAATAATATACATTTGTTAAAATAATACATTTTTCAGGGTAGCTGAAATTAAAATTTAATGCAAAATAAGGAACAAATATCAAAGTAATTATGATAAATAAAATTTGTAATTTGTTTTGTAATATCTAAATAAGCTATCTCAGGCCGAGGTGCAGAAATACATGTAATATACATTTTTTGCAACACCCACCTCAAAAATTGAACTTTTCATGCTTCTAAATGGTGCCTAAAGAACCTTATTTAAGCAGACTGTGTGCGAAATAATTTTCGCGCATGCGCAGTTTGAAGATGGCTTACTTTAGGCAGTGGTATAAAAGCTGCGCATGCGCACTTTCGAGATGAGGTGCTTTAGACACTGGCATAGGTAAGTTTAAACACTGGTGTTTTTATCTTCTTGAAATAAATTTAGATTTAACTTGAAGAAATCTTTTAATGATTCAAGTTTTGTTTTTAAGGTTTTGTAGCCGTTTTCCTCGGTCTTAAAAAAGGGCATAAGGGCCAACATTGGGCACAGCAAAAGGGCATAAGCCCCAACAAGTTTTTTTTTCATTATATTTTTTTACATCAATTTTTTTAACACAATTTTTTTTCAAACATTTTTTCAACCAATTTTTTTTTCAAATAATTTTTCCAAACATTTTTTTTCACTAAATTTTTTTTCAAAATTTTTTTTTCAAACATTTTATTTCAAAGAAAAATTTTTCAAAAAAGATGAGAATCTCAGTTTGACAAATAGTCTTCTGACAAAAACTTTGCGTAATTAAAATTTTCATCCGTGATTCATTAGATAAAGCTTTCGATTGCGAACAATTTTAATGAATTGTCATGCAGATTTTCCAAAACTAAATTTTGTTTTATCGAGTATTTTTTATTTTTCTTCAAAACATTTGAAAAATAAAGAAAAGTAATCAACATTATATAATATCTTTTTATCGATATAAGATCAACCATTTGTTGATTTCACTGTCTGAAATTCTCTAAATTTTAGTTTAATATTTTTTAAATATCTTTATTTAATTTTAAAAATTTCAATCATCAATTGAAAATAACTCAAAAAATACATCACTAATAGTGTTTGGTACCTATAAAATCATGTATGGTCAATTGTTTTTACATTCGATTTTACATTCGGTTTTCGATTGGGTTTGCGTGAAAATTGAGCGATTGGATTCAATAACTTGCCCGACGCTCGAAAACGCTAAATGAGTTTGCCCATGGGTCTCGATAAATTGAAATTTTTAATTTCGCAAAACTATTTTTTACATTCTCATTATAATAAGAAGGTATTCGTTTTATATGAAACCTGATTATCACGGATTTTTTCACTCTCCGCGTTGCGAGATCCCCTGAATCCGAAAAACAGGTTCTACGGTGGTGCCTGTCGTCGTTCTCGTTGTCGTCGTATATTCACCGGATAAATTTTGAAAAACTACTCGGATTAGGTTGCGCTTTGGCACTCGTTTTTAGGGACCTAACAGAAAAATCAAGTATGTTAATTAGAATTTTTTGACCAATGGTTCTGGCTTTAACCACCAAAATAAATAAATAAACTCAAGATATGAAAAAAATTAATTGACGAAAATGGCTCACACAAACAAGGTCTATTTTGGAAGAACAACGCACGATATGAAAAAAATTAATAGAAAAAAGTTGTTCTTCTAAAGAAAGATCTACAAATTTTTTATTAATTATTTTTTATCAGGATGCGTAGTTTATGTTTTAATCGTAAAAATACATTAAAAACAACAAAAATCATATTTTTGGAAAAAAGATACAACGTGCGAAAAAAATGAGTAAATAAAAGTTGTTCAACCAAAAAAGATGTACTTTTTTATAATTTTTAAAAATAAAAATGCATTAAAAATAATTCAGTTCAATTTTTAGAAAAGGACACCAAGTGCAATACAATTTTAATTGACAAGATTAATGCCAAATAATGAATGAATATCAAATTAATCATGAGAAATAAAATTTGTACTTTATTTGGCAATATCTGAATAAGCAATCCCAAATGACTTTCATATTTCAGTCTTATTCACACATTCCCCGATTTCTAGCGAGTCGAAAAATTTCATTCTCCCTTGTTTTTCTACTCCCCTTATTCTTCTTCCTCGCACTTGACCCCTCAATCGATTCTTCAAAAAACTCCCTCCATTTTCCACTCCTTATCATCTTGCTTATCCCTACTCTACGCCTTCTATACGTATTTATTATCTTTCAATAGTCCCCCTCTGTCTTCACACTTTTTAAATCCTCTTCCGGATCTGTCTCCTTTTCCTGCTCTTTCTTCTTATACATCAACTTGAACTCCTTCCTCATCTGTACGTAGTTCACCCTTTTTGGAGTTCCTTCTTTCCACTTCCTGTACTTCCTTCTCGCCTTCCTTTTCATCCTTTTACATTTCTTATCTCTCTTATTTCTCTAGCGCCTAACTCGTCCAAATCACCCTCTCGCCAGTTTACAGTTCTTTTCCACCTTGCTTTCCGCCATCCTCCCCTCTTATCCGCCATTTTATTGGCTCCTTGTTTGATCTACCCTCCCTTCTACTGTCAATCTCTCCTTCTTCTACAACCTTGCATATTCATGACTATGTAGTCTATCACAGATTCCCCTACCTTACTTACGTATATGTAATCTCTCTCTTCGTCCCCTGTTACCATACCATCGCCACGGCCCAGCATGTATCTTCCATCCAGTCCCTTAGAATCTCCCCCTCCTAATTTATTATCTTATCCTTCGATTTTCTTCTGAAACTTTTCCCTTCTCATACACTTATACCATCATACACTCCTCTCTTTCGCCTAGCAAGCCTTCCACCCTTTATATAATTCTTTTCATCCCATCCTTATTGTACACTGTCACAAACTTTCAAATTACCCCTCCTATCTCTACTTACCTCATTTGCACGTCCTTCCCCTGTCCCTCTCTATGAACTGCTTCCTCTAATCCATCCCTAACTGCCGTCATAATTCCTCCACCAGCCCTTTCTTTCTTCTTCACTCTGACCACCTTCTGGAGCCTCCACCTATAACCCTTGACAGCTTTGACTTTATTTTTTCGAATTTCTTTCTCGCTATCCACGTCTCTACTAGTCCCACAACATCAAATTCCTGAATATACTTACAGAAATCCTCGTCTTTCTTCTTTACCCCCGCTACGTTCCAGTAAAGCACCTTCACTACTTCTCCACCCTGCCCTACCCTCACTCTCCACTTCCTACAAAAAAAATTCTTCAGCACTTCTTTTAACACCTCTTTCTCCTCATCCCACACCCACATTTTCTCATCTACTTTTCTTTCCGATACCCTACCTTCGCCGCTCTCCCTTCAATCCTCTCCTTCATAACCCTGTCGTTCAGCATTCACTGCCCCCTCCCGTTTCTTCCTTGTCAAATCGTGATCGATGAAAACCCTTTTATCTTTTATCCTAATTTTATTTTGCACTACCTCCAACTTCTCTTTCCAGCTTTAAAATTCCACAACCGCCACTTCCGCGTCCTTTCGCTCCTCCATACCTGCTCCAATTGAAGAATTATTTGAGATTCCTCACGCACCTATCACCGGGGTCATTTACGAGAAAGAGTGTGACGTAGAGCGCGAGGCTTATGATAGCACGGTTATAGATTAAAGCGAAATCCTGATCTCTTCCATTTTGATTGTCGATTTCGAGCCTTGAGGACTTATAGTCGCGCCGCGCTTTACGTGCTCGCCGAGAAAACGAAAAGGTATATATATATATATATATATATATCATGTAAACAAAATGAAACGGAACATTTTGTTTCCAAATTCGAAAATGCTCTTATTTTTGGAATTTTGATCGAATCAAAAAATTTTATGAGAATAGTTTCGAAATAGATTACATATCTAGTAAAAATTTCGCTAGACATTTTTTCATCTATCAGAAAAATATATTTTTTTCTCTACTTGTTGAAAAGCATATAACTTTTTACAACAAATTTTTTTTTCAAATTTTGAAAATGCTCTATAATTTTTAATTCTGGTCGGAAATATCTGGTTAACAAACTTGATCTTCATTTTTGGACCCTCAACAAGTTTATCAAAGGCTGACTTGATTCAACAAATCCTTCAAAAGTTAGCGTGGCTACAACATTCAGGTAACCATACACACAGACATACATACAGACAGACAGACAGACACCGACAAAATGTTATGATTTTCGGAATCTGTGAGTTCCAAAACGTAAAAATCCGTTAAAAACCAGAGATCGCGAATTTGGACGATTACATTACACTCTCATGAATGAGAATGTAAAAAGATAAGATTGTTTTTGATATGTGAAATACAAGAAAAACAGTTGGATTTTCACTGTGTACACTGTTAGGAATTTCTGTAGGAATTTCCAGAGACGCGTAACTAAAGCTTCATGCAGTAAACGATTCTATATTTTACTGAACATGAACCGATATTTCAGATACAAGAATTGCATAAAGCTTTAGTCAAATGCTTCAAAAAATACTGTTGCAAATTGGTAGTTTTAAGATACTGTAACTGAAAATTTCAAGGGAATAAAAAATTTTTCAGTACATTAATTTTAATATATAATATGAAGTCTATATTTCGGTTGTATAATAAAAAAACTTAGTAGGTGACATTTGCTACAGAGATTATTTTTCGGCTTATATGCACAGCAAAATAATCTGTATGGAAAATGTAACTTACTATATTATTGCATTTGACAGCATATTGGTATTGAAATTATTACACACGCCATAAACACCACGCGACGCTTTTTCTTCTTTTTCCTGTTTGTGGCTTCTTGATTTTCAGCAAATGGCCAGAACTATAATACACACAAAATTGCCTTGCTGAGGCTTTTCTTTAGCTCTCAGAAAAAAATGCGCAATCCAAGTACAACTAATCCAGTGGGGTAAAAGCTACCACGGGGTCGCATCCAGCCCCTTGATCGGCCGTCGGGGGACCTATTGTTTCGGCCGAGTCAAGCACTGGCCGTACAGTCTTGTTCAAGAAGAGGCGACGTTCGCACTGCAAACCCTCTGTAGGTGCTGTAGTACCCATCGTAGCGATACATTAGGCAGAAAAAGAGAGACACTAGGGAAAGGAAAATAAAGGAAATATAGTGCAGGACTACATATTATGGGACTCCGTCTGGATTTATGCTAACAATTTAAAATTATTTTACTGCTTCTTTCTTTTTTTGGTTTAAATGTAATTTATTTTATTTATTGTTGAGAAGTCATATGTCTTTAGAGAAAATTCAACAGTTTGGTGAAAAATTCATGACTTGTGGTTGAATATTGAACTATTTAATTTGCAGTTAAAAACGCATTTCTTTGTTGAAAATTTAACTATTTGGTTGTGACTGAAACAATTTTTATTTAAAAAACTATTTTTGTTTGTTGAAAATTCCTTTTTTCCTGTTGATAGTTCAACTATTTTTAACTGACAAATATTTTAATTTTGTTTCCGAAGTTGTAAATTAATTTTTAATTGTCAATAATTTTTTTTCTTTAGAAAATTCATCCTAAAAATAATTATTTAAACAATAACTGACGAGGTTGTTGAAAACCTAACCAAAATATTCATATGTATTCAGGCGACTTTTTTTGACCATTTCAACTAAAATTTTCTCTGTTTGGAGGAAATTCTTATTAAAAAAAAAATTGGAAGAATAAAGGCCTCATATACCAATGTGGCAATCGAGATCGCAGAAAGAAAAAGACTGCAAGGGATGGAACTTTCTTCGAAGTCGCCCACATAAAGATAGAAATTCTCCTACAAGTGATAGTTTGTTGGATTTTTGAACATCCATACGAAAATACGTAGAACCAGGGACACATGTCTCAACAGATATGTGGCGTGGTTATAGTGATTTGGAGAAATTGGGGTATCAGCACTCAATGATGCTGGTATCGCGACGATGGGTACTACAGAGGGTTCGCAGTGCAAACCTTGCGTGTTGTTGCACAAGACTTTACAGCCAGCGCTCGACTAGGCCGAAACAATAGGTCCCCGGACAAAATTCTAAAAATATGAGACAACATGCATGTTGCAGGTAAAGGTTTTGCCAATACTGATACCAAGTTTCAAAATTTTCAGATGATGAGCGATTATTTCCGGGCGATTGAAAGGTGAAAAAGCCTCGATTATCATAAAGTCTTTTGTATTTTTCCAAGAAGAAAATAATTTTTTAAACGTTCAAGTGCAACTTTTTGCTCATTGGTAATACGCACAACATTGGCAAAACCCAAAAATGTGTAATTTTCTTCAAGAATAGTTTCTGTACGTTCCTTAGTTCCGGAGATAACACCTCCCCACTCTTTTGTCAATAACTTGTTAACAAATAATTATTCATGAATCTAAATATCACCAATGGGCACAGAAAGGATCAACGAACCTCATATATTTTTGGCAGATTTTTCATAATTTTTTTCAGTGACTTACAGCCATTCGAAGTTGAGTATACTGAAATGATCATAGGCTGATTATGCTTTTTCACATTTCACTCGCCCGGAAATAATCGCTAATCATCTGAAAATTTCTAAACTTGATATCAGTATCGGCAAAACCTTCACCTGCAACATGCATGTTGTCTCATATTTTTAGATTTTTTTTTACTGCGATTTTCATGAAAATCTGCACAAAAATCAAGCTGCCTAAACTTTTTGGACGGATAGTATTGAGTGTCTATCTTACTGTCGTACGAACAACAAAAGTAGTAAATACATTTT
Organism: Andricus grossulariae; assembly: GCA_011634705.1. Lineage (NCBI taxonomy): Eukaryota > Metazoa > Arthropoda > Insecta > Hymenoptera > Cynipidae > Andricus > Andricus grossulariae. The sequence goes on from JAABKJ010007545.1 coordinate 205,548,804, forward strand.
CGATGTGTTCCCTGTCACCATAGCCCCACATTTTTTATTGTTACTATTTACAAATTACATTTTAGTTTGCTTATCATTCGAGTTTTAAATTGAATATATAAAGCTAATATTTTTTTTTAGAAAGGAGCGTGCACTCCTTACAGTCACGAATACTTATATTTCTGTTGCCATTCAGGAATTTTAAAAACATATTTAAGAAAAATTAATTTCAGTTATTTTAGTATCTTAAATATGAAGGAATTTTTTTACATTTCTAACAGTGCAGGACTATAAGTGAAAGCCAGTGGACCATAATAAAAATAATGAATTGTCATAGTATTATTATACGATTGAGCCGTTTTCCTTCCGGGGTAAGCATGACTCATTCGGTGAGGAAGGGAGTATAGATTTTTAGATTGATCTAGAATTCCCGTGTTATTTATTTAAATAACACGTTCGTTCAGCAAAACTGCTCTGACCCAGGTTGCTGATCAATCTCTCTAGCGATCACTCCAAGTGAAAAGCCTCACAAAGTCAGCATGTGATGTTTCTTACTCGGGTCCATTAGTATCCAAGGTCTTTAGTTTCAGGCGTCATTCACTCTACTGACACTCTTTTTATAAAATATTTGTCTCACACTTTTCTGTCCTGGCATACCTCTCTAGCTTCCTTCACGTCCGTGCATTTTTTCATGTAAGCTCTTGTTTTGATATGGCTTCTTCTGTCTCTTCGAATTAGGGTCTCATTTACACATTCCAAACATTCTTTCCGCGGCCAGCCTCTGGCCACACTGCCATTTACTTTACCTTGATACACGTGTTTCGACAGACGTTCATAGTAGAGTTCAAATATTCAATATTCAAATATTGCGTGATACAAATATATGCGAAAAACGACTTTCAAGCAACAAAATATAAAGGTTTGAAATTATGTACCGAAAATTTGTATGTATTTAAATATTCTTTTTCATTTTGTTGTGTACAAATCGTTTTTAAATGTATTTGTATGACAGCTGACAGTTGAACGTACCAGACAATAGAGTGTCAAGATAATCGGTGAAACAGTATTCCTGTTAGGACCTGGCTAGAAGTTCTATCTCCGTTCCCCAAAGGAAGGCCCTAAGGAACGACCAATTTTGGTTTTCTTCGCGCAGCCTATTGTAAATTTGTTCAAAAAGGCGAGATTTCTTAAGCTGTTTCAGCCAATCTGAAGTGAAGTCCTTCAACTTTATGAAAAACTCTTTTCTAGATTGATTTACGACACTAGTCGGTAATTAAATTTATTTTTTCTACTACTTTTCTGTTTGTTCACTGACTCCGTTTGGATGAGCTTACTCCAACCGGTGTTTTTTGTCCACTGGCAGGCCAAAGTAAGAAAATTTCAAAAGTTTTTATTTTGCAAATAGCGATTTGAAAATAGCATAATTAGCATCTTCGAGTTTTTCCGATTCCAATGATATATTACTTGCCAAGAAACATTAAAAATTTGAAGGAGTTTAATTGAAGAAAATTCAGCTCAATATTCAATTTAATAATGATTAGTTTTCTAATTTTCAACCTTCATGAACAAATTAGATGTCGTTGGAATCGGAAAAATTCGTGCGTTTCAAATATATTACTTCCAATTCGGTAATTGCAGAATTATTCATTTTTAACTTATTTTTATTTACCGTTGTCCCTTGTAACTCGAGACCTGCGCGCGGTGAGGTCCTTTTCTTTTATGGCTAACATCTGGTAAAAATCCTTCAAACTGAGAAATATCGAACTGAGAAGAGAAATCAAGAAACTGAGGGTTGGATAAAAGGGTAAGTGCACTCCTCCACCAAGGAACGACAACACCCATACGCGTCTGTAGGGCCTTCTCTCGGGGAAAAGATAGTCGTGGATAGAGCTTAGCTGAATCAGCATTACAGAACTAGTCTGGCCCTCTTTATTTTTCCCTATCAGTGCCTGATCTGAAATAGGTTTAAAATAGCCGAGGTCCTTCCAAATCCTGCTCGCAATTCCTACATTGGATGAGATTGGCACTTTGATACATTTAAAATAACGTATTCGAGATGCCAACATCAAATGTTCCTAATCCAGTTGTAATTCTCATGTCTTTGTATACAATTTTGTTTTCAAGGTAATGTATTATATCAACTTTATAAGACCAATACAAAACAAAGCTGTGCAACCAGTGTTCCTCATCTCATGCAATTTGTCTACTGATTCTCTCGCTTTATTAAGAGATTAAGAATACCAACTGATGGACCTCCAGGCTTGACGACGAGATAGAAGCGAGAAACATTTGCTCTAAGAGAAAAAGTCCGGTTTCGATTATACCCCTTAGTATCGTCATATCCCGCGGGAATTAGCATGTAAATCCGAGGTATTAAGATGTCGAGATCGCACTTATCTGCCACGAATGACGAAACGTTGCTATCTTGGCATTGTTAATCAAGGAATTAGCATAAGAAATATTTATTATACGGATGCGCACCTCTCCCTCTTTGTCGTTTAATGGAACATAAGGGGAATATTCCTCTGACGAGTATACCTATAGTAATATATCTGTGGGCACGTTACCTTAAGTAGATACGTGCTTACGTACAGGGTGTACATAATAAATAAGAAGGACTTTATCAGATCCCACGCAGACCCCTGCCATTGCCTGAAGCATTATAATACGCGAAAGCTGATTATCCGCTTGAATTTGTCTACTTTCTTATAATTGGCTCAATAAGCCGCGGGCTGCCCAATTTACAATTTCTCTACTTCATTCGTTTGCTATTTATTACTTCTTAGTATTTTTTCCTATTGCTAATATCAATAGATTGCGAGAGCTCTATAGCTTTCAAAATTATTTATTGATTTATCATGATAAATATTCAATTTACACACAATATTAATATACTACCAAAAATAGCGCGTTATGCATGCTTATAACATGTTTCTTATTTCGATTACCTAATTATCAATACAGAAAAACTGGGGGTTCGCTAATGTTGCGACTCAAGTAAAAGTGCGCATCCTTTAGAACTAAGACTAGAAATAGAACTATTTTTGAGGGTTCATTTTTAGTTCGTCGATATCTGCTAAAGGACTCGTTACGAGAGCCGACTTTTCAACTGCGCATGTACCCAAACGCGCGGACCTACAGATAAATATTAAAAAAGTTTTCATTTTTTTTTAACAGATTAAATTGAATGACTGCAATACTTAACTTCTCAAAATAAGTAAATATTAACGTAATATCGCAAGTGTATATTATATAATTTTAAATAGGCTCGCGCTTTTCGGTGCATATGCAATTGAAAACCTCGGATTATCAGCATAAACTTGAGAAGTGTCACATTTCATGTGCATTATCCTCCTTTCAAGAATGACTCATCTCTATAATTTTACTTTATTTATTAAATTTTTCCTCGTGAACTATTATTTAATCTCTATTATAAAGTAAAAGGTGCATCATTAACTTTCGAAATCTTCAGAACTCATACTTTGGGTTCTTCGAAAATAATTTATGAGTTTGGGTTCCTTCTCAGTAAAAAGGGTTCATTTTTGTTGCAGCTCCCTTGGAACCAAAAATCGGTTCTGATAGAAATTCTACGCTGAAAAAAACAACTTATTTGAATCAAAGATAATTTCTTTGATTCAGAGAAACGGTAGAGCAAAATGTGGCCGAAGAAATATTTCTTCACTTTAAAGAAATGTTTTGTTTAGATCTAAGGAACGCAATGCTCAAAACAAATAACTATTTATTTGGCCCTGTGAAATATTCATTAAGAGAAATAGATTTGTTATTAACTTTAATAAATAATTATTTGATATGATTGGTTAGTTCCGTATTATAAACCTTTCTTTGAAAGAAGCAAATACTTGCTGTAATGAAAATACTTTTTTGGTTCTAAAATGCGGCATACTGTTCAAAATAAACGCGACGGGGAGAGTCGGCTATGGAGCCGGGGTTTGAATGAAATGTCGTATAAATTATAATTGAAATATGATTTGAAGTCTATATTGTTTAATGTATTTGTTTTGTATTCATGTATTTTATTGAGTCAATTTAGGATTTTATATCGTAATAAGAAGTTCTTAAAAGATATTTTGGAATTCTGAGTCTTGCTGATGTCTTCCATTTTCGACACTAATCAATTTCGAAGATATTTACACTTGAAAACCCTTTAATTTGAAAAATGTATAAATCGGTACCTTCATGCTAAACTGTCCAATCTGGAGTTAGCAGTCTAAACTCTCCAATCTCGTTTTGTATTGGCACCTAACGCCGCTACGCGTACGTGGCGCTACAGGTCATCATGAAACGAGATTGGAGAGCTTAGACTGCTAACTTCAGATTAGAAAGTACAGCATGGAGGTACCGGAATACAAATTCTTGAATTTTGATCATTTCAAAGATCAAAATTCAAGTTTTCAATGGTAAATCTTCAAATTTGAAGACATTTTGATTGTAAATCATCGAATTTACAGCTTTTATAATTGTAAAACTTAATACTTGAATAATTTGTTATTTTAATTTTTGGAAATTAAAAACCCTCTAATGTTTAACACGCATAAATTCAAATACATAATTTGGATGATTTTAAAGATCAAAAGTCATGTTTTCAATTCTAAATCTTCCAAGTTATCAATGTTAAAGATTTGCAATGCAATTTCAAAGGTACAATTCAAAACTCTTGAATTTGAAACATACAGAATTACAAATTAATTGATGTTTACGATTTATATTTCAAATTTATATTTTAAATTGTAAAGGTATGTAAGTTTGAAATTTTTATTTGGCATACCGTCAACAGGGGCGATTGGGGATCAAAATCCACAAATGTTTCAGATCGCGGCTTCGCCAAAAATTAGAAAATGTACCTAATTTTTTTTGCACTATATATAATTGTTCTGAAGAGTCTTATGAAGATCTCCTGCAAATATCATTCAACCAACTCACATTTCCGGTGGGGCAATTATGAATCAAAGTTTTTGTTTCTTCATAAAAGTACGTTAATTTTAATAAAAGTATGTATGTGAAAATCTTTGCGCAGACATTACATACTATAATAATAAAAATAATTTCACTTTTTAATTCTTTCTAACAATACTTAGATATGTTCAGAAAAAATCTCGGAAAAAATAAATTTTTGCAAGCTATAGGAATCAGAATCTTGTGAAAATTTGTATTTAATACAAACGTCTTTTTTTGTAGACTAGGTTATTGTACGAGTACTGATATATAACCATCATTTTCCTTTTTTTTAATTTCGTGACATGAAAATAGCAATATATTGTTCAAAATAAAAAAACAACTTCGTAGCCCCCCGAATATTTATTAAACATAATTTGTTTAAAATTTAATTATTCAATTTGATCCATTTTTTCTCAGTACTCGCTCTACGCCCCCTTAGAATATTTTTTATATTCATTTTTGATTTGGTAGAAGCTTTCGAGATTCCTTCGTGATTAGACTGTCGCCAATTTCTGAATTTCTTCTCACTTGTTGGTGAAATTTCATAGCTTTACAGTTTACCCTTAATGGCCAATATAGAGCATACTTCACGCTACAAGTTTACCTAGAACAATGTTCCGAAAAGTTCACTATGGCCGCGAAGAAGTTAAAACGTATTTGATCGATAATTAGTTAATTAACCGGCTTGATCGATAATTTTCTCGGTTGACGGTAAGTTTTTTGAATCAGTTACTAGAAGTATAACACGTAAATATTTTCATGAAGTACCTATAGCTTCAATTGGTTCCTTTTGTTAAGAAACTCTTCCAACACTGCATCTAATTTTGAATGATCCAGAAGTCAGATAAAAATGATTGTTATGCCGATTGAAGATGATTTGAAATTTATAGTCGAATTCAAACTAAAGAATTTTCATTCAATCAAAACAACTTCAAGTGGAAATATAATTTAATAAGATAAGCTGACTTTACAAATAAACTGTCAAACTGGGAGGTAGAGAAAATAGCAAGAGACAAAGATAAGCGATAAGTGAGCGGAAATATAGGAGCTTCAATGTCGACAATGTGAATTAATTAATTTAAAGCTCATTATACATAATTGTTGAAAAATATATCAAAAATTGATACTCTGAATTTTGGGTGTGTTTGGCTGAGAGTGCTGAAGAGCGTGAAACCAGCAATATAGGCAACGTTTATTAGGGGTTCAATTCCCCTCAGATGCAGATCCCGCGATTGTTCATAATAAATAATGCAATTTACCAATCACTTTTTGAAAATTTAATTCCTTTTTTCGATGCGTGACCGGTACTGCATTTTTTCTTTGAATGAAGCCTTACGAAACAGTTGGCTCCTTGCATTCAGTAAACTAGTACTACAACTCATGTTCATTAATCGGTACCGATAGGCGTGCAATCAAAGGAAAATAATTACTCTGAAATCTACAGGGCCTCTGGGTAAAAATCGCCTCCAGATTCGTACGTGGAGCGCCTATACGTTTAAGAGTATTTCTTCAACTCTCAAAACATCAGGAAAAAAGGTGCAATAAATTGCAGCTCATCACCCTGCTACGTCGATACTAGACGCGAGGCTCATTGTGTGGAGGTAAACGCCTGTTCGATATAATTGGCCTCCAATTCGAGCCAGACAAAAAGTAAACTCATCGTCTCCTTAATTCGACCCTTTTTCACCTCGTTTCCTTCCTTTCCCTTACAGCTCGGCATGCACCCTAGGTAAAAATATTTGATCTTCATTTTGTCTTGGGTGAAGACTAATCTAAGACAATTTCAAGTTATTCTGTATGTCTAGCTCGTGAAACGGAACCATACTATTTTTTATGTCTTCAGACCCTCTGAAGGTCATCACTAATCTGCTTTAAACTTTATAGAATGTTTATATTATTTGTTTCGATGGTATTCATTTTTCATGTATTAATAAGTTTATTTATCTGCAATAATTATGTTCTTTGGGTGGCGGATCTAAAAATGTTGTCCATTTCTTCCTATCCCCATCAGTTCACTAGATACATCTAGAAAATGACAGTTTTAATCTTTTTATGTAAAATTTTATACGCCTGCAGTTGCTGAGACGGACAGGTTCCGAATTTCTTATTTAAAAATTAGTTATTACAAAATAACAAGTTTTAGCGGTTGTAAAATTTTAATCCTCAGCAGAGCCACAAATCGATAATATAATTTTCTTGAAGAGCAATTTGGTATATTTATCAAGACCTACACTTCTTGTCTTAAGACAAGTCGACCTGGTCTTGTCTTGGCACAGCTAAACCATAAATGCGAGAGAATTTCGTATATCTCCAATGTCTAGCTGGTGAGACGGAGCCAGACATGATGGTCTTGAAGACATATTGAAGACGTTCAAGTCAAAATCAAGATCAAATATTTTTACCCGGGACTATAGGGATATTTCTGCCGTCCTGATGAAGAAACTATACAACTGCATTTCAAGCGAACCGAGATACTCAATGAAATGCATTTATATCTGCACCTTTTCACGTATGAGCGTTTTTAAAAAGAAATGTACCGTTCTTAAGTAAATCGCATTTTCTTCATTCATTAAAATTAAAAAATGGTCCATATAAATTATCCATATGGAAAACTGTGGATATGCTAGATATTATAGCACAAAGTCGCCGAAAATCCTGAACCAAAAACACATCTGTGCAGATGTGCTGCTGAGTCAGCAATCGAACTCTCCAGGTACACCCACTTTCCTGATGGAAAAACTTAACATCTAAATTTTTTAAACAAATAATCAATAGTAAAATTACTATGAAATGAATAATTTCTAATTAAATACAAAGTAATTATAAGATTTGTTAATGCAAACTATATCTTCACATGGATTTCTATTTCTTTTTTTCTCCTTTTTTTAATTTTCTCATATATCTGTCTCGAATGAGCCGTTTTACAATGTTATTTGAAAACATATTTCTCTTATTTTAACTTTTTTTGTGCGATTATTTTGCATAAATTAATTTTCTTCATTATTTGTCTTCAAAAACAGTCTTTTAAGGAACATCATTCTTTTTAAGCCTTCTTGTGCAATTTCGTTGCACAATTTGTTTTGTTAAAGTTTATCTTGGTTTAAAAAATGTACTTTCAAATTTGAACAATTTGATCATTCAAATTTTTGTAAAAGTACAAAATAAAATAAAATAGTGTACATACTTAGATCAAGTTATTAGTTGCTTATTAAATCCATTTATTTTCGCTTAACAGTAACCTAAAACATACCTTATGGTTCTCAAGCGTAACGAAAACCCAAATAATATTCATTAAGGGAGGAGATATTCATTAGGTTCATTATACAGATTCTACTATATTTGACATAGCATTTTTGACGTATAATAGTGTTTAAATGGTTCTAAATTTTATTTGGTAGTTTACGAATTCGAATTCTAAAGACAAAATTATATTAAAAAAAAACTAGTTTAAAGGCAGGCTTTTTGAATTTTAAATGTTTAAAATGCTACAGGTAATTATTTGAAACCTTGCCATAATAATATTTTTTAATTGCATGAAATCAAATAACACTGAGATCTAACGTTTACATTTTAATTTTTTCAATTGAAAGATTCTTAACTGACTAAATAGCATTACAATATAACAATTGAAAAATTTACTTTTTGTTTTCTACAATAATATTTATGAATTCTCTTACTATCTACATTTATGAATAAATCATTGCAGTAAATATTTCGAAACCATGCTAAATTTTCTCAGAATTTTAACATGAAAGGCTTAGGAATTATTAAAAAAAAAATGAAAATCTTTCTAATATCACAAAAAGGTTACGATGTTCTCTAAAAGGTTAATACTGTATTATTTATATTTGCATAATTATTCCTAATCATTATTATTATAATAATAAAATATAATTAATCATGCTTCAAAAATAAAAAATGTCCTGAAACTCGTGTAAATATGCTACACTTTTATGCAGATATATTGTGTCTTCATCAGGAACTCTCTAAAATCGATGTTGATATGCTATCAAGATACAATTATCTCGAGAGTTAAGAACAATTTTTGAAAATGATGAGCATAGTGAAACTCGTCTTTTCATAATGAATCCAATGATGTGAAAAACTAATTTTTGATAAAAATGCACTTGTTCTCATATAGCTTCTTCATCAGGACGGCAAATTTATTGTTCAACAATATATCATTCCTTATCTGCGATGAAGGAGCTTCTATTGAAATAATTTGGTACTCTTTAAATCTGAAATTATTATTTGGAAATTAGAAATTAGTAAAGTAAGTCTAAAAAGTTTCAAATTTCTGGCTGCAAACTTGTTGTATGCTAGATAAAGCTCAAAAATAGGCCTATAGATAATTTCCGTCGATAGATTTGTTGGATTTCCAAACGAAAACAGATTCATTTCCGGGCACAATGTTGTATTTAAAAATATAAAATTTCTACCAAGATAGTTGAATTTTCAACCAAAAAACATTTTTTAGGCTAGAAAAGAAAAAATGTCAACCAAATAGGGTCATGCAGTAATTTTTCTTTATTTTTGCATATTGAAGTACATGCTCTCAAGTCACTAATAATACCAGCATAGTGCAAGAAAAAACTTTTTTTCGAATTTATATTTGAAAAAGAAAAATGTGCACTTATTTCAAATTCCTATCTCTCTCGCGCCCATTCCGCCATCTTGATGTGACGTAGCACACCGCTAAACGCTTGTATATAAGCCGGGCGATTCACATTTTTTCATAAAAGCGGAAAGAAAATAGCGCTACCATTGGTATTTTGTGCCTAAATGTAGGAACACCTATGTCAAAAATCCAGGAAAATTATTTATATCTATACTTAAAGGTGAGGAACGAAAAAAAATGGATGCAATATTGTCATTTATTCCATTTACTTATTTTTGCGCTTTTACTCTTCGAGTCTCAGCAACGTTGAAATTGGAGCGCTTCGAAAAAAAATAACTTATCATAAGTGTAAACACTGTTGTAAAATTATCCCAACTGGCTTTAACGTATCTAAGCATACTGTTACTCCATAAAAATAAACCCTTTTAGCCACAAAACGTTGATGATTAATTATTTGGACTGTTTTTTGTCAAACTGACCATGTATTTTCTTCAGCTTTGACGGCACGTGACGTCACACATGTGTTTCATGCCATGAATGCGCCACTGTTTCGTTAAAAAAATCGACCTTTCCGGTTGGTATTTTGTCACTTTAAACAAAATTTTTATAAATTATTAGGTAAACAAAATTAGGTTTTAATTTCACATTTAAATTCTTTGTGAGTCAACGTTGATCAAAAACGTAACTATAAGGCAAACCAAATTTTTGTGGATGACCCTATTGTTAAATTTTCAAGCCAAAAAGACTAATTTTCTATAAAACATTTGAATGATTAACCTTAAAACATGAGTTGTGAGCAAAAAAGTTAATTTTAAAATTAAACAGTTGAATTGTTTAGTAAATTGTTGATTTTTTAAGCCCAAACACCACAGAAAAAAATGAGGGTTCAGTAAAGTTGCGGCTCAAGTAAAAGTTGGTATCATTTAGAACTGAGTCTCCAATGGAGACTCAGACCTGGCGTAGAGGCTACCGTGATCAACAAGGCTGTTCCTCCAGGGTGAGGCTCTTCCATTGCACTACGGTTGAGCTGACTCTTGCGAATATCCCTAATGTGGATATCTCGGACGTATAATTTTTGTTAGTCATTTGTATAATATGTACAATTAATAAGTACAATTGTACTTACTATATATAATAATATAATACTTGTAATATAATAATATAAATATCAATTGCAATTGCCCTTTGTACACACCGCCCGTCGCTACTACCGATTGAATGATTTAGTGAGGTCTTCGGAATGGTGCGCGGCAGTGTTTCGGCATTGCCGATGTTGCCGGGAAGATGACTAAACTTGATCATTTAGAGGAAGTAAAAGTCGTAACAAGGTTACGAATATTGCAATAATTTGGTACTCTTCAAATCTGAAATTAGTATTTGGAAATTAGAAATTAGTAAAGTAAGTCTAAAAAGTTTCAACTTTCTAGCTGTAAACTTTTTTTATGCTAGATAAAGCTCAAAAATAGGCCTATAGATAATTACCGTGAATTTATTATCACATATATTTATTATATTATATATATTATTATTATATTTATATAATTTATTATCCAATGGAGTTCATATATATATATGTTTCTGTTCCACTTTCCGACATATGTAGGTGCCAAAATTGGGCAATGATCTACAGTAGCCTTTTTTAATTTTGCGCTTATTCCTAATATATAAGTTGGGTGAACTGATGATATACAATACATGCTGGACTACTATTAGACCAAAGTTACGAAATTTTTCTTTCATATTTCATGAACCTAATAACATAATAATACTCGCCGGTAAGACAAAGATAAGTTATATTGAAGCTTGCATAGAATGTCGCATAATCCGCAGATTTCCGGCGCATAATCTCGCCCAATAATTCATTCTTTATCAAATAATTTGAAGATTAGCAAAAGCAAAAACGAAAAATTGTCTCTTCCGATTTTGATCTAAAATATTATCAGACTTGGTCCAGATTTCATGATCACGATCATCATTTCGAGATACCGTAAATAGGAAATAGGAGAAATTGCTCAAAAATTGCTTTTTCAATTAATGGGGATAGAAAATTTTAAAAATTGTTTAAAAATTGGTTTGTCAATTCTGCGGGTCGAAGTAGGAAAGGTAAAAGGTAACTGGCAAACTGGCAATTGTGCAAGAAAGCGAAAGCATTTTGTGTAAAATCAGAATGTCAATTGAAGACAAAAGAACTTTTTCTGAGCTGACGTATTGGCAAATATTAATCGGTACAAAAACCGTTATAATAACAGATTTTTTAACAGATTTTTTAACTATATTTCAAATCTATAACTTAACTTTCAACGTTGTGCACTCTGTTAATAGATTGTTATACTGCAAAAAGCATCAGCCAACATTTGTGTATATTTTACATACAATGTAAAAAACGGTGACATTAAAATATTCAATTATGTACAACAAAGAAATAGTTTGTGAACTTCTCTTTACAATTACATTCATTGAAAAGAAATGTAAACATACTGCAATAAAATAATTAAGATTTTAGTTACTATTAAAATTTTCTGTTGAAAACTCAGTCGCCCCCAAGCACCCTAACAGATATTTCGTATCTACGGTGCAGCGTACGTTACAGAGTAGAGTTTCTCGTACTCGCCTACCACCACTCCCGCTCTACAGGAGAATAAGTGGTGGAAGCGGAACATGTGGTCCCGAAGGGAATTTCCCCGGGTTGGGCATGTCTGATCTAAACCATATTCTCACTAATTTTCACTGCAAAATATTAATAAATAGGCCGTTGGCAGCAAATTTCCGAAGGCGCCTCGAAACAAAGTTACTTTGCGGTGACGGTTTTAACTGATCACTGGATCATCCGAAATAAAAAAATCAAAGTGTGTTAGATGAGATGTTTTTCGAGGTAACCTGGCTCTCCTTTTTTTTTTAGCAATTTAAAAAAAAAATTGTAACACTTTTAAGTTCAAACGCGTTTTCTCCTAAAAAAATCAACGAAGTTTTTATGGCAAAATTATTAATAATAATATTTTTAAAAAAACTCGGCCAGGTTACCTCATGAATTATGTATAGAAATAGTATAACATATTTCAAAAGGATCCATGCAGTAGATTAGTGGTTTCGAGAAAAACGCGTTTAAAGTTTTAAACATGGAAAAGTCAAAAAATGTATTTTTTATACTTACACAGAACCATCGATGTAAGGTCCGTACATACTGAATGTGTAAAGGTTTTCTTATACTTGTCTAATGACTCACCGACAAATAAAGCAATTTAGGGACCTAAATTTTGTGTACCTGTCCAGCTGCTGCCGGACAGGTACACAAAACCGAAGGGGAGCAGCCATCCTTCAAAACTCCATATCTCCATTAGTTTTGCTCCGCTTTGCTTGAAATTTGGATATGACATTCTTGAGATGTTGTACATTTATGTAAAAAAAAATAAAAAAATAGCTTTTTTTTGACCGAATTAACTATACTCTCCCCTTAACAGATTAAGCAGTCTAATCAAAATTTGCAGTAGAAATTAAATATATTTAAAAATTAACCCTGTGAAATTGTTCAAATTTAAGCATAGTTTTAAGTAGATGTTAAATATGTTTTCTTTAAATATACATTCCACATAATATTTAATTAATTTAAAGATTTATCAAAATTTAAAGAAACTTCTTTCTCTTATTTTTTCTTTACGAGTAATGAAGAAACCCAAGCTTTTCTTTGACACCAAAATAAAACCAAAAAATGGTGTTTTTTATTAATAAATTAAAAAAATAATCTTTTATTTATTTTTTAATTTAATTTATATTCATGGAATTTCAAATGATTTCCATATATTTCAATGCATGTTTACGGTTTTCACAGATTTCAAGGTATTTTAATGAATTTTGAGAAAACTTTAGGAAATAAATTAAATTTTATTTCAATGCTATTTGGGGAATAATTTTAATTTAATTTATATCCAAGGATTTTCAAATGATTTCTATTTAATTAATTATTATGATTTCAAGGGATTTCTACGAATCTCAACAATTTCAAGGGATATGAAAGAATTCAACAAATTTCAAACGATTTTAAGTTATTTTAAAAGGTTAAAAGAATTTCAAGAGATTTCGTTGAAAAAATTGGCAATACTCTTAATATTTAAAGATTTGTTATTATGAATTTGTAAATAATTTTTTTTCAATATTATAAAATAAAAATCCAATTTATCCAATCTAAAAAATGTATTCAATTAAAAAAAAAAATTCATTAATGGCAGAGATCATTTGAAAATCATTTAACTATACAATTTCTTATAAAAAGATTGTTTCTTTGTTTCTAAATGTAAAAATAAATTTTAATCTTTCCCCTGTTTCTCCCTTTTTTCGTGGAAAAATGTTCCTATTTCCCATTTTTTGAGCTCCTTTTGCGCTGTGATCCGTGTAATTTTAAATTCAGACTTGCCACAAGACATGACATTTTTTTATTCGCGCCTATTAAAAAGTCCCAATAATTAATTTAGTACTCCACGACGAATTTTAAATTTGCGAATTGATAGGAATTGATTTTTTTACTAAACATAAATATAATTATGATATCGGAATTTTAAAAACTTTAAAAGTAATATTAATGATAATTGTTTGATGACTATTGTTTATAATTCAATATTGCGGCCAGTCGTCAATATCAGATTTTAATCTTACCCCTATTTTTCCCCATTTTCGTGAAAAAAATTATCCTATTTCCGCTTATTTGAGCTCTTTTTTACGCTGTAATTTCTGAACGAATAATAATACATAATTAATTAATAATTTATTTAATTTTTCGACCAGTAGAATGTGCTGAAATTGAATCTTGTTTTTTTTTTGTATAGTTAATGGTCAATGTACTACTGATATAAAATAAAAATTATATTCTTTTTTTCAGAATTGGCGAAGAATCCAGTCCCAGGATTACCACCTCACCAACCGCTTCCAGCGCACATGATGCAACCCTTCAATCCACTTCTTTACCCCTATCAGCTGGCAATGGCGCAAGCCGCCAGCGGCAAAGGTCTCGTCGAACTTCAGCGACAAGCCCAGGATCTGCAACGGCAGTACCTGCTCGACATGATCCCATCTCAAGCATCACAGGCACAAAGTAGCCAAGCTCCACCCAGAGCTCATCCTCACAATTGGAAGACGTAACCGGACGTGTTCGGTTAGCCCTGGAAGCTCAGTGTTTCAAGCTGGTAAAGCCGAACGGCCAAATGAAATGGAAGTTAATTGAGGCCTTTTTAGTTCAAATTGCAAACTTCGGCGAAAGTCCTGAAGTCACTACTGAACGGATTCACCTGGCTCTTTCTTGAGGAATCAATTTACCTTCAAGGAGAAACTTGAGTTCCTTATATAAGAAAAGCTATAAATTCTTTCTCCGGAATATGGTGCTCCGAGTGTAATTAGCGACGATGACAACTTTGAATTGAAAAAAACTCAATCCGCAGTGCATAATGAGAACAAGCGTGAGTGAATATATTAATTTGAATTACCTACGCAATAGAGATAGGGAACCTTTGTACGCTAGGGATGTAATAAGTGTGACATTGTGACATAAACGATCGATAGGTTGATTCTTAAACAGTTAACGTTTATCACGTAAAACCACGACCCTAGGAACTGAACTGAGAGAACGTTTTCTAGACTCGTTTTAAGATTAAGTAGATTTTTCTCGCTGGTTTCAATAATACGCCTGAGAAGGTGGTACCTGTACTCTGTGTATATCTCTACTTTCTCTGAACTGTGAGTATTTTTAAGAAAAACTTAAACGTACGAAAGGAGAGTGTGACTGTGATGTTTCTGGGATCGAGATTAGCTACAAGTTTTTTTAAAAAGCTGTGACAAGAATACCTCTCTTGCGCACAAAATCGAGGCAATTTCAAGTACAGATTTATCATCCCAATCATGAATTTAAAAAATAATAAATCCAGTGCCAGAGCATCGAACCGATTAAAGAGACTTATTTTTATTTAACACTATTTTTGATGAACCTAAATGCGCTTTTCGTTGGCAGTATTGCGGTAAAAAGTCTAAAAAAAGAGTGTTCAAAAAAGTTTAGGTAGTTCTTTGGAAGTGTCGCGTCAATTTGTATATGATAGGTGGGAAATATTTTTCTAAAACGTTGCAAAAAGAATTTGGCAATACTGCTCGCCTAAACCGATACAACTCAGCGTTCTCCCTCGCTTCTTCCAAAAAATTGTGTTCTTCAGTGTTTATTTATAAAAGAGAAATGGTAGCTCGTAGGTTAGGTAATATTCCTCCAAATGTTTGTTTGTTTGGTTAGTCTAAGACGAGTGAGGCGAATCGATTCGAAATTCGTATTATTATTTAATTTAATAGATGTATATAATTGTGTATTGAATTGATTTTAAAGTATAATTGGTCTACGATGAATGGGTTTGTTTGAAATGAGTGTATTCGTCGTATAACTGTTAGATATTTTAAAATGTTTTCTCAGGTTCGATGCTCTCTCTCTTTGTAAGATGATAAATGGATTGTACTTGTCACCCGGCCAGGTTTACAACAATCTTGGGTTTTATTGAACCAAGTAATTTGATACACTTCTGACAATTGTTCTGCACATAAGACTTAAACTTCCAGCACTCGTCCCATGCGATCCCCGATGTTTCTTGAGTGGATCACTGTGATCTACTCGTTTTTAATCCTTCGCCATACGTGTCCGATTCATTAAATAGTACTGTTAGTCTCGACATTTCTCGGTATATGATACAATTAAATAAACTAAAATAGCATAATCATCTCTCTTTGTACTATGCAATAGATTTCAAACTCGTAAGTACTCCGTAATATAAATATACCGTATACATCTACGAGTGCATAATAGTGTTTGTGTGGTTAGGAATGTTTCTAGATTTCGATCTTCGCGTGACAAAAAAAGAGTGCAAGAGAGAGAGAGAGAGAAAGAGAAAGAATGAGAAAAAAGAGTGTGCAAGGAGAGAATGGGGGACAATTGTGAATTTAAAATCAACCCCGAAAAAGTGTTCGTTGTAGTTTTTCAAATATTTCGCCCGTACACTTGCCAAAAGTGTAAAAAAAATCGATTATGTATAGTCGAGGCGGCAGAAGGCTATTTTATTTCCTAAGAAAGAATTTAGTTTTTCGATGGTTTGGGTAAGCAAAAGAAACACGTCTGGCTCAATTTCACAAACGATGTTTTCTTTCGTAGTCACCTCCCCTCACTTCCAGAAAAAACGACTTCAGGTCCAGATATGAAATTAGAAAATAGAAATTATTCTGATCGTATTTATTCTGACGTGCTTGTTTCAGTTCTAGAATTGCGAGAAATTTAACAGTACAACCGAAATGTGATATTTGTTGTAAAAAATCTCGGAATTCTCACTTTCAGTGCCGTCTTGAGTCCCAAACCGTTTGTTTCTATACTCAGTATGTCTAGAAATTCTCGAATGTTGAATAATGAAGAAAGATGAGGAATAAAGTCTTGTCGATTATTATAAAAGTGTTAAGTTTATTTAGATTTGCAGACATAATTAAACTTAGGTGCGATAATTTATTTTCTTGCGAGTGAAACGGTTTGAAACCAGTTTTGCGAGTAGATAGATGATTAGAAATCCAAAGTTATGCAACCTATTCATTAAATTAGGATATTCATGACCTGTCTTAACTATTTTCTTTACTACTAGCTTTTAAAGTACGAAATCAACTTGCAGCGAAAGCATGCTTCACATTCTTTCCCTTTTTCCCCTCTTTTCCCCCTTTTTCTCGTTTCTTCAATAGAACCCAATGAGAAAATCCAACTATTTTTGGTTGAAACTTGATTCTGTTTGGTTAAAAAGTTTACTATTATATGTCTTTTTGAATAAAAAATTCAAATATTTGGTTGAAAATGCAATAGGGGGTTTATTACGTAACTTTCTAACTTATTTTCACTACAAGAAAAATGAAAGAAACCATAAATACAGATAAACCATTGAAAAGTCATCTGTTTTGTTCGAAAATTCAACTATTTTGTTGTAAACGCAACGTTTTGGTTGAAAAAAAAAATATTTTTCCTATAATTCTTCTATTCGGTTGAAAATGTATCTCTCTTGGTTAAAAATTAACTTTTTTATTGAAAATTAGTCTTTTTCAGTTTAAAAGTCAACTTTCCGAAAACATTCGACTTTTTCGTTTGAAAACTCAACTATTTGGTTGAAAATTCATGTGTTATGTTGAAAAGTCGTCTTCTTTGATTGAAAATTCAATTGTACTTAGTTGAAAGTTGAAGTACTTTATTAAAAATTTCTTTTTTTAGTTGAAAATTAATCATTCCAGTTCAAAATTCATCTCTTTGGTTGAAAAATCAACTATTTTGTTGAAAATTCGTTTTGTTTTCGTTCAAAATTAATCTTTTTAACTGACAATTTAACTATTCCACTTCTAGTTGAAAATTAATCCTTTTTTAGATAAAAGTATAACTATTTTGTTGAGGACTCGTATTTTTTAGTAAAAAATTAATCTTCTTGGTTAAAAATGCATCTTTTTGGATGAAAAGTAATTTGTCTGGTTGAGGTATTTCTCGTTGAATTCTACTGTAATTTGTTAAAAATTAATTTTCGTTTGTTTGAAAATTTAACTATTCCATTTTTGGTTGAAAATAGATCTTTTATAGTTGCAAAATCTTATATTTTGTTTAAAAAAAAATTTTTTTGGTATAAAATAAATGTTCTTTTTTGAAAATTCAATTACTTAGATAAAAATGATTTTATTATTTAAATTCATATTTTAGGATTGAAAAATCAACTGTTTTGTTGAGTGGAAATATTGGCTATTACATTTTTCGTTGAGAATTTATGTTTTTTTTTTAATGAAAATTCATCTACTTACATTTTGAATGGCACATTTTTGGAAAAATAATAGACAAACTTAGATAGGTTTAAATTTCTTGTTTTGGTGGAAAAATGCGAATCAGGTCTCGAAAAATCGATTTGTCGTTTATGTTGATTTTTCTGAGTGCCTGGTTACAGTTTTCTCTGATAAGTGTGCAGGGGAAACCAGTCTGTGGTTGAATTATCTAGTAGATTTGTTTGTTTTTCGTTAAGCTGGCTTAGGCATTTTTTGAAATTCTTAGCACAAAACGGATAGAGCGTTGGTTGATCACAATTTCTACAAGCAGCTGCCAAATGCGAACAACACCTTGCACTTTCCCGACAACAGGAGGACCAAAGTACCGGTCCAGCTGCTGAACAATTATGGCAGAAGCAGTCACCTGGAAAATGGAAATTTTGTCAAAATTTTCGTTTTATCCGTTTATAGTTAACGGTTAAGAGGGAATCATTTCAGTAGGTTAATCTAAAATTAATTAAAATCTGAATTTCATTTTGAATTTAAATATTTTTAACCGCGAAAGAGATTAAATGAATTTTTAATGGGTGAAGGTATGTTGAAGGATTTGAAGCGGAGGCAGGGAGAAAGAAAAAGGAATAATTTGTTCGCTACCTTCTTCAAGAACTGGTCAAGGATGTTCGTTTTCAATTCTTTCAGCTTTCATGAATAGTAAATTTTAAAAACGGGGTTTGACATCTCGTTCGCCTTTTATTCATTGCCTTTTATTATTATTCATATTTTACGAATTATTAGTCTTTAATTCAATTTGCTATTCTCTCTGGTTAAATAATTGAACTATGGAATTTTAATTATAAAAATGTATTCTAGATTTAGTAGAGAAAATATTTTGTTTGCTAATTAGTAGATCTAGTAAAATCTAAATTGCAAATCTGGAATTTTGTGATCACTTTTTTTATGTGTGATTATCTAAGTTTAAAAAATGTTTAATGGAGAATACAGTACTCCCGAGAAGAAACTGAAACCTGTTTAATGATATTTATCGGGAGACATATTTGGAGACTCGAAACGTAACAGTATTGATTACTTTTAAAAGTTTAAGACTCGAGTTCTCGTTCGGTCTTTCGATGACCAATTACTTGTGTATATATGTATATTATATGTTATACATTTCAAAATTCCAGGTGAAGTCGTTAAAAGAACATTCAACCTGACATTCGAATCTGATTATTTAATTATTAAATCCGATGTTTCTTTCGAATATGATATTTCTTATACTTTAATGATATTGATGAGGTTAAAATTTGAGAAGAATAAAATTTAATACAATACGAATGTCACTACAATATTATAGTTCTTGTCATTTATTTGGAAATTTTAGGGACGACCGAAAAATCCCGAAAAATAAAATTCTCTGCACTGTAGAAGTCCCTAATTGAAAAATCCTCGAATAATAATATTTTCGGCAGTTTATAATAGGACCGAATTTGAAAATTCCTTGATGATAAAATTCCCGGTTGAAAATTGCCGAATTATAAAATATCCAAACTAGAAAATTCCCGAATTCTAGATGAAAAAATTTTTTTAAAGGGACAAACAAATTTTCAACCAGAAACATATTTTTTCAATTATTGTTATTTTAAATTCAAACAATAATTTTAGAAACATTCAAAATATTTGTTATAAAAATATTTGATTATTGTATTTTTGATAAATAAATAATAATTATAAAATTTAAGAAAAATTTTCTTAATTGTATAAATTCTGTAATTGTCTAGTTCAGATATTTTATAATTCATCCATTTTCTGTCGGGAATTTTCCAATTCGGTAATATTATAAAATGTGTGGGAATTATCCAATTCAGGAATGTTATTTTTTTCGGTAATTTTCAAATACATTCAAAGCTTCTTAAGACTCTGGAAAGGTTTCAAGAAACTAAAAAAATCTAAGATTCCTGGGGAAATAATAAATTATTTGTTATTCGAAAAAATAAATTTTTAAGGAAAATTTCAAAAGATTCTGGAAGATTTTAAGGCAATTTTTTATTTTTTTAAATTTTACGAATAATTTAAGTCAGTTTAAAAGGTGTTTGAAAACTCTTCTCTTAGCATAGAAATTTCGCCTTATCGGTTAAAAATGCAATTGTTTGGTTGAGGATTTTCTGGTTGAATTCTACTGTAATTTGTTAAAAATAAATTTCTTTGTTTGAAAATGTAAATACTTTGTTGAAAAGCATTTTTTTTTAAATTAATTTTTTAACTGAAAATTGAACTATTCCATTTTTGATTGAAAACGGATCTTTTTTATTTGAAAATTCATGTTTTATGTCAAAAATTCGTCTTTTTTCGTAGAAAATTAAATTAATTATTTTAAAATAATTTTTTTTTTTCAATTCATATTTTCGAATTGAAAATTCAACTATATTTGGTTAACAAATGAACTATTTTTTGAAAATTTGCCTGTTTTGATGAATTCAACTCTTTTTGATTCAAAATAAAAATCTTTTTGACTTAAAATGTCTACTATTATATATTTCGTTGAAAATTCGTATTTTTTGGTTAAAAATTCATCTATTTGGTTGAAAATTCTAATATTTAGTTTAAAATTAACTTTTTTGTTTAAAATTCATATTTTCTTGTTAAAAATTAAACTATTTGGTAGAAAATTCGTCTAGGTAAAAATTTCATCTTTATCTTTTTCTTCAAAATGTGGATTTTTGAAGATTTCGAAACAATATTTATAGAAGCCTTTTAAGAATTTTTAAAGGTTTCTAGAGGATAAAAAATGTTTTTAAGATTCACAGGAAAATTTCATATGATTTTTTGTTTTGAAAAATTAATTCTATGAGAAAATTGAAAAATATTTCAAAACATTTTAAATTATTTCCTAAAATTTCAAAAAAATATATATTCATATATTTTAAGGGAAAATTTTTGAAATTTGCTAGATTCCAAGGTTTAGAAATAATTCGACTAAGTTTAAGAGATATTCAGAAGTTTTAAAAATATTCAAAATTAATTAAAAATTTATGAAGAATAAAAATTTTCTTTAACAAAATGTACATTTTTGAAGGTTTCGACCAAAAAAAATGATATATATATATATATAAGACTGATTATTGATTAAAAATTGAAGAGTTATCAAAAAAAAAAACATGATAAATATTGCTAATACCAAATACATTACAAATTATATCTAAGAATTATTTTTAAATTAGAATACCAAAAATAGTTAACCAAAGATATGTTCATAAAAAAAGAACAATAGCCGTGTGGACCAAATCGGCGCAGATAATTAAGACATCGAAATTTTATCATATTGTCCATATTATGTATAAAAAAATAAAATAGTTTTAATCTTATTGTATTAATTTTTACTCGACACCATAAATTACAAAAATATGTATTTTTTAAATATTATAAGATATCAGAATGCATGAAATATTGATAAGAAAACCTGATGTTAAATGTGTTTTATTCGAGCTTCTAGTACGAGGAAATTTGATATTTAGAACCGGGAAATAACCGACAATCATAGGTGGGCGAAAATTAGGGGACGCCCTGTCATCGATTCCAATTACACAGATTAGCATATTAAATCTTGCGAATAATAACAAAAAAATATATGATAATAAAATTCCCGAATAATACGATTTCCAGATAATAAAATTCCCCAATAATAAAATTCCTGAATTATACAATTCCCGAATAATACAATTTCCTAGAGAAAATTGCCGAATTTAAACAATACATTTTTTAAAATAAATTTGATTAATTTATTAAAAATAAAATAATCAAATATTTTTTTAAAGGAAATTATTCTTAATATCAAAAGTTTCTAAAATTATTGTTCGAGTTGGAAATAACAATAATTGAACAAAAATTTCATCCAGAAATATATTTTTTTCAATTATTGTTATTTTAAATTTAAACAATAATTATTAATATATTTTTTGAAAGGTTTTTGTATTTTTAAAACTCGAAAATATGTTTCATTAGAAGTGAAGGAAACATCAAATTTTTTATTAATGGAAATAATTGTTCATTAAAAGTGCCGGTATGTGTTGCTTTTGTAACTCGAGAATAATTATTCGGGAGTGGCTATTGCCAAGGGCAGAATCCATCATTGTTGCGCATGAAAAGTCACGTTGCTTATAATTACAGGAAATTCAGTATTTTTCCTTCAACGCGTTCGGGTCAAGCCAATCTATGTACATACGTTTGTAAATTCTAGTTACTTCCGCAAAATAAAAATTTCAATTTGGAAACTGTATTCCATTTATTATTCAAATGTATTTTAATTATAAGATCATATTTCAATTTTTATTGTTATTATTTATAAAAAAAATTTTATTGAATTCAATGTTAGACTTTAAATTGAAAGTTTTAGAATAAATGCGTTCCAAACAAAATTCCTATAATTTTTTTCTCATCTTTCATTTGTTATAATAAAATTGATGCCCAGGTATGTGTTGTATATTACAAATAATATAAATTTAAGTCATTTAAAATCTGAATAGTTCAATAAACAAAGAATCAATAATATTTTTTACCTCCAGGGCAATCGACCGATCTTCGAGCTTCGGCTCTTCTGCATTCAAGGCCTTCGTCACCTTGCGGGCAAGTCGTTGAAGTTTCTTCAAGCAAATTTTCTTCAAATATTGTGTCAATCTAGAAACCACCAATTGTAAACCAAATTTGCAAAATCATCTTTTGAATTCGAGACTCAATTCTTAAAATCGTAAAAAGAAACTCCACGATTTTACATCATCTCGAGAAAGAATTTGTTCAGAACGAATTTCTCGTACAATTTCGAAGAAAATAATAAATTAATTAAATCCGTTTGTTTAATTTATCTGAAACATCCTTGTTAATACTGTGTTATTTATTTTAATTATATTTTCCAAATGGAATAAAATACACGAATATTAAGAATAGATTAAATATTTTCAATGAAGAATAATTTTTTTAATTTGCGAATTTGATTTTACCCTTTTGAAGGCACCAGATTTGGAAAACAATTTAACCAGTTTGGCGAGTGCATTGTCAATTTGTGGATAATCCGTTGTCACATTTTGGATACATTGGTGGCCACTGATAATAATTGCTACAGAAAAGCATGTGAGAACTACTCGCGAGTACATTTTCGATAATTGAATTAATTTTTTTTAAAGGCGCGCTTGAAACGTGACTTACGTATATTTGAAAATGCGACTGACCAGGAGTCCGAAAGGACACTAACAATTTCAGGTCTCCAACGACATTTCACTTTTTAGTGGGGATACACATAATTCTCCTGATGCAAACTGCGAGTTGTGTCCATTCTGATCAGCCGCAAATTATTTCCACGATAATAATCCTTCTTCTTGATGACCTTGATTTAAATCTCAAGCATGAAGAATATTTTATTTTCATTTCCTTTTTGTCAAAAGTAACTAATTCAATCAAGCGCGGATTTACAGGGTAGCGAAACCAAATATGCCCCCCACCCCCCGGGAATTTCTGACTTATCTTAACTTTTTTCTTTTTCAATAAGAAATGCAGAAAGGTTATAAAAAATATTATTATTTGAAAGATTGCAAAAGATTTTTTATAATAATAGTCTACAAGTGTTCGCTACTAATACATTCTGTTCACGTGTGTAATAACTCTGATAATAATAATTAATCATAGTAATTCTGAGTTATTATATAAGTTATGTATATTACTTCCAGTAAAAACAATTAAATTGTTAAAATATATGACTATTACAATTTTCAATTTTATACTTAAAGCAATGAAAAGTCGAGAGATTCCAAAAATTACTTTAAATCTCTAAATTCCTTAAATTACCTAAATGCTCTGAAATCGTTGAAATTCACCGAATTCCGTGAAATCGTTGAATTGCTTGAATGTCCTGAATTCCTTGAATATTCTGAATTCTCTGATATCTTTTGAATTCCCTGAATCCCCTGAATTCCTTGAATATTCTCAATTCATGAAATTTCTTGAACTTCTTGAATTCTCTGAAGTCATTAAATTTCATAAATTCCTCGAATTCCCTTAATGCATTCTGAAATTTCAGAAATACTCTGCATTTTTAAATGCTCTAAAATCCCTAGAATTCCTTACATTCCTGGAATATTCTGAATTCCTTGAATTCTCTAAATTTCTTAAATTCCCTAAATGCTCTGAAACCCCTGAAAATCTCTGAATTCAGTGAAATCCTTGCATTCCTTGAATAATCGGAATTCTCTGAATTGCTTGATATCTCTGAAATCCTATGAATTCGCTCAATCCCCTGATATTCTGAAGTTTCTTGAACTTCCTGGATTCTCTGATCATTACCCCTTCGTTGGCACAGAGAATTCGACAAAAAGTGCCCAAAATGACAGGAAAATATGTTATCCTGAAAAATTGTATCCAGCAGGGGTTTTTGGGGTCGCTGAATCTGAATCTAAAGCAAAAATTCGAAAATTGAAAATGGCGGATCCAGTATGGCGGACGAAAATACAAAAAACGTTTTTTGTATTTTTCCCGAATCGAGTGAATACAGCTTTAAGTACGAACTAGAATATTTGACCTAAAGACGTCCCGTGGTCCAAAGACCGTCTTTGGAACATGGGACGTCTTTAGGACATCAATTGGACTGACACAAACGTCTTTAGAACGTTCTGAGGACGTTAATGTTTTTGTACCCACTGGTTAAAAATGTAACTATACCATTTTTGGTCTAAAAATTATTATTTTTCTTCAACTGAACTATTTGGTTAAAAATTGAACTATTAATTTGAAATATGAACTATTATTATTATTATATCATTAAGCCGTTTCCCTTTCGGGGTAGGCGTGAATTGCTCGGTTGGATAGTAGTAATGTGATTTTTCAGTGAATTTTAAAAGGTTCTAAGATATTTTTAATTCACTTGAATAATTTGAAGTGATTTTAGAAGATTTGAAATATTTTAAGACATCTCCAATGATTTGAAGGAATTTTTAACATATTTCAATAATTTAAAGCGATTCCAGAAGATTTGGAAGATTTGAGGGTATTTAAAAAGATTCCAAGTAATTTTCAATTGATTTCAATAATTTGAAGGGATTCCAAAAGATTTGAAAGATTTCAGGGTATTTTTATAACTTCCAACGATTTGAAATATTTTATGGCATTTCAAAAGATTCCAAAGCGTTTTCAAGAGATTGAAAAAGTTTCAAAGGATTTTAAAAGTTCTCAAGGTATTTTAACACATTTTCCAGGATTTGAGGACATATCCGATTTGACAGAATTTCAGGGAATTTTATAAAATATTGTAATGGATTTCAAAGAATATATTCAAAAGAAGTAAGGAAATTCGTAGGGTTTAAAGATTGCAAGGGATTTTCAAATATTTTTTGCTATTCATTTGCAATTCACCCTGAATTCGTTTTAATTTATACTTCATTATTTTCAATACTTTTGAATTCTTTTCAATTCCCTTGAATTTTTTGAAACTCATTCCAAACCTACTGAATTCAATTAATTGTTTCATATTTTTAAATTGTTTTCAGTCTAAGTAATTTTTGCCTTCAATTTTTATGAATTTCATCGAATTTTTCTCATGTTCCTTAAATTCCCTAAATTCATTGCAAATTTACTGAAATTGACAAGACTGAAAAGTCTCGAAAAATGAAATTCCCGATACTGTGAAATTCCTGTATAATAAAATTTCCGAATAATCAAAACCCGAATTGGAAAATTCCCGATTTGGACAATTCCCGAATAATAAAATTCCCGAAAAGTTTATAATATTACCGAATTTGAAAATTCCCAGCAGAAAGTTGCCGAATTATAGAATATCCGAACTAGAAAATTCCCGAATTTAAACAATCAAATAATTTGTTCATAAATAATATTCATTTATTAAAACTACAAGAATAAAATATTTTTATAAAAAAAATTATTTTTAATGTTTAAAGTTTCTAAAATTATTGTTTGGATTTAAAATAACAATCATTGAAAAAAAATTACTCAGAATTTCACAGGGTCGAGAATTTTATGTTTCGGGATTTTTCAGTCGTTTTCATTGTTTTGAGGTCTTATGAATCGAATTTTTTGGAATTCTGTGCAAGTCAAAAGAACAATAGTGAGTTTTAGTCACTTTTTGGGTTTACATAGGTCACTTTTTCACTATTTTTAAGTAAAATAGGTCGTGGCAGCTCTGAGAATAATAAATTGAAAATTTGTAAATTTAAATGTGAAATTGTTTTACTTTATTTATACAATGTTTTATATCAACAATGTTACAAAATTAGAATTTATTTTTTCAAATATTAATGAACAAGGAAAATGAAAAATTAATCAGGGAAGGTCAGGGAATTGTGAAAATTAGGTTTTTCGGCCAACCTGGCTTATAATTGAAATATTTTCTATTCGCCCAGTTCTTTGCGCTACCTTTAAAATTAAAGTTTTAAAACTTACGCCCTTAAGCCCCGAAACCATTCACTTAGTAATAGAGATTTTCGTACTAATAACGAATAGGCGAATTGGAAAATACGAAAGCGCGTAATATCCTATCGCTAACGTGACGACTAAGTGTTTATAATCTGATTATGCATTATATGGTAGATCTGTCGTGAAATAATTTAATCCCGTAATTCTCGACTAAAGGTAGCCCTTGAAAAAAATATGATATGTGATTATTTAAAATATTTCTTGTAAAATAGGAGATGAATAAGAATGTTAGGGTGTTGCATAAATGTTGAAGTGAGATGATTACCAAATTACAATCCATCATCATTTGATTTTTCAAAGGCTTTTAATTGAATCGATTGTTTCGTTTGAATTCGAAATGCTTCAGTATGACAATTCTGAACGTTTTAGTTCAAAATATATCATTTAATATGCTGCTTAAATAAGAATTTGGACATTTTTAATTACAAAGTTTTCAATACAAATTTTTAAATTTTAAAGTCGTCTAATTTTTAAATCTTTCAGATCTACGCTTCGCAATTTTTAAAGGTTTTTGATTAAAATTTGTTCACATTGAAAGGTTTTCAAGAACGTCATTGTGGCACATTCATTGATCACATTTTGATATGTATGCAAAATGATAACACTCGTCAATTTGCAGCTACTTCAGGTTGGTATAATTCGAATCGCACTTTTGCTCGTTTCTTCATTAGAATGCTTGACAGTCTCGAACTCAGGGAAGCTGGCCGGGATCAGGCTAAAAATTGTCACGATAAACCGGTTGAATTCCGGCTTACATTTTGGCCGGGAACCGAGCAGGTTATCCGGTTACGGCTCGGTTAACTTTGGCTCCAGGCAAGAAATTGGTAACTTGACGAATTGGAAGGTTCATAGTAAAGGGTACGGTGAACTTTAAAATGCAAATAAAGTCAACAGCCTGTCGTTTGGAGATTAGAGAACAGTTTTAAACATTTATGCTGACATTTCCTAGGAATTGCTGAGATTATGTGGTTATTTGAGGCTATAGGAAGAAAGAAAGGAAAAAATGAACATACAGCAGTATATACTTTATTTAGAAATATAAATTATTCGTGCACTGACTAGTTTACTTATTTTTTTCTAACTCTTTAGTGAAATTAGGTTGATTTTGGTTACCGATTACGATTGTCCTGTTTAACGTTGCAGAATGGATGACTGTTTTATTTAGTAAGTTAATGTACTGAAGAAAATGTCATGTCGTTTGTTTCAAGAGTTTAAAAAGGCTAATTTTCATTGTTACGGACCTCACAAACTTTCAAGTTCTGCATTTTAAATGATAATTCACCTACCCTTCTTTATTATGGCTTTAATTATGGCATGGCCCGGTTGGCTTTCGACCATGAAATCCAACCAGGGTTAGCCCGGCCAGTAAACGGCTAGCTGCTGACTGGGTGATTTGAGAAAAAATATAGCCCAGTTGGCTGCCGACCGGTTCTCGACCATGATACCCAACCATGGGTAGCCCAGACAGGATCCGGCCAGGAACCTTCTTGTAGTATAGGACCAACCAATGCAATTTCTGCACGTGATAATGCGATGAAGTTGATTTATATACGATATATACTACTCAAAACAGTGCATTGTATTAATTAGGTGGATGTCGTTTGTTTTTTGGAAAATGCTATCACTTAAATTACGTCTTTTTACATTCTCATCATAATGAGAAGGTATTAGTTTTATATGAAAAATGACTTTCCCGGATTCCATCAAATGTCGACGTTTTGACACCAGCTGAGTCAGTAAAAATATCTTATACGTCAGTGTCGGTCTGTCTGTCCGTCTGTTTGTCACTCTGTCTGTAGTACCGTGTAGGCACGATAACTTTTGAAAGATTGATCAGATTAGATTGTGCTTTGGCACGACGTTGTCTGCGATCATCGAAGTGGGCAATTTTATTATTATCAAATCTTTGAATTTTAAATATGCAGTATATGGAATATACAGGGCATTGCAATTATGCACACCCCAATTTTTTCTCGAATAAACCAAACTTTGATATTGGTCAAAACAAATGCTCAATTTTAATTCCTACAAATTACAATCTAAGTAAAGTCTATTATTAACTAACTAATGATGTCCAACCTCGAACAGTCAAACTTGAGGTCGATCAATTTTTCGTACAATTTCAGTTTTATTATATATCAATCATAAGGCAAATTAAATTGTAATTTTAGACACGCCAGTATAAAGAAAAATGTTTTTGAAATAAGTTCAAAAAAACTAATTAAAGCAGGTTAGGATTTTCAAATAAAAGGTTATATATATTATAATCACAAGCAGAAATAAGTGTACCAGTACTCAAAAAACATTTTTGTGTATTTGAATTCTAACGAAAAAATGGCGTCGAAAACAATTATAAAAATATTTGCTTAGTTAATAATTAACGAGTAATTAACAATTAAAGATTAACCAATCAGAAGCACGCGTTAGGCGGTCGACAACCCATGTGCCACCGACAAGAGTGCATGCGTAAACAAGTTCAGTTCCTATAATTTCCCCTTCGTTTGGTTTTTCAGTAGGTTGTGACTCTCTGGTTTGACTTCACACGTCAACGAGGTACAACAATTAAAAAATGTATCTTCCACAATCAAGCAAATTAGACCACATTCTCACGAATTCTGTGAAATTCCCTTGAATTTTGTAGAATTTCCTAGAACTCATTAAAATTCTCCTGAATTCTGAAGAATTCTCTTGAATTTAGCAGAATTTTCTTAAAATCAGCAAAATTCTCTCTAACTCTGTAGAATTCTTTTGATTTCTGCAAAATTCTTTTGAATTCAGTGAATTCAGAATGATGAAGGAATTTTGACTAAGAAAATGAAAATAGGATAGACGCTTTAACTAGAGCGTCGTCAAATTTAGTCGACTAGGGTCTTTTTCGCAAATTAAAAATAATCACCCCAAACACCTTCAGAAGACTCTAGTAGATGTCGGGAATGATTATTTTTGATTTGAAATTTGTTGGCTCTTTTACTTGCAGGCAGCTGTGATGAGGTTTGACAAATTTTATGGGGGAATTTTTCGGGGTCTGCTAAAAGTTACAGTGAGGATGAGGATATAAACGAAAGTCTTGGCAAGGTGCCTGGAATGACTATTTTTCATTTCAAATTTTTTAAAATATTTTAGTTGAAGGCAACTCAGAAAGGGATTCTTAAATGTACTAGGATTAGTTTTATGGGGTTGTTGAATATTACCGTAGGTGTAGCGATATAAAATAGAATTGTGGTTAGGTGTCTATACGCTGCCTATTTTGACTTTTTAATTATTTAGCTGCTTTAGATGAAAGCAGCTGAGGCGGGATGGGTTAAATGCTGAAGCTAAGTAATATTAATGTAGGGATGGCGATATCTAATTTACTCTTGGAATTGTGTCAGGGTTGACTATTTTCAATTTGATTTTTTTTTTCTGCTCTAGTTTAAGGAAATTGAGACTGGATTCGTTAAATGTACTAAAAGTGTTGTTTTTTTTTGTGTATATTATTATTGTAGGAATGACGATATCTGCCAGGATCTTGGAAAGGCTTCTGAGGTGACTATTTTTTATTTAAAATTTGTTTAGGCTACTTTAGAGGTCTTGGAAATGTGCCTGTGTTTATCTTTTAATTTTGAGACTTTTTAGGCGACTTCAGTTGAAGGCAATTGAGACTTGGTTCATTGAGTATGCTAGGGTTGATTTTACGGGTGTGCAATATTATTGTAGAGATGGAGATATCTATGAGATTCTCGGGAAGGCTTTTGGGATTACATTTTTTATTTCATATTTTTTTGTCTGCTTTAGTTGAAGGCAATTGATGCAAGGCCGTTTAATTGTACTAAATAAGGTTGTTTGTTAGGGATGTTTATTATTATTGTAGGGATAGCGATATCTGTTTTAAAAAGGTGGCTGAGTTTCCTATTTTTATTCTGACTACTTTAGTGGACGTTAACTGAGATGGGGTTCGTTAAATATACTGGGTGTGGTTTGTTGGGATTGCCTAATATTATTGTAGGGATATGGATATCCACTAATGTCTTTGGAAGGTGTCTGTAGTTCCAATTTTTATTTTAATATTTTTTCGGCTGTTTTTATAGGCCCCGAAAAAATAATTTAGTTTTGAGTTAGTTTTGAAACATTAATGTGTTTACTTTCAGTAAGCTATAAAGTATTCTAGAGCTGTGATATACGTTTTTTTTATACTCAGTCCCTCAGTTTTTCTTTGCGGTTTTATTTCGCAAATACTTCTTAAGTATTTTAGAAAACACAAACATAAGCTAAAATTCTGATATGATTATGTTTATGGTGAGCTCATAATTCATTTTAGGCAATGTTGGAAGGAAATTAATTTTCGCAATTTTGAATAGCGCAAAAAAGTCCAAAATTCTGGTGTGGTTATATGTTTAGTTTCTGAAATTTGCTTTATTGGAGGTCCTGGCTAGCAGCAGCTTTACCCAAAATTTTGTTTTCTGAGAAAAGTATAAAAATAAATCAAATATAATGAAATATTCTGAACAAAAAATATGCTCTCAAATTATTTTTCATCTTGACGAAGCATTTTCAGTTAGTAATATTTAAAAAAAAAAATAGGCAAATTTGATAAATATGGTAATCTGCCTAATAACATTTATGTGGAGTATCATTACCGATTTCATGACGTTTTACATAAATATGAGTAGTTGAAAAAACTGCGATCGCCTGATTTTTTGAAATGTGAAAAATGTCAACTTTATTTTAAATAAACAAAAATCTTGAAAATTGGTTTCCACAAATGTCTTCAAATATTATTTAATTAACTTTTTAATTACCTTTTATTACTCAATAAATTTCATTAATAGAGTCCCGGGAATCCATTGAAAAGGAGTTGGAGTACAATATTCGAGCCTTTTCCTGTGGTGATTAGTAGAAGAATGCCTAAAAAACAATGATGAAACATTTCTGCACGATTTCATTAGTATACGAAAAAAATTAGGCATTAAATCAAGAAAATATCGGTACGAATACGGATGATAGAATATTTTTATGATCCAAGAACTTGTCCAAAAAAATATCTTGTCTCAAGAAAATGTTGTTAACTGATGGACATTAAATTTCTTTAATCCTGTACATATTTTTAGAACAATAAATGTTTTCTTATATCGAGAAAGTATTGTATCGCTTTTTCCGTGTAGATAACTATTAATGCAGATACAGAGTTTACATTTAGGTTCCTTTCGTTTTAAATTCTTTCAAATTAACTTGATTATTGACACAAAACTCTATTTTTTTTAAACTTTTTATTCAATTCAAATGATCATCTTAGAAATAAGTCAATGTGTCTCTCAATTTTTATCAGACAAGAATAACACTAAGTTACAAAATTTTATAAAATTCTTATTTATCCAACTTCTATGGTATTTCTTGATGTATTAAGAAATGAATATTTTCGGAGATATTCCAGAGTTATTGTTTAATATCACATAAAAAATGAAAAACTCACTTTACGCACGCGAAAAGATGCAAAGAAACATAATGTCATTTTTGAAAATATAATATCAGTACATGCATCAGGCTTCAATTTTAGTTCTATTGAAAAGCTTTAGCAGTTCTGGTTTGTCTGATACAAGGTTTCAAAAACAGTCAAAAAAAATTTTCTTCTTTTAAACCTGTTTTTCTGAAAACCCCGAAAAGATAGAATGTTTTTCCCTGCAAGTTAGTATTCTACAGGAAAAAAAACAACATTCTAAAATGTCCCATCAATTGATGATAAGCAAAATCTTGTTACCTTGTGTGATTCACTAGGTCTCATAAAACTCTACAAGAATTGGGTTAAGCATGAATTCAATTTTTTATCTTCCCGGGTGCTTCAACGATTGCTCAAACTGAAGCGTCGACGGAGATCCTGGACAATGTCGGGTGTCAATAAGGCATATGCATCGGTGTGAGGTCTGCTGATCTGAAAATCAGTATTGTCACATAGTTTTTCCTATTACATCAATCCTAGAAATTAAATTTAACTCTTCAACCACCATACTTTTTTCTGTTTTTTTTTTTTTTCAATAGACAAACTTTTTTCTTTATGGAAACACTAAAAACAAATTCTTTTTTAATTAATTTTTTCATTCTTGCGACTAAATAAAGAAATTCCTAAACATAATAATAATTATTTCTCAATTATTGTAATATTACACATTTTTAACATAAGCCGGTATAAAGGATTAAACATATTTCTTAGAATGATATTTAAAGACCTAATGAAGTCGTTAAAATTATAATCATATTCACATAGGCAACATGTAGAAAAAAACTCGAAGAAAATATATTATGTAACTACTTGAACATTTTTTATTTTACCTTGGTGGCCATCGAATGTGATCACCGCGTCCATGGAGCACTTTGTACTCAATCCATCGATTTTGAAAGCAAAGGTTGAGATACACAACAACGGGCCCGAATCGATCAGCAGGGCATCCATCGTGTTGGAAAATGATGTTGTCTAGGACCTCATCAGGCACTTCCGCTAGCAATTCAGGAAGAATTCCCAGAAGAAATTGCAGATACTGTTTGCCCTGTCAATGTAGTATCATTAAAAAAAGCAATCCATATTTTTAAAATGTTGCGATGACTAAAAAATTCCCGAAAAATAAAATTTTTGACATTAGAAAATTGCCGATAGTGTAAAATTGCCAGACTGTAAAATTCTTGTAATTTCTCATTTTTTGTCTAGTCTTTTTTACTGTCCGGAATTTCATAGTCACTGATATTTTATGTTATGCAATCTTCCGTCGAAAATTTTTCGTTGTCGAAAATTAAAAAAATTTTAATGGCTAATTATTTTGTACCAAGAAAATTTTTTGAGAATTTACTTACATTCAGGGTTCCTGGGAGTATGTGCGGTCCGATCAGTCGGTCACCTATCAATCCAGCCCACACGTTTAAACAAAATTTCCTCTGGAATCTTCTCTCCCGGGAAACTTCGGGATTCCCTTGAGCCCAATAATGTTCATTATGAACATTGAACATCCCTTTCCGGGTAAATAGGGATTTAGCTCTCCACAGAATTCTGGGTAACTCCGTTTCGTTTCCCATAATCCACCGGCAAAATCGCTGCCTGAACTGAAAATCACCAGGTTCCAGGTGCTGAACTTTCGTGAAATGGAAAGGATACTGACCCGTATCCATCATAATCCTGTCCACGGTGCTTTTCGACATGTTTAAATGTCGCCTGGCTTTACGAAAACTTGTATAGGGGTCCCGTTCGAAATGTTGAACCACCCGATTTTCATTACCGATATTTCGCGGTTGACCACCAACTTCTCGGTGATGGTTAATAACTTGACCCCTTTCTCGAAGTGTTCTATCTAACCTAATGAACACCTGGAAATTTGGATGACGCCTTTCAGGATACCTTCTACGATACTCTTCAGCTGCATTCCGGGAATGGCTGTTGCACGCACCAAAAACTAAGTACATGTCACAATATTTGTTGTTGGTATAAGCAGCCATTTTCGTAAATATTCACGAAAAATCAAGAAAATAGGAACTGGGCACGAAGAAGACGGATTGAAGTTACAAGATGTTTATCGACAAGGCAGAATACATTTAATGCACAGAAATAACTAGTAACAAGAGTTTATTCTGAAGGTTTCAGTTTCACAGCAGAATTCATTCTGGTTACATTTACAAATTGTTAGATCCACGAAGTCGAAGTACATTTTTGAGAGAAGTGGGATGACATGTCAGTGGAAGGGCCTACTTTTGATTGAATGAGGAAATCAGAGGTAGCGAGTTGGAAACACCCAAAATTGTGACGTAGTGGTGGACAAACATCTGCCGGCCAGTTTTTGAGTTTTCGAAATCTGTA
Source organism: Andricus grossulariae (assembly GCA_011634705.1). Classification (NCBI taxonomy): domain Eukaryota; kingdom Metazoa; phylum Arthropoda; class Insecta; order Hymenoptera; family Cynipidae; genus Andricus; species Andricus grossulariae. The sequence goes on from JAABKJ010007545.1 coordinate 205,583,420, forward strand.
CAAAGAATTAGACTAGACCTAGGGACCAATTTATGGTACAGTCAGCACGTCGTGTTTGAAGGCTCTTTTTATGAGCTGAAGTAATAACAGTTTCAGCTGTAAAGAAGTAATTTATAAATTCTGAAGTCTCATGAAACGTGACTTAGACAATGAATAACTGAAGGCTCATGAACTCCCAAAATTCCCTCAAGTATTAAAGTAAAGGCACAAATAAAACTATTTCCTTTCTGTCAACACGTACATCTTAATCGGAGAAACCTATAAGTTACGCCGTAACACAAGAAATGGCAAAAAACAAAAGAAATACTTTCGTACGAATGGCTGATCCTGATCTCCGCAAAGAAACAAAACAAACTCAACTTTCATGTTTGAATCGATCGAGGCCCACTTCAAGAATAGACAGTAATTACAAATTGGAAGACTTGTACGTTGAATAGGTTTATTTTTAATTGAGTTACAATTTCAATTTTACAATTCCGGAAAGTAGTATTTAAAACTGTTCATTTAAATTAACATTGCAAAATTGAGCAATTTAAAATTTAAAATAGCTAAAAGATCAGATTGTCAAGTTCAAACTCTTAAAACAGAATAATTGCAAAAGAGGTCTTGAAAAAAGAACAATTTCAAATGTACCTATTCACTACTACATAATTTCAAAATAAAAAAATTTCCAAATTGTAAATATCTAACTCGAAATTTTTCAAATATCAAAATTGGAAATTGTAATCTTAGATATTTTAAAGACGATCAAAATTATGATTTCGTGAAAAAATCACTGAATAACACTGAGTTAGGAAATTGTATAAAATTCGTGTTTATCCGATTTTTTAATATTTCTTGATATATCTTGAAGCTCTGATTCTGAAATTGACCTTTTTTTGTAGCACCAATATTTTCAGAGTTAATCAAGATTTAATGTTGTATATCACATAAAAATAAAAAAATCATATTGCGGACGTGCAACAACGTGAAAAAAACATACATCATTTTCGAAAACATAAGGTCATAGTACTCGTACATGCATCAGACTTCAATTTCAGCCCTATAAGACACCTTCAGAAGTTCTGGTTTGTTTGATACAAGGTTTCAGAAACAGCCAAAAAATATTGTTTTTTTTCTCCACTTTCTAAACCTGTGTTTCTGACGCATTCTAAGGAAAGCACATACCGAAATGTCCCATCGCTTGATGATAAACAAAATGTTCTTAAATAGTGTAATCAGTCCATCTCACGAATTGCAATTTAGTAAAAAAACTTTTATATTAAAAAATGCTAAACTTCCTTTAAAAAGAAACATTTTTCATGTTATAATTGTGAAATTCAAAATTTTTTTTATACCAGAACCCTTTAAAGTTGCATTATATTAATTTCAATCATTTAAAATTAATAATTATTACACTGTAAACTATAATTTCTAGAATACAAAACTTTTGTTCATAAATTCAAAATTAATATTTACTTGATGAAACAGCTGCAATTATTGGACCGCTTTCAAAATTGAAAAGTTGAATCTCTGAAATTTTAAAAATTTTAAAAGGACCAATTTTGAACGCTTTAATTAAAAATAACTTCATTATAAATACTTTATTTAGAATTTGTTATTCAAAATGCCTAGTGAAATATTTCTCGAGCACAGAAGATACATTTTTCAAAATTATCAATGGAAGATTAATAAATTTGAAACATCTTCAAGTTTAGATATTTTAAGTAGAAATGCATGAGAATTAAATTATTAGAAAACTTGAATTATCTAATTATCAAATTCGAAGTTTTGAAAGATCGCAACCTTCATTTCTAAAGTTGTGGACTTAAAATTTTCTTTTATCCGCAATGTTTAGTTTTTAAATGCTTCTAATATTTAATTGTATAACTTCTGAAAACTGAAGTTTTGGAAATGCTTTGAAAAATGAAAATTCTTAAAATTAATGGATTTTAATATTATTACAATAATGGAACAATTTTATTAAACATCACATTGGGACTAATTATTCAGGTCTTATCAACATTGTCGTCAGGACTTAACTATAATGTGTGTGACTGTGAGTGATTAGACTACCGTAAAATATTAATCGTAATTTTTCAATCATGCTAAAAAAAACTGAGCTTGATTAAACGTCAACAACTCCCTAAGTACTTATTCTAGATCCTCACCATCTAATTCGGAATGGATCGTGCCTAATTGGTGCACAAATGTATCCAAAACTTTCGAACTATTTTCTTAGAGTAGAAGTTTAACCTGAGGAAAAGACCCTGGTCCGCTAAGTCAAATTTCGAATTTTCAACATTCAAATTTTTCAATGTTTTTTGCTCACCTTCAACATTTTTGTTTATAGTAAACATTAAATTTGAACGAAAAAACCCATAGCAAATTTTAGAGGGAGTATAAAAGAATATGTGAGAATTGAAGTGTGTCAAAATAATCGACTGGCCCTTCGTAGTAAGCGTTTTTTGCCTGGGGACACAGTAGCCCCTGTGTGCAAGCTATATTACGTCCAGATAGGTGTAAGGACGTCATCTGAGGGATCTGAGGGATGAACTGGAATGGACAATCATTTAATTAGGACTCTGGCGGATCGTAATATTCAATGGAATTTTATCGACATTTCTTGTGAGGTTCACGAAAAAAAAGGGAAGGACTAATGAATTTGAAATAAATCAAACCTTATTCTAATGAATTCAAAAGTATTCAATAATTTGTAAATGAGTTCAAAAGTGTTCAAACATTTTCTAAGGAATTTTACAGAATGCAAAAGAATTTGACAGAATTCAAGAGAATTCTACGTGATTCAAGAGAATTCTACAGAAGTCAAACAACTTTTATAGAATGCGAGATGATTCTACAGAGTTGAAGAGAATTCTACAGAATTGAAGAGAATTCCGTAAAATTAAATATAATTCTACACACATATACAATACAGATTCCAGAAATCATCCCTAGTACATTTCACGAACACAGTATCACATACCTCTAACTAAAGAAGGCACAGAAATTTCAAATTAGAAATAGTCATCCCAGACACATTTTCAAGACTCTAGCAAGTATCGCTATACCTACAATAATATTAGACAGCCTCAAAAAAACGCCCTTAGTACATTTAACGAATCCCGTTTAAACTGCCTGAAACAAAAGCAGCCAAAAAAATGTCGAATAAAAAATAGTCACCTCAGAGGCCATTCCAAGAGCCGAGCAGATAGAGTCATCCCTACAATAATTTTACACACCCAAAAAAACCACGCTTTGTACTCTCAACGAACACAGTCTCAGTCACCGTCAACTAAAGCAGGAAAACTGAAAATAGGCACCTGAGACATATTTCCAAGACTCTCGTAGATATCCCCATCCCTTCAATAATATTACACACCCAAAAAACCACCCCTGGTACATTCAACGAACCCAGTCTAAATTGCCTTTAACTAAATCAGCAGCCAACAAATTTCGAAATAAAAAGGTAAGCACAGACAGCTTTCCCAGTTGCTAACAGATATCACCATCCCTACAATAATATTGCACACCCCTAAAAAATGACCCTAATAAAATTAAAGGACCCACTCTCAATTGCCTTAAACTAAAGTAGACAATAAAATATCAAATTGAAAATAGTCAATCCTGACACCTTTCCAAGACTGTAACAGATATCGACATGCCTACAATAATAATACTCAGCTTGAAAAAAACCGCCCGTAGAACATCTAACAAACACTGTTTCAGCTGCCTGCAACTGAAGTAGTCTAAAAAAATTTCAGATAAAAAATAGTCACCTAAGAGGCCATTCCAAGAGCCGAGCAGATATCGTCATCCCTACAATAATATTAAACATCCCCAAAACACCACACTGGTACATTTAACGAATCCAGTCTCAGTTGCTTTTAACTAAAGCAGCTGAAAAATTTTCGAAATAAAAAAAACATAGTCAACTTAGACATCTTCCTCAGACTCTGGTAGATATCCCCAACCCTACAATAATATAACACTGAAAAAAACCACCCCTAGTACATTTAAGGAACCCAGTCTCTCCTGCCTTCAACAAAAGAAGCCAAAAAATTTTCAAATTAAAGATAGTCACCGCATACGCTTTTCCGCGACCCTAGTTCACATTTCCATCCCGAAAATAATATTAGCAGCCCAAAAATCCGCCCTTAGTATATTTAACGAATGCCGTCTCAGTTGCATTTAACTAAAGCAGCCAAAAAAATTTCAAATAAAAAATTATCACTCCGGACACCTTAGAGGCCGTCCATATATTACGTAATCATCACAGTGGGGGGTAGGGGGTCATGTGTATGATTACGAGTGATTGCTTGGGGGAGGGGATATTGTTTGAGTGATAACGTAATTATATGTTTAAGTTCCTATTTTCACAAATCTTTTCTTTCTTTAATTATTTTAAATATTCCGCGAGTATGGAAATATTTTTTCCTGAAACGCCGAGAAAGTGCGTAAAAGTATGAGCATTAAAAAATTCTTCTAGATGTGCTTTTCTTGTGAATAGATTATTTTGTGCGTTTTCAAAATCTATTCCACATTGACATCACGAAAAAATGTCTTTAAGGCCATGTGACGAGTGGGTCACGTGACCGTCTTCCTACCTTACCGACACTTTTTTTTATTTGTAAACTTATTTTCACACGAATAGCCACATCGAGTTGAAAATTTGGGAAACAAAAAAACTAAACGCTCTTATTCGAATCGAAATCCTACTCAAATATTGTTTCCATCTAAAATATTCCATTTTTAACCAATTTAATTTGAAATTTTTTAATTAAGGAAGACATTTTTTTTAATATTTAGCAATATTTGACTTTTCATTTAAAATGAGCAATTATAAATCAAATATTAAAAACTAAACAATTCTAAACTGAATTATTTGAAATAAAAAGCCTTACATTGTTAATATTTTACAGTGTTAAATTTAATCTCTGAACATTACAATATTAATTGTTCTATTTGAAAAATTTTTAATATGCAAGTGAAATTATTTATCCTTTATGCATAAATAACAATTGAACAATTATCAATTTTAAAATTTTTTTAGTTAGTTTAAGAGATATTTACAAGTTTTGAGAAGATCTAAACTTAATTTAAAACTGGAAAATATTTCGAAAAATAAAAAACTAAATTTAAATTTTTGAAGATTTCGAAATAAAATTTTGAACCTTTTTAAGAATTTTAAAAGGTTTTAGATAAATAAAAAAATGGTGCCAAAATTCCTAGAAAAACTAACAATAATCTTTTTCGAAAAATTAATATTAAAAGAATTCCAAAATTTTCAAAAAAGAATGTGGATGATTTTGAATTGGTTTTTTTTACTTTTGCAGATAATCAAATGAAATTATTATTAGATTTCTGGAAACTTTTTAAATAATTTTTTGTAAATTAATTTTTAAGAGAATATTTAAAAAAAATTCAAAACAAATTTTAATGCATAAATTAATTTTTCTATCTTAAAATTGCTGAAAACGATAGAATTTTGAAAATTTATAAATTTTTTTATTCATTCTTCAATTTATAGAATATAAAATGATAGCGTGGATTTTTTTAAATCTTTTAACAGTATAATGCATAAAAGTTAAAATATTCCATTTTAACGGCTTTTAACTAATAAAATTTTAATTGAAAATTGTTACAAGCTTCCATTTTATATATGTAAATTATTGAGCGTTTGAATAAACATTTTTTTAAGCTCTGATTTTCAAAGTTTAAAATTCAAATTATGTATTTCACATTGAGTGTCTTAATTTTCTGTTCAGTTTTTATAACTTCAATTTTATCGGAAAGGGATTTGGTGACTAATCCTAGTATTTGCACGAAAGCATGCTGAATTTTTCAATCTGTTCACAAATTTATCAACTTTATAGTTCATATATAGGGTTACACAATGTAGATTCGCACTGAGGGACTTTGAAAAACGTTGCTTTGCGACTCTATTATGAGAATGAATCGAAGGGACTCGAGTTTCATTCATCTCAGTGGAAAGCTATAAAAAAGTAATTTGTTCCACTCTCCAAGTTTATGAAATGTTAACACAGGAAGGAGCTGTGTGTGTCAGGTGTGCAATATATGCATGTCGTTTACATGCTTGGCGATCTTTATCGGTTCTTTGACATTAGTTACGAGGCATTGACCTGCGGATGTGCACAGGTCGCTGATTCTCATAGATGAAACAACACCTTTATGTGATAACAGCCTTACCGTTTTTCAAGTTCTTAATTATATCTCTAACCTCAGTGACACAGACTTTTTCAATTGGGTTTTCTAATGCATTAGCATTTCTAATGCTGACAAACTCTGTACTTTTACTTTCCTTTACCTCTTAAAATAATAGTTTCATTGTCCCTTCAATGTCGTTTTGTATTCTCTTCTCTTCTTCTGTTCTGATTTTACCTTTACTTTCCTTGAATATTCGTTTAATGTTCCTCTTTTACTATCCTGTCTGTATCATATGGCATTTCACTGTTGCTATTTCTCACGCTGATAAACTCTGTACTTTTACTTTCCTTGATCGCTTTACAAAATAGTTTCGTGGTTCCTTCAATGCCGTTTTATATTTTCTTATTTTCTGATTTTATCCGTACTTTCTTTAACTAGTTGTTTAACTGTCCTCTTTTTATCTCTATAATCACTTTTAAGTGTATTTCTCTCTTCATCGCTAAGAGCTTTGATGTTTAATGTTCTCTTGTAGGCTTTTTTCTTTTCTTGCCGGGCAGTCTGGATTTCATCATTCCACGCGCCCTCTATATCTTTATTGCTTCTAAGCGCCACCAAGTATTTGTAACAAGTAGACCCTTTTTTAAGCATCAGCTAACTAACTTTTCGCCGTTATAATTTTTTCTTGTATCCCTAAACTTACCTAACACCCTTTCTGTATCTGTATCCTGACGTTGGACGCCTAACCATCCGTTCATATCTCCTAGCAGAATTATTCTTTCACCTTGATCGCAAGAACTTATTGTATTATTTAAAATGTCCCAGAAGGCGTATTTTACTTCTCTCGGATCACTGTCAACTGGGGCGTAGCACGCTATGATAAATAAGCTTCTGATTCATGCCTTCATTCTAGCCCACAACAATCTGGGAGATACAAAATCATAATCTTTGAGATGCTGCATTGCTTTTTCATTCACAATCAAACCAACCCCTCGACTACCTTTTCCTTCGTTTCAGGTACACATAACATATAGAATAATAGAATAATTAAATGATACTAAAAACATAACAATTCATTTCCACAACAACAACAAAAACAAGTTTTCAACCAAAGTGATGAATTTTCAATTAGCCTGCGGATCTTCTGAAATAGATGAATCTTTGTCAATCAAAAAGACAAATTTTCAATCAAATAGTGCAGATTAAAACAAAAAAAGATCAATTTTCAACCATAAATAAAATAGTTCAATTTTCAGTTTAAAAAATTTAGTTTTCAACGAAAAAAACGAATTTTCAACAAAATAGTTAAATTATCAATCAAAGCGATGAATTTGCAACTAAAATTATGAATCTTTAAGTGCAATACTTCAATTTTAAACCAAAAACATGAATTTTCAACTCAAATGAGGAATCTTTGACTGTAATATGTAGTTGATTTTTCAACTAAAAAGATAAATTTACAAATAAAGTTATGAATATTTAATTGGAATACTTGAATTTTCTGCCAAAAAGATGAATTTTTAAACAAGATTAATTTTCTAACAATAAATGCGATTTTTCAACGAAATAGTTGAATTTTCAACTAAAAGAGATAGATTTTCAATTAAATAGTTGGATTTTCAAATAAAAATATCAGTTTTCAACCAAAAATAGAACATTTAAATTTTCAGTTAAAACAAAAGTAATTTTCAATAAAACTGATGAATTTTCATCTAAGAAGATCAATTTCTAACAAAAAAAGACGAATTTTCAGCAATATATATGAATTTTCAACTAAAGAAGATAAATTATCAACAAAAAATTGCTTAGTAAAATTTTCAGTGAAAAAAAGTAATTTTGAACCAAAGAGATGAATTTTCAACTAAAATTATGGAATATCCAATTGGAATAGTTGTTACAGTTTCAGTTGAAAAAAAAAAATTTAACCAAAAGAACATTAATTTTAAAAAACTAGTTGCATTATTAAACGAAGTCATGAATTTTCAACTAATATGATAAATTTTCAACTGGAATAGTTGAATTTTAAACAAAAAAGATCAATTTTTAAGCAAGAAAATTAAGTTCTATCAAAAAAGACGAATTTTCAACTAAAAAAGATAATTTTCAAACAGAAATTAAATAGTTAAATTTTCAATTAAAAAAAGTAATTTCCAACGAAAGAGATGAATTTTTACCCAAAGTGATAAAATATTTAAGGGTAATAATTACATTTTCAGTTAAAAAAAAAATAATAACTTTCAACCAAAAAAAAAAAAAACACAAAAAGAGACGAATTTTTAATTATATACATGAATTTGCATCCAAATGGTTGATTTTTAAACTAAAAGAGGCGAATTTTTAACCAAAAATGGCAAGTTAAATTTTCAGTTAACCAATTTTTAACCAAAAAAAACTTATTTTCACCAAAATAGTTTATTTTAAACCAAATAAATGAATCTTTAACAATCAACGTAAAATGTAATAGTTTATATTTTAACAAAAAATGATTTTAAATTAAAAGCCGTTGAATTCAACAAAAAAGGACGAATTTTTAACAAATCATGAAGTTTTTCAAATAAAAAAAGATCAGTTTTTGCCAAAAGAGTTTGATTTTTTAATTTGAAAATATATTTGTTTTTAGTTTTCATTATAAAAAATAAAAAGCTTTTGAAGACATGTACTTTGAAACGTTCAATAGTTCAATTTTTAACAAAAAAGATCAACTTTCAACCAAACATTGAATATTTGAATCTTTAGTTCAAAAAAATTAATTTACAACAACAACAAAAAAGCGATAAATCTTTAACTGGAATAGTTTAATTTTTAAACAAACCGTTTGATTTTTAGCTGAAACAAAAAGAATTTTCAAACAAAGAGTTTAATTATTAACAAAAAAAGATCAATTTTAAACAAAAAATGGAAGAGTTAAATTCTCAGTCCAAAAATCAATTTTTACCCCAAAAAATAAACGAATTTTTAGAAAAATAATTAAATTTTAAACCAAGAGATCAATTTTTAAACAAATAGTTCAATTTTTAACGAAAAAAAAAACGAATTTTGAACAAAATAGCTAAATTTTTAACAGAAAAAGATCTATTTTCAACGAAAAATGGAATACTTAAATTTTCAGGTGAAAAAAAATTAATTTTCAGAAAAATAATAAAATTGATAACCAAAGTGATGAATTTTTAACTAAAATGATGAATCTTCGACTGGAATAGTTGAATTTAAACCAAAAAAATCAATTTGCAATCGAAAATGGAATAATTAAATCTTCACTTCAAAAAATTAATTTTCACCCAAGGAAAAGGAATTTCCAAACAAATAATTAAATTTTCAAACAAAGCCATACATCTTTAATTAAATTGATGAATCTTTAATTGGAATAGTTCAATTTTAAACCCGAAAGATGCATTTTTAACTAAGATGATGAAAATTTAACCAGAATAGTTGAATTTTCAACCAAAAAGATTAATATTTAAACAAAAAGATTAAATATCTACCAAAAAAGATATTTTTTAACAAAATACATGAATTTTTAACCAAAAAGGATATTCGACAGGAATAAATATATTTTCAGTGAAAAAGATTAATTTTCAAGCATAAAAAAAAATTTGTAAAGTTTCAACTATAATAAATAAAGTTTCAACTGGAATAGTTAAATTTTTGTCAAAAATTAATATTTACCCATTAAAAATGGAATATTTAATAACGCAGTTGAATTTTCAATTACAATAATAAATGTTAAAAAAAAATTTGTAACAAAAGAGTTTAGAAAACAATTTTAACAAATTAGTTGATGCCAATAGTATAAAGCTACTTTAACAATTAAGGAATCTTTTTTTTTCATTTCATATTACAACAAAAAATTTAGGCACGCTCTAAAAAAAATGTCCCGAGATTTCCAGTTATACAAAAATTCTCGGATAATTCTATTTTTTCTAGATTTTCCATCTCAGTAGATACCCTGTATTTTCTTGTGTGTATATTTTCTTTTGAGAGAAATAGGGGGAAAATAGGGGGGGAAGGAGAATAGGGTACAGACTCTGACCCCCGCCTGAACCATTTTCAATTGGAATGCATCATATTGCGCAATATACTCAAATTGAGTACTTGCGCGCTGCGGCCCTTCCAAGGCGAGAGTACTGATCTCGCGAATAAACCAGGTTATTTATCGGACGATATTGCCCAGAGAATACTTAAGCCGCAGTTTCACGGAAAGTTCTGATGCCCTCGGTCGTGAGAGACTCGTAAAGGCGTTGAAAAGGCGAGGTGCCTTACAGAGTTTAAATCGTGAGTTATAAGATGAGCGAATCGTGTTATCACCCCGCGGAAGATCCCCAGTTACCTCCAAAGTTGTTACGAAGTGTGCGCGGTACACTTTGCTATTGCTATTGCTATTGCTATACTGCCTGCCTGCCAGAAACTCGCTTTTACCAAACAAATATGCATGCCAAACCTAATCTCCCTGAACCCTGGAGAAATGAAGGAAAATCGACAAAAATATGGGAAGCTGGAAAAATATGAGAGACGAAGATCAGCGAAAGCAAGAAGATTGGAAGAAATAGAAAAACCGTAAAAGGTTTTCAGCAAGGCAAAAAATAATTGCTTGAAAATTGACAATTACAAATTTCGAAAAAAAAAATTATAAATGCAGCGAGGAAGCATAAAAATATTTTTCATCCGATCGACAGATCAGTTGGTTAATGCGTCGGTTCAGTATTCAAGTCAATTACAAATCATCATCTAAAAAGCACTGAAAATTTAGAATGCAGGGACTATGAAAATCCAGCAGTGAAACAAAAATTTAATTGTTATTATATAATCGTTATTTTCTATATTTACTGATACAAAATTTGCACACACGCTCAGTTATATAAATAATAGTATGCTCAACTGTTTTGAAAAATCGCAATCGTTGAGGATTCGAATGATAGCACTAACCGACGCATTAACCAACTGATCTATCGATCGGATGAACTATATTTGTATGCTTCCTCGTTGTATTCATAATTTTTTTTGTTTTCGAAATTTTTAATTTTCAACTGTCAATATCCGAAAGTGAATTTTCAACCAAATTGTTGATTTTTAAACGAAAAATCAATTATCCCTTACTCTAATACACGCATTAACCAACTGATCTTTCAAACAGCTCGGATATTTCTTGAAAAAATATAAGCAAGTATTTTGAGGCCGCATCGGACAAAAAATATTTGTGTGCTCTCTCGTTATATTCCGAAATTTTTGTTCTCGAAATTTGTAATTGAAGGTTTTTCAACTAAATTTTTAATTATTTTTTCAAACAAATAATAGAAATATGACTTTTCGAATAAGAATCTTTTTTGCCATAAAAGATGTATTTTCAATCCAAAAGGACGAATTTTCTATATAAAAATATGAATTTTCAACAAAAAACGGTTGAATTTTCGACGAAAAAAAAAGATAATAAATTTTTAACAAAATAGTTAAATTTTTAAGCAAATAATTAAGTTTTTAACAAAATAATTGACTTTTAACCAACTCGTTCCAATTTCCACACCCAAAGATGAATTTTCGACCAAATAGTTGAATTTAAACAAAAAAATCTGTTATCAAACAAACAGTTGCATTCACAACTAACTAGTTGAACTTCCGAGCAAGAGGAACGAATTTTCAACAAAATAGTTGAATAAAAAATTAAAAATTTCAACAAACGCCATTTTAAGGTTAAACGTTTTGCAAAATTACATTAGTTGAGGATACGAACCCTAACTCTAACCGACGCATTAACCAACTGAGCTATCGAGCCACTTTGGATTTTTCTGAAAAATATTAGGGTATTTTGAGGCTGCATCGGATAAAATATATTTGTATGCTGCCTCCTGACATTCATATTTTTTTGTTTTCAAAATTTGTAATTGTCAACTTTACAACTATATAATGTATGACAGTTGAATTTTCGACAAAAAAGATTACTTTTTAACCCAATCGTCGAATTTTCAACCAAATAATAGAAATATGATTTTTGAACAAAGAACTTTTTTACCAAAAAAGATAAATAACTGGATTTTTAATCAAATAGTTTAGTTTTTTATTTTCTATAGAAAAAGACGAGTTTTTAACCAAAATGTTGGATGTGCGACCAAAAAAGATGATTTACTAACTAAATAGTTGAATTTTTAACCAAATCGTTCATTTTCAACATCACAATGCGAATTTTCAACCGAATAGTTGAATTTTAAGAAAGTAAAATCAATTGCAAAAATCAGTTGCATTTAAAACCAAATAGTTGAAATTCCAAGCAAAAGCGACTGATTTTGAACAAAATCGTTAAATACAAAATTTTAACAGACGCCACTTCTCGCTTAAACGCTTTGAAAATATTACATTCGTTGAGGATTTGAACCCTAAATCTAACCGACGCATTAACCAACTGAGCTATCGAGCCGCTTGGATTTTTTTGAAAAATCTTAGCAGTATTTTGAGGCCGCATCGGAGGACAATATTTGTGTGGGTTTTCGTTGCATTAGTAATTTTGTTCAAATTTTCAATTGTAAAGTTTTCAGTTAATCTTCTATAACATAAAATATATTCTGAAAAAAATTGTTTTTTAATTACTTTTCATTAAAATAACTTACTTCAAATAGTATTTCTAAAACATTTTTAAAATAACTTACTTCAAACAGTAGTTTTAAAACTTCTTAAAGCAAAAAAAGTGGTGGTTTCACATCCAAAATAAGTGATTTTTTTCAATAGGTCAATTCATGTCTTTTTTACGGGTTGTGAATTTTAAAATTCAAAATTTCAATAATTGAACCAAATTTTCTCATGGAGCAAAAAATCATAGCGAAGTTTTTTATGTAGATTTTTTGTTAGTGAACAACAATAAAATAAGAAATTAAGCAAACACATTGTATACCAGTTACGATTTTTTGAAAATATGTGAAAAATTGTGTTTCAGATTTCTACTTATTACACATTTTTTTAAAGTTCTAAATATTTCCTACTTGAAATGTCTTGAGTTTCAATCTAAAAAAATGCCATGCACTGTTTATGATTTTTAAAAATTATTTAAATTATTTGACCGTCACATAAACTTTGGAGAATTTTTTATGATTCGTTGAGAAAAGATCTTTTGGGTTTTAAAGTACTTTTTCATGCAGATTAGTAAACTTTTGTCAAGTGACTCTGTTTTCAAAAATGAGTTGGCTTTTCTACTATTTAATAATTGACACTGAGATCTTCATAAAAATTTTAGTCATACAATATACAGTTCAAATTTAAAGAACTTTTTTCCGTGAAGAGTGCTTTTTCGTCCGAACGATTTTTGATGGAAAATTTAAATTATCTTATAAAGCTTTGGAATTTAAATTTAAATTATATAAGATAAAACTTTAAAGACTGCAAAAGCTGAAGTAGATCAGCTTTAAGCTTACGCATAAGCCATGGTAAATTACTACACGACAAGCTTAGTGTGGTGAGAAAGGCGATGTTGGTTTTCCTCAGCGGTTTTTGGTTTCTGTGGTTTACCAGCATTCGCAAAACCTTCAGACTTAACGTCGAAATAATAATAATAATAAAACTAAAAATAATAATAATAACTTTTTATTTGTTAAACAAGGATTTTTTAACGCTTTGTATATAGAAAATAAATCGTTACACTCAAAAAAATGTTTGTTTTAATCAAATTATTTCTCTGATATAGAATTATGGGGTCAAACAAATATTTCTTTGATTCAAACAAAATTTACTGGGTAAAAACACGCAATTGTTTAACTCGAAGAAATTTTATTTAAATCAAACAAATTCTATCTTTGAGATAGCAGACTTCACAACCCAAAGAAGAATCTTTAACAAAATATTTGAATCCCGATACAAGACAGATTATTAATTTTCAACCAACCGATTGCATTAAAAAAAAATTCTACCAAAAGTGATGAATTTAAAAAAAAATAGATGAAATTTTATCCAAATAGTTGAATTTTCATTCAAAAACATTAATTTCCTCCCAAGAAGATAAATTTTCTACCAAAAAAGATGAATTTTCAACATAATACATGAACTAAGCAGTTGCATTTTCAACCCAAAAAGATGAAATTTTTAACAGAAAAGAGATTAATTTTCAGCGAAAAAGTTTTTATCCCAAAAACTAAATATTTAACTATAGTGTTGAATTTGTAACCAAAATCGATTAAGATTTATTTTATAAGATCTATACTTTTTGGAACATGTATTTTGTAATTTTCACTTCAAGTCCCAGTCATTTTCCACTTTTTCTATGAATAATAACTTGATTTTAATATTATCTGAATAAATTATTGAAATTACGTCAAAGCACAATTTAATAAAGTTTCAAAATTTTTGACGACTTCGTTTAGAAATCACAAATAAAAAGTACGAAAAATGCCTTGTTGCGCATCTATTGGAAGCTACAAATTTAAAATGAAAAATTACCAAATAATATTAATACCATTTTTTAAATATTTGAAATTTGCAGAAAAAAATTTAAAAAAGAGTTAAGAATTTCAGAGTTAAGGATTTTCAAAATCACTTTAAAGTCTGTCCCACATGTTTTTTGTGTAAAATTCATATCCATATAAATCTCATTTATTGATACAATAATTTTCAAACAAAATTTAATAAAAATTTTTTATTTAGTTTAAATTTTAACGGAGTATCATTTTTTTAACGTTTCAATATTGATATTATTTTTAATTATCATCATGCAATAAAAAATATATATTTTCTTATTTTCGTGAAACTATCATCTTCAATTTTGATTTTCTCAGAATAGGATTATTTTTTTGGATCAAACCATTATTAAATACAAAATTAAAGGTACTTTCAAAATTAAAGGTCGAATCATTGACAACTATAATTTGGTGATTGTGAATGCTCTATTGTTAAAGCTCCTTCGGTTTTAACCAACACATTCTCATCACGTTTTTCGTGTGTAGTTTATTGTCTTGTTTTTATAATTCAAAAAAGTGCACATCTTAGTAAAAAAAATTGTTATCAAATCGTTGCAACTTGTATCGTTCTTCCATAAATTTAATTTGTTTATTTTCAATGTTATTTTTTACGATTTAAACTAAAAAGACGGATCCCAGCGTAAGGTAGTTCTAAGAAAATTTGTAGATATAATTCAGGCGAAAATTTTTGTTAAATAAAATGTTATTGTAGCTTGCGTCCTTTTCCCGGAAAATTGATTTTTTAATTTTTTATACATTTTTATAACAAGAGTTTATAACGAATTTGCATAAATTTTTTTTGTGAAGAACTTTTATCTATTACTTTTTTTTTGTAGCTTGCGCCCTTTGTCTGAAAATTTAATTTTTTAATTTTCAATGTTGTTTTTTGCTAATAAAACAAAAACTACGTGTCCTATCAAAAAGTGATTTATAACAAATTTGTAGATCTTTTCTGAGTGCACAATTTTCGTCAATTCATTTTTTTTCGTATCTTGCATAGTTTAACCGCAAAATGGAATGTTTGATTTCTCATTATTTTTTGTGTTATTAAAATTTGAATTTTCGATTTTTCAAACAAACAAAAAATCAAAAAATTATTATGATAATCTTGTAGGGCTTTCAAAAAGCAAAGTTTTTGTTCTGTTGACTTTTTTTCATATCGTGCGTTGTTCGGCTCAATATGTTCATTTTCGTTTGTTTTTTTGGATTTTGGAAATGCTATAACTCTGATAATTTTCTTTTTATCAAAAAAAAGTAATCAGGGTAAATTGTTCGAATTTCTGAGTGCTATAAAAAGCCGAACATAGAAATTTTTAAATCTTCGAAAAAATTGTCTCAAAAATTTTGAAAATGCTATAACTTTTTTAATTTTCATCCAAAATGGCTGGATGGCGAACTTGTTCTTTCCTATTAGGCCTTAAATAAGTGTACCAAAGCACAATCCAATCTAATCAATATTTCGAAAGTTATCGTGCCTAAACGATGCTACAGACAGACAGACGTACAGACAACAAAGATGAGTTCTCATCGAGAAATGTAATATGTAGTTGAATTTTCAACTACAAACGATCTATTTTCAGCCAAAAACAAATTAGTTGATTTTTTAGTTCAGAAAATTCATTCTCTACCAAAAAAAAAAAAACTAATTTTCCGCAAAATAGTTCAATCTTCAACCAACTAAATGAATTTTGAACAAAGTTGTTGAATTTTCCACCAAAAATATGCCTTTCCAACAGTTCGCATTTAGGCGAAAAAATGAGAAAAAGGGGAAGCTTCTTAAAAAAGGGTTAAAAAAGAGGAATTCTTTAAAAGAGGAGAAAATAGGGGAATAGGGAAAAAGAGTATGAAATGTGATATAGGGTAAAAAAATGTTTCTTTGATTCAAACAAACATATTTCCGAGGGCATGTCTTATTTATTAAGCTTCTAGAAATAATTCTTTGTTTTTTAATTGTTAATCTTTTTCATGCTCATTTTGCATAAAATTATTCATGATAAAATAGATTTATTTTCGATCTTAATTTTAAAATCTTTAAATAAATTATGAATTTTTAACAAAGTAGGTCAAATTCAATTAAAAAAACGAAAAAAGAAGAATTTTCAACAAAATAGTCGAATCCTAAACCAAAATAGATTCATTTCAAATGAAACATGTCCATTTTTAATTTGAAATTTAAAAAATATATTTATTTAGATAAATAATAATTATTACCAAGAAAATTTCAACCAAAAAGATTAATTTTCTTTAAAAAAACAACAAATTTTCAACAAAATACATGACTGTTTGAATAAATAGTAGAATTCTTAATAAAAAAAGATCAGCTTTAAACCAGAAATGGAATATTTAAATTTTCACTTGAAAAAATTAATTTTCAACAAAATAGTTAAATTTTCAATAAAAGAAATAAATTTTTAACTAAAATGTCTCTAATGAGCCGAAAAGTGAAGATAGTTTGGAATTCTGTTTTTTTTTAATTGTGAATCTTTTTCATGCTCATTTTGCATAAAATTATTCACGATAAAATAGATTTATTTTCGATCTTAATTTAAAAAATAGTGGAATCCTTAACCAACATAGATTAATTTGTACCGATCAATTGTATTTTTAACCAAACAAGATAAAGTTTCTACCAAAATAAATGAATTTTCAAGCACAATAGATTTTTCAGTCAAGAAAGAAAAAAAATTTCAACCATAATGATGAATTTTTAAACCAAAAATGCAACTACATAATTGAATTTTCTATGGAAATAATAGAATTTTTATCGCAAAAAGACGAATTTTGAACAAAAAGTTCATTTTTAACCGAATAGTTGAATTTTAAACTAAAAAGGATCAATTGCCAATTAAAAATGGAATAGTTACTGTTGCAGTAGAAAAATTTATTTTCGACCAATGAGAAAAAAGAATTTTCAACAAAATAGTTAAATCTTCAAGCAAAGTAATGAATGTTTAACAAAGTAGTTTAACTTTCAACCAAGTAGTTTAATTTTCAACCCAAAAAGATAAATACTCAATGAAAAATTTAATCGGCGAATTTTCAACTAAAAATGATCGATTTTCAATCAAAAATAGAATAGCTAAATTTCAAGTTAAACAAAATCGAATTTTCAATAAAATAGTTCAATCGTCACCAAATAGTGGAATTTTAAATTAGAAAGAATTAACGGTAGACTAAAAATAGTTGTATTTTCTTAACCGATTCTATTAATTCAGTTCGCATTTAAGCGAAAAATCGAGTAAAAGGGGAAGTTTCTTGAAAAAAGGGGGAAAAAGAGGATTTATTTAAAAGAGGATAAGGAGGAAAATAGGGGAAGGAGTGTGAAGTATAATATGTTTTGATACTTGTAAAATAAAATCACTAATTTTCATTTTGTGAAGCATTTCAAAAGATTGTTATACATATTTATATTTTTCATGTCTAATGTCCCATTCTTCGTTACCCCCTCCCCCCTCGTTTTAAATCATCACAAAATCTGTTAGCCCAAAAAAAATCGACAAAAAAGCTTTATCACTACCCTTGTCAAAAAATATAACATCGAAAATTCACATTATAGGCAATGGTAGCTGGTAGGCCACCCCGGCCGCTTGATTGGTCACCTCATTTGTAGATACACGATATTAGTATTCTAACCTTAACATTATGCCCGTATGTCGATAAATGGGTGGCTAATCATTGTCATCATCAATAAAGTGGAAACAATGATCGGCCACAATATCTGAAAAGCAGATGACTAATATCTTTACAAAAGTTCATTCAACATTGTTTAAAATTGTTGTAGGCTATGTATATAATTGTTTGTCACTTTTTCTTATGAAAAATTACAAAAAAGAGTAAAAAGTAGTTTTTTTATCTCCGGCCAATCATGATAGAATTTAGAGGCTAATCACTATGTTTTCAAAATCAGTAATCTTTAAGCTGATGTGGCCAACGAGGTGACCAATGACTTTATTTTACCACATTTGAGTGGCGAATCATACAATCATTGGCCTATGATAATCGCTATGTCATCGCGGCCAATGATTTTTTTCGGACATTATTGTTATTATTATTATTATTATTATTATTATTATTATTATTATACCATTAAGCCGCTTCCCTTTCGGGGTAGGCGTGAATTGCTCGGTTGGAAAGTAGTAGTGTGTGGATGGGTATATAGGACAAACATTTAAAATAATTATATTATTGAGTATTTGAGCTAGACGTCACAATCATGATAGGATAGGCGCAGATGTCATGCAGATTATCATATTTAGTACATACTTATGTGGGAATGCCTACGACTTTTTGGAAAAAATATTCTAAACGTAAAATTAAGTTATAAAACAACTATTTTCACCAATTTTAACTCTTAATCACGGGGCAATCCACTTGTAATCCCAGGTAATCCACTTGTAATTCTAGGTTATATCTAGGTAAATCACATTTAATCCTAGATAATTAATTTATAATCCACTTGTAACCCTAGGTATTCCACTTTTAATCTTTATAATTCCAGTCATACATCATGTCAATCAACCTGTAATTCACTTTATTCCACTTCTGATGAGTAGAAATTAGTTCCGGTACAAGAGCTTCTAATTAATTTCTAAAGCATTTCCGATTTATTCCAGGTTTAGAAACTGGATTGAGTAGCTGATTGAATTTATGAAGGATTTTGTATGTTGTATTCTTGTATTCTAGTTGTAATTCTTGATGATTCACTTGTAATTCTAGATAATCCACTTGTAATCTTAGCCAATTCACTTGCAATCCTGGACAATCGACCTGTAATTCTAGATAATTTACATGTAATTCTAGATAATTCATTGTAATACAAAACAATCCACTTGTCATCCTAGGTAATCCACTTGTCATCCCAAGTAATCCACTTGTAATTCTAGGTTATATCTAGGTAAATCACATTTAATCCTAGATAATTAATTTATGATCCACTTGTAACCCTAGGTATTCCACTTTTAATCTTTATAACTCCAATCATCCATCTGTAATTCACGTCAATCCACTTGTAATCCACGTCAATCCACTTGTAATCCACGACGATCCACTTTTAATCCAAATTAATCCACTTGTAACACATGGCAATCCCCTTGTAATCCACAATAATCCACTTGTAATCCTGTACAATCCACTTATGCGTAGACATTAGTTCCGTTGCAAGAGATTTTAATTAGTTTCTAAAGCATTTCCGGTTTATTCCGGGTTGAGGAACTGGATTGAGTACGTGATTGAATCTATGAAGGATTTCTTAGTTGTATTCTAGTTGTAATTCTAGATAATTTGCATGTAATTCTGGTCAATCCAATTGTAATCCTAGGCAATTCACTTGTAATCCTAGATAATCGACTTGTAATTCTAGATAGTTTACATGTAATTCTAGATAATTCATTGTAATAGAATTGTAATCCTATACAATCCACTTATAATTCTAGTTAATAAATTCATAATCCACTTGTAATCCTAGGTAATCCACTTGTAATCCCAAGGTAATCCACTTGTAAGTCTAGGTTATATTTAGGCAAATCACATTTGATCCTAGTTAATCAATTTATTATCCACTTGTAACCCTAGGTATTCCACTTTTACTCTGTATAGTTCCAGTCATCGCCCTGTAATTCACGTCAATCCACTTGTAATCCATGAAAATCCACTTGTAATCCACGAAAATCCACTTGTAATCCACGAAAATCTACTTGTAATCCAAATTAATACCCTTCTAATCCACGACAATCCTCTTGTAATCCGAATTAATCCACTTGTAATACATGACGATCCCCTCGCAATCCACATCAATCCACTGGTAATCCAGTACAATCCACTTATAAGTAGACATTAGTTCCAGTACGAGAGATTTTAATTAGTTTCTAAAGCATTTCCGGTTTATTCGGGGTTTAGAATCTGGATTGAGTACCTGATTGAATCTATGAAGGATTTCTTAGTTGTATTCTAGTTGTAATTCTAGATAATTTACATGTAATTCTGGACAATTCACTTGCAATCCTAGACAATCGACTAGTAATTCCAGATAATTTACATGTATATTTAGATAATTCGCTTGTAATACAATTGTAATCCTAAACAATCCACTTGTAATTCTTGGTAATCACTTTATAATCCACTTGTAACCCTAGGTATTCCACTTTTAATCTTTATGATTTCAGTCATCCTTCTGTAATTCACGTTAAACCACTTGAAATCCACGACAATCCACATTAATCCACTTGTAATCCACGACAATCCCCTTGTAATCCACATTAATACACTTGTAATCCGAGGCAAACCACTTGTAATCTGTATTAATCCACTTGCAATACGTGGAGATCCCCTTGTTCTCCACATTAATCTACATTAATCCACATTAATCCACTGGTAATCCTGTACAATCCACTTTTGAGTAGACATTAGTTCCGATACAAGAGATTTTAAGTAGTTTCTAAAGCATTTCCGGTTTATTCCGGTTTTAGCAACTGGATTGGGTACCGGATTAAATCTATGAAGGATTTTTTTAGTTGTATTCTAGTTGTAATTCTAGATAATTCACATGTAATTCTAGATAATTCATTGTAAAACAATTGTAATCCTAAACAATCCACTTGTAATTCCAGGTAATCAATTTATAATCCACTTGTAATCCTAGGTATCCTGGGTATCCTGTGTAGTTCCAGTCATCCGCATGTAACTCACGTCAATCCACTTGTAATCCACATCAATCCACTTGTAATCCACGAAAATACACTTGTAATCCACATTAATCCCCTTCTAATCCACGACAATCCACTTGTAGGCCACATTATTCTACTTATAATACATGGCGATCCCCTTGTGATCCACATTAATCCACATTAATCCACTTGTAATCCTGTACAATCCACCTATGAGTAAAAATTTGTTCCGGTACAAGAAATTTTAATTAGTTTCTGAAGCATTTCCGATTTATTTCAGGTTTAGAAACTGGATTGGATACCTGATTGAATCTAGGAAGGATTTTTTAAGTTGTATTCTAGTTGTAATTCTAGATAATTTACATGTAATTCTAGATAATTCATTGTAATACAATCGTAATCCTAAACAATCCACTTGTAATTCTAAGTAATCAATTTATAATCCACTTGTAATTCTAGCTCATCCACTTGTAATCCCCGGTAATCCACTTGTAAGTCTAGGTTATATCTAGGTAAATCACATTTGATCTTAGTTAATCAATTTATAATCCACTTGTAACCCCAGGTATTCCGCTTTTAACCTGTATAGTTTCAGTCATCCGCATGTAACTCACGCCAATTCACTTGTAATCCACGACAATCCACGTTAATCCACTTGTAATCTACGAAAATCCCCATTAGTCCACTTCTTACCTACGACAATCCACTTGCAATCCACATTAATCCAATTGAAATACATGGATATACCCTTGTAATCCACAATAATCCACATTATTCCACTTGTGATCCTGTAGAATCCACTTATGAGTAGACATTAGTTGTGGTACAAGAGATTTTAATTAGTTTCTAAAGCATTTCCGGTTTATTCCGGGTTTAGAAAATGGATTGGGTACCTGATTGAATCTATGAAGGATTTTTTTAGTTGTATCCTAGTTGTAATTCTAGATAATTTACATGTAATTCTGGACAATTTATTGTAATACAATTGTAATCCTAAACAATCCACTTGTAATTCTAGGTAATTAATTTATAATCCACTTGTCATCCTAGGTAATCCACTTGTAATCCATGGTAATCCACTTGTAAGTCTAGGTTATATCTAGGTAAATCACATTTGATCCTAGTTAATCGATCTATAATCCACTTGTAAACATAGGTATTTCTCTTTTAAGCTGTATCATTCAAGTAATTCCCCTGTAATCCACGTCAATACACTTGAAATCCACAACACTCCAGTTGTAATCTACGCTAACCCACTTGTAATCCATCACAATCCACTTGTAATCCACATTAATCCATTTGTAACCCACAACACTTCAGTTGTAATCCACATTAATCCACTTGTAATCCACGACAATCCACTTGTAATCAACCTTAATCCACTTGTAATACATGGCGATCCCCTTGTAATCCATTTTATTTCACAATAATCCACTTGTAATCCTGTACAATCCACTTATGAGTGGACACAACTTCCGGTACAAGAGCTTCTAATCAGTTTCTAAAGCATTTCCGGTTTATTCCGGGTTAAGAAACTGGATTGAGTACCTGTAATCCACTTTTAATTCTAGACAATCCACATTTAATCATGGGTAATTAATTTATAATCCACTCGAAACCCTGGGAAATCCACTTACTATATGTAAAATTCCAAGTAATCCACATCAATCTCATTGTAATCCACTACCATCCACTTGTGATACAGAGTTATCCCTTTGCCATTCTCGACAATCTACTTCTAATACTGGATGATCAACTTTTGATTCTAAATAATCCACTCGTAATTCTAGGCAATCAATTTACAATCCACTTTTAACCCTGGGAAATTTAGTTACTATCTGTAGAATTTCAAGTAATCCAATTGTAATCCACGACAATATCCTTGTGATCCACGACCATCTACTTGTAATCCACAGTAATCTATTCGTAATCCACAGTAATCCCTTTGTAATCCTGGACAATCTACTTATAATACTAGATAATCCACTTGTGAATCTGAATAATCCACTCGTAATATTAGACAATCCACTAATAATTCTAGGTAATGAATTTATAATCCACTTGTAATTCTAGGAAATAAATTTATAATCCACTTATAACTCTCGGAAATCGACTTACTATCTGTAAAATTTCAAGTAGTCCACCAGTAATCCACGACAATCTACTTGTAATCCAAGACCATACACTTTTAAGCCACAGTAATCTATTTGTAATCCACAGTAATCCTTTTATAATTCTGGACAATCTACTCGTAATACTAGATGATTCACTCCTGATTCTAAATAATCCACTCGTAATTCTAGATAATCCACTTGTAATTCTAGCTAATTAATTTATAATCCACTTGAAAACTAGGTAATCCGTTTGTAATTACGCGTTAATTCGAGTAAGCTCAGGTAACCCACTTGTAATATTTCTACGTAATATCTAGGCAATCCACATTTAATCCCCGGTAAGCAATTTATAATCCACTCGTTAACTTAGGTAATCCACTTGCGATTCAAGGCAGTCCGTTGTTATCACAGGCTAAACCGAGTAATCCCAGGTAATCCACTCGTAATTGTAGGTAACCCACCTTTAATCTTAGACAATCAATTTATAATCCACTTGTTACCCTAGACAATCCACTTGTAATCTATAATATTCCAAGTAATCCACTTATAATCCACAGCAATCCACTTGCAATCCTGGACAATTTACTTGCTATATTATGACTCACTTGCGGTTCTAGGTAATCTACTTGTAATCTGTAGTGTTCCAAGTAATCCATTGTAAACCACTTGTATTCTAGACAATCCACTTGTAATACTAGATGATCCACTTGTATTTCTACGTGATCCACTTGTAATCCATTTGTAATCCGGATTCACTAATTGTAATCATAGGTAATCCACTTGTCATCCCAGATTCATCCGGTACAATCCAATTGTAATCCTACGTAATCCACTTATACTCAGGAGTAAGTCAATATTTCCTGAGTAATTCTTTTAATCCCTTCGTGATCTTAGATAATCCAGTCCTAATTCTAGGTAATCCATTCATTATCTACTTCAATCTACCTATAATCTGGAGTAATCCAACAATACCACTTGCAATCCTAGTTATCCACTTGTAATCCTATTAATCCACCTGAAATATTAGGTAATCCATTTGTAATTATGGGTAATACCTGAGTAATCCACATTCAATCATAAGCAATTCATTCATAATCCTCTTTCAACCTTAGATAATCCACTTGTAAACTGGAGTAATCCAAGTAATCCATTGTAATCCTAGTTTATCCACTTATAATACTAGTTGATACACTTATATTCTTAGGTAATCCACTCATTATTTTAGGTATTGTACTTGTAATTCTAGGTAATCCACTCGTAACCCTGGCTCATTGACCCTTCTAGTTGAAACCTTCACTGAGCCTCGTAAACACTGGATAATGTTGAAACAGCTTCTGCATCTGGTCTTGATTTTCCCAAGCCTTGCTTTCTTACAGTACCGCCCACATCTGAAAGAACAAATAATAAAAACGAATAAAAAAGGATTTATTCTGATGAGAATTGAGATAGGAGAGAGACTAGCCATTAGTTTCGACATAAGAGCTTCTAATTAGTTTCTAAAACATTTCCGGCTTATTCCGGTTTCAGAATTCGGATTGGGTACCTCAATGAATCTATAAAGAATTTTTTAAGTTGGAATGGTATTTAAAAATATCCCAAGGAATTTTCATGAGATGAAAAAAATTTGAAGGATTTTTAATGGTTTTGAGGTATTGAAACAAATTTTCATGTGATTTACAAAAATTTTCCAGAATTTCGGAAGACTTGGAAGGATCTTATAGGATCTATTAGGTTCTAGGATTTTAAAAGATTTAAAAGATTTTAGGGTATTTTGAAAGATTCCAAGGAATTTTCAAGTTTTATACAATGTTGAGGGATTTCAGAGTGTTTGAAATATCGTAGGTTTCTTTGAATGATTCCAAAGAACTTTCAAGAAAGTAAATTTGCATGGAATGTCCAATGATTTAAAAAAAAACGCTTGCGGTTTTCAAGGATTTCGGAAGATTAAAAAGGATCCCACACAACCTGTAAGTTTTAAGGATCTTTTGAAATATTCCAAAGGATTCTGAAAAGATTTTATAAGATTTCCATAGATTTCAATGATTTTAAGAGATATTGAAAGGATGTTCAAGATTTAAAGTCCGCCCCTGGTAGAAGCTCACCCACGATTATGATACAAGTGGAAAGTTTCTTGTCTCGAATTTTATGGCTGAATAAAAATGGAATTGAGGACCCAAAGGAACAACAACAAAAGGTCGCTAAGATCCACGAATGTAGGCGGATACCGTCTGCTTTTTCCTTTTTTTTAACCTTGTGTTTCTCACTCTCACTCTTCATCCTTATTCTTTTGTTCCTTGAAAAGATTCTTGACTAATTGTAAGGATTCTACGCAGAATGTAGAATGTAGAACGTATTTACTGCAGAAGGCTAAAATAATAGGCCCACGATTTTCAGGGGCCACCTTTTACGCTTCGCATATCTAATTAATGGATCTCGCCTAATAATTTAGCAAGGGGAGTATAATGGATAGCCTCCATAAGTCTTGACATGAGATACAGAGTCGTTTTCGTTGTAGACTTTTTATTTGAAATTTTTTGCTGGCATCTTATTGAGTGGGACAATTGAGAAGAAAGAAGTGCATTCAGCTCATTTATTAATTGATCAAATTCTTGAATTTATTTCTGGGCTAATCTTTTGTAGTTGGGTAATGTATTTACTATAGAGAAGTACTATATGCTTCAACCAATTAATCGTTTAACAAATACCAAACAAACAAAAACGGTTGAGCGATTTCTTAAGAAACTATTTTAGCTGAATTAATTTTATCAGCCATTGAATGATTTAGCTATTTTTGTTTGTTTGGCATTTGTTAAATGATTAGTTGATCGAAGGATACAGCACTACTATTGAGCAATGTCTATAGTGAGTCGAAACAAATGTTCAAAATTTGCAAGTGTTTATATACTCGAATAACAACTTTGCTCTTCAAAAACCAGTTTAATTAATAATAGAATCCTACTAAATAATTTTTCAAGTAAGATTTTACTGGTTGATGATTACACATAAAGGATAAAGCAAATCTGAAAGCATATAATCTCAGAATAGATATTTTAGATGAAATGATGATACCGAGTCGTTTTCTTTGCAGATTTTTCATTTGGAATTTTTTGTTGACACCTTATTGAGTAGGACAATTGGGAAGAAAGAAGTGGATTCAGTGTATTTTTATTTTTAATTTATAAAATTATTGAATTTATTGATGGGCTAATCTTTTGTTGTTGGGTAATGTATTTACTATAGAGAAGTGCTATGTGCTTCAACCAATTAATCGTTTAACAAATAACAAACAATGAAAAACGCTTAACCGATTTCTTAAGAAACTATAGTAGCTGAAATAATTTTATGAGCCATTGACTGATTTAGCCATTTTTGTTTGTTTAGCATTTGTTAAATGATGAGTTGATCGAAGGATACAGCACTACTATTGAGCAATGTCTATAGTGAGTGGAAACAAATGATCAAAACTTTCATGATTTTATAAACTCGATTCACAACTTTCCTCTTTAAAAACCAGTTTAATCAATAATAGAATCCTATTACTTGATTTTTTAAGTAAGATTTTACTGGTTGATAATTACACATAAAAGATAGAGCAATCCTGAAATCATATAATCTCAGAATAGTTTCTTTGTAGATTTTTCATTCGAAATTTGTTGCTCGCACCTTATTGAGCGGAAGAATTGAGAAGAAAGAAGTGGATTCAGTTTATTTATTTTTTAATTGAATAAATTATTAAATTTATTGATAAGCCAAGCTTTAGTAGTTTTGTACTGTGTTTAACATCAAGTATTGCTGTGTGCTTCAACAAATCAATCGTTCAACAAATGCCAAACAAACAAAAACGGTTAACCTGTTTTTTAAAAAGCTGATTTGGCTAAATTTATTTGATTGACCATTGGCTGATTTAGCCGTTTTTATTTATTTAGCATTTCTTAAACGATTATTTGGTTGAAGCATACAGCATTACTATTGAGTAATGTCTATAGTGAGTGGAAACAAATTGTCAAGACTTTCAAGTTTTTATAAACTCGATTCACAACATTCCTCTTCAAAAACCAGTTTAATTAATAATAGAATTCCATTAATTGATTTTTGAGTCAGATTTCAATGTTTGATAATCATGCATAAAGGATAAAAAAACCTGAAACCATATAATCGCAGAATCGATATTTTAGATGAAATGATGATACCGAATCGTTATCGTTTCAGATTTTGTATTCGGAATTTTTTGTTGGCGCCTTATTGGGTAGAACAATCAGCAGGAAAGAAGTGGCTTTAGTTTATAAATTTTTTACTTGATCAAATTATTGAATTTATTGATAGGCTAATCTTTTGTAGTTTGATAAAGTGTTTATTCTTAAGTAGTGCTGTGTGCTTCAACAGAGTAATCGTTCTACAAATGCCAAACATACAAAAACGGTTAACCGATTTTTTAAAAAGCTGTTCTAGCTACATTTATTTGATTAACCATTGGCTGATTAGTTGTTTTTATTTGTTTAGCGTTTCTCAAACGATTAGTTGGTTGAAGCATACAGCACTACTATTGAGTAATGCCTATAGTGAGTGGAAAAAAATGTTAAATACTTTCAAATTTTTATAAACTCGATTCACAACTTTCCTCTCAAAACACCAGTTTAATAAGTATTAGAACCATATCAATTGATTTTAAAGACAAATCTGTTTGATAATCATACATAAAGAATTAAGGAGTCCAGAAACCATATAATCGCAGAATAGATATTTTAGATGAAATGTTGATACAGAGTCGTTTCCGTTATAGATTTTTTATTGTGAATTTTTTGCTGGCACCTTATTGAGTAGGAGAATTGAGAACCAAGAAGTGGATTCAGTTTATTTATTTTTCAATTTATTAAACTATTGAATTTATTTCTGGGCTAATCTTTTGTAGGTTTGTAATGTGATTACTATCGAGTATTGCTGTGTGCTTCATCAAATTAATCGTTCAACAAATGCCAAACAAACAAAAACGGTTAACCGATTTTTTAAAAAGCTGTTTTAGCTAAATTTATTTGATTAACTATTAGCTTATTTAGCCGTTTTTATTTGTTTAGCATTTCTTAAACAATTAGTTGTTTGAAGCATACAGCACTACTATCGAATAATGTCTATAGTGAGTGGAAACAAATGTTCAAAACTTTCAAATTTTTATAAACTCGATTCACAACTTTCCTCTTCAAAAATCAGTTTAATTAATAATAGAATCCTGTTAATTGATTTTTTGAGTAAGCTTTTACTGGTTGACAATGATCACACATAAAGGCTAAACCGAACCTAAAATCATATAACAGCAGAATAAACATTTTAGATGAAATGATGATACCCAATCTTTTCGATTTTTTATTAAAAATTTTTTCCTGGCTCCTCGTTGAGTGAGACAATTGCGAAAAAGAAGCAGATTCAATTTATTTATTTTGAATTGATCAGCCTATGGTTTAACAAATACCAAACAAACAAAAACGGAACCGATTTAAAAAAAACTGTTTTAGCTGAATTTATTTGATTTTATAAACTCAATTTATAACTTTCCCCTTCAAAAAACAGTTTCAATAAAAATATAATCGTATTCATTGATTTTTTAAGTAAGATTTTGCTGTTTGAGAATCACACCTGCAAAATTCAAAATCACGAAATTCGAAATATTATACCCAAGCTTTTTAGTTGAAAATTCATTAACAAGTTTGTTAAAAAATTCTTTTTTTTTTGGCTAAACAATAATTTTTCGAACTTAAAATATAAGTATTCCTTTTCTGATTGATGATTCCTCTCTTTCAGTTGAAAATTCAACTGTTTCATTGAAAATTCAACTTTTTTTGTAGAAAATTAACCTTCATGGTAGAAAATTCATCTCTTGAGTTGAAACCCTAACTATTTTGATGAAACTTGTTTTTTTTTTTTTTTTTTTTCAATCAATTTCTTTGACTGGAAATCTAGGTATTCCATTTTTAATGGTAAATTGATCTTTTTCAACTAAAATCCTTCTTGATTAAAGATGTAACTCTTTGGTAAAAAATTAATTTTTTTATTTGAAGATTCATTATTTTGGTTGAAACTTTATTTCCTTGGTTGAAAATTGATCTATTTGGTTTAAAATTCGTGTTATTTTTTTGAAAATTATTTTTTTCGACTAAAAATTTATTTATTCCAATTTTAGTCAGAAATTAATCTGTTTTAGTTGAAAATTCAACATTTTCGATCAAAATTCATGTATTTTGTTGAAAATTTCGTTTTTTCCTTGAAAATTGATCTTCTTAGAATAAAATTCATGTTCTTGATTAAGAAAAAAAAGATTTTATTTGAAGATTCATCATTTCAGTTGAAACTTTATCTCTTTGGTAGAAATATCAATTGTTACATTTTTCGTTGACAATTCATCATTTTTAGTTGAGAATTTAACTACTTTGTTAAATAAAAATTTTTTCATCGGAAATTGATTTTCTTGGTTGAAAACTTATTTCTTTTTTGTTAAAAATTTGACTATGGTCAAAAATTCATTTTTCTGTTTGAAGATTCATCATTTTGGTTTAAAATTTATTTCTTTGGGTGTTGAAAATTAATTTCTTTGGCAGAAAATTTAACTATTTCATTTTTAGTTGAAAATTCATGTTCTTCATTAAAAGTTTAACTCTTTGGTTAAACATTAATTTGCCCTTTTTCAAAGTTTCATTTTTGTTGTTGAAACTTCATTTCTTTGCTTGACAATTGATTTATTTTGTTGAAAATTTAATTATTTGACTAAAAATCTATCTATTCCATTTTTGGTCGAAAATTAATCTTTTTGAATTGTAAACTCAACAATTTGGTTTAAAATTCATACACTTTGTTGGAAATTCATTTTTTTGTTTCTTTGAAAATTGATCTTCTTGATCAAAAATCTAACTATTTGATTAAAACTTTATTTCTTTGGCTGAAAATTTAACTATTTCATTTTTAGTTGAAAATTTATCTTCTTGATTAAAAATTCAACTATTTCATTAAAAATTCATTTTTTTTTATTTGGAGATTAATCATTTTGGTTAAAACTTCATTTTTTTAAAGAAAATTTAATTATTTTGTTGAAAAGTTGTCTTTTTTTGTTGAAAATTAAATTTTTCAACTAAAAAAGTATCTATTTCATTTTTGGGCAAAAATTAATCTTTTTTAGTTCAAAATTCCACAATTTGGTTCGAAAGTAATGTATTTTGTTGAAAATTCGACTTTCTTGATAGAAAATTTATTTCTTTTTTTAAAAATTCAACTATTTTTTCTTAAAATACATGTATTTTGTTGAACATTCGTCTTTTTTGGTAGAAAATGATCCTTCTTGGTATACAATTCATTTGTGTTTTAAATATATACTCTTATATTTTCAGTTGAGAATTCATCTTTTTTTATTATAAATTCATCTTTTTGTAGAAGATTCATAATTTTTGCTGAAAATTCGTTCCTTTGGTTGAAATTTCAACCAGTTGCTTAAAAATTAATATTTTTCGTTACAGGTTCATCATCATAATTAAAAAATTATGTATTTGTTTTAAACTTTATCTAATTTTTGCGATTGGTTTTCTTTTAGTTAAAAATTAATTTTTTTCAACTGTAAATTTAACTATTTCATTTTTTGTAAAAATTAATCTTTGTTAGTTGAAAATTCAACTATTTGGTTGAAAATTCTTCACTTTTTTCTGAAAATTCTTTTTTTCCTCGAAAATTACACTATTTTGTTTAAAATTTATAATTTTGGTTGAAAATTATTTTGTTTGGTTGAAATTTTAACTATTTATTTAAAAATTAATAGTTTTGGTCAAAGGTTCATCATTTTAATTAAAATTGTATTCCTTTGTTTGAAACTTCAACTATTTTGTTGTAATTGGTTTTCTTTTATTTAAAAATTAATTTTATCAACTGTAAATTTAACTATTCCATTTTTTGTAAAAATTTATCTTTGTTAGTTGATAATGCAACTATTTTTTTATCGAAAATTCATCTTCTTGGTTTAAAATTCATCTTTTTTCTCGAAAATTAAACTATTTTGTTGAAAATTCCTAATTTTGGTTGAAAAATTCTTTTCGTTGGTTAAAATTTCAACCATTTGTTTAAAAATTCATATTTTTAGTCGAAGGTTCATAATTTCAGATAAAAATTTATTCCTTTGGTTGAAACTTTAACGATTGTTATGTGATTGGTTTTTCAAAATTAAAAATTCATTTTTTAGCTGAAAATTTAACTATTCCATTTTTTGTAAAAATTGATCTTTGTTAGTTGAAAATGCAACTATTTGGTTGAAAATTCATCAACTTTTGTCTGAAAATTTGTCTTTTTTGATCGAAAATTTAACTATTCCATTTTTTATCAAAATTAATTTTTTTTCATTCAAAAGTTCAACTACTTGGTTGTAAATTCTTCATATTTTTCTTAAAATTCTTGTTTTTATCGAAAATTAATCTTCTTGGGTTAAAATTCATCTTTTTGGTAGAAAATTACACTATTTTGTTGAAAATTCATATTTTTGGTTGAAAATTCTTTTCTTTGGTTGAAATTTCAACTATTTTGTTACAATTGGTTTTCTTTTATTTAAAAATTAATTTTTTTAACTGTAAATTTAACTATTCCAGTTTTTGTCAAAATTAATCTCTGTTGGTTGAAAATTCAATTATTTGATTTGGAATTAAACTTTTCTGTTAAAAATTCTTTTTTTTCAATTGACAAATGAACTATTTGGTTCAAAATTTGTTGAAAATTCCTTCTTTTTTTTTTTTTGAAAATTGATCTTCTTGATTAAAAATCTAACTATTTGATGAAAATTGTATTCCTTTGGCTGAAGAATCATCATTTTGGTTTAAAATTCATATTTTTTGTCGAAAATTACACTATTTTGTAGAAGATTCATAATTTTTGTTGAAAATTCTTTTCTTTGGTTGAAATTTTAACGATTTGTTCAAAAATTAATTTTTTTTTGTTAAAGGTTCATCATTTTAATTAATAATGTATTTCTTTGTTTGAAACTTTAAATATTTGGTTGCAATTGGTTTTCTTTAAGTTAAAAATTAATTTTTAAGCTGTAAAATATTCCATTTTTTGTCAAAATTAATATTTGTTAGTTGAAAATTCAACTATTTGGTTGAAAATTCTTCATCTTTTTCGGAAAATTCTTTTTTTTTCTCGAAAATTAATCTTCTTGGTTTAAAGTTCATCTTTTTGGTAAAAAATTACACTATTTTGTTGAAAATTCATAATTTTGGTTGAAAATATTTTTCTTTGGTTGAAATTTTAACTATTTTGTTGCAGTTGGTTTTCTTTTAGTTAAAAATTAATTTTTTAAACTGTCAACTTAGTTAGTTGAAAATTCAACTATTTGGTTGAAAATTCTTCACTTTTTTCGGAAAATTCTTTTTTTTTTCTCGAAAATTAATCTTCTTGGTTTAAAGTTCATCTTTTTGGTAAAAAATTACACTATTTTGTTGAAAAGCCTCTTGGTAACCATCCCGTTACTCTTTCAAATCCCTCTTCATCTCACTACGTCTCCATCATTACTATGACCTATTGTTTCAAATATCTTATAAACTTCCTGTCACTCCTCTCCCATTCTGCTACATTTCCGCAACATATCTTTATTTTTATTTTCCTTTGTTTCCTTTCTTTCTCTAATAGTCCCACGTCACCTTGATTTCGATAAACTATTTCTTTAGCTCATCTCAATGCCGCTATGTACGTTCTACCTGTATCTTCCATACCTGACCCACATTCGTTTTCCTTTATTTTTTCCATCTTCTGCTATTTCTCTTAACTTATACTTTATATTCCTGTCTTCTTATGTTTTCATCGCTTACCTGTTATGCTCCCATTTCTTTAGTTTCGCCAGTGCCATTTTCTTTTCTCTTCCACCTTCTAATAATACACTCCGCATTTTCTCTATCTCTATCTTCACATCTATCCTTTTTAGCACTTCTTTCACACCTTCTTTTAATTTTTCCCGTTTATTCTAAGACCCTTCGTCACTATTTTTCTTTCTCTTTCATCGATCTCTTACCTTTCTATTCTTCTTTCTATTATTCTCAATCTTTCCTTGTCCCCATTCTCACTCTTCTCACCTGCAAACTCCGGGCTTTCTATCTTCTCAATCCTGCTTTCCAACTCTGCTAACTGTTATGCTACCATTTTTTCAGTTTTACCAGTGCCATTTTGTTCCTCTTCTTCCTTCTATTGATACACTTCGCACTTTCTCTATCTGTACTTGCCCATCTATCATTTTCAGCCCTTACTGCACTCCTACTTTCAGTTCTTGCCACTCTATCTTAAGACACTGTATCTCTATGTTTCTTTTTTCTTCATCGTTCTCTCACCTTTCTATTCTTCTTTCTATTATTCTTAACCTATCCTCATCCGCATTCTCCATCTCCTGATCTCCAAACTCCGGACTCGAGCTTTCTATCATCTCAATCCTGCTTTCCAACTCTGCCAACTGTTATGCTCTCATTTCTTTAGTTTCACCATAGACATTTTCTCTCCTCTCACCTCTTCTATTGATAAACTTTGGACTTTCTCTTTCTCTTCCTTCGCATATATCCTTTTCAGCACTTTATCCACTGCTTTTAATTTTTTCCGTCTATTATAACACCCTTTATCACTATGTTACTCTTTCTTCCATCAATCTCTTACATCTTATATGCTCCTTTCTATTATTCGTAGCCTCTCTTTGTCCGCATTCTCACACTCTCCACCTCCAAACACTGGACCTGAGCCTTATATCGTCTCAATTCTACTTTTCAACTCTGCTAACTGTTATGCTCCTATTTCTTCAATTTCACCAGTGCCATTTTCTTCCTTCTTCACCCTTCTATTAATACACTTCGTACTCTATCTCTACCTTCACATCTATCGTTCTTAGCACATCCTCCTCTGCTACTTTCAGTTCTTTCTTAGCTATTCTAGGACCCTTGATCACTATGTTTCATTTTCTTTCATCGTTCTCTTACCTTTCTATTCCTCCTATTATTCTTACCCTTTCCTTGTCCGCATTATCCATATCCTTATCTCCAAACTACGGGCTTGAGCTTTCTATCCTCTCAGACCTGCTTTATAGCTCTGCTAACTGTTATGCTCTCATTTCTCCAGTTCCATCAGTGCTATTTTCTCTCTTCTTTCCCCTTTTATTAATACACTTCGGACTTTCTCTATCTCTACCTTCGCATCGATCTTTTTCAACACTTCCTTCACTCATGCTTTCAGTTCTTTTCCCACTATTCAAGGATCCTTTATCACTATGTTTCATTCTCTTTCATCTTTCTCTTACCTTTCTATTCTTTCTATTATTCTTAACCTTTCCTTGTCCACATTCTCCATCTTCGCATCTCCAAACTCCGGGCTTGAGCTTCCTATCGTGTCAAACCTGCTTTCTAGCTCTGCTAACTGTTATGTTCACATTTCTTCAGTTTCACCAGTGCCATTTTCTCTCCTCTTCCCCCTTCTATTAATACACTTCGCACTTTCTTTATCTCTACCTTTGCATCTATCCTTCTTAGCACTTCCTCCTCCACTACTTTCAGTTCTGTCTTATCTATTCTACGATCCTTTACCACGATGTTTCATTTTCCTCCATCGTTCGCTTACCTTTCTATTCTTTCTATTATACTTAATCTCTCCTTGTCCGCAGTTTCCCTCTACTCATCTCTAAAGTCCAGTCTTGAGCTTTTTATCTTCGCCCTTTCTCTATCTTTACCTTCGCATCCATCCTTCTTAGCACTTCCTTTACTCATACTTTCAGTTCTTTTCTCTCTTTTCAAGGATCCTTGTTCACTATGTTTCTTTCTCTTCCATCGTGCTCTCACCTTTCTGTTCTTTATATTATTCTTAACCTTTCCATCTCCGCATTCTCCCTCTCCTCATCTCCAAATTTTGGGCTTGAGCTTTCTATCCTTGCAATCCTGCTTTCCAACTCTGCTCACTGTTATGCTCCCATTTCTTTAGTCTCACCAGTTCCATTTTCTCTCATCTTCCCCCTTCTAATAATACACTTCGCCCTTTCTCTATCTCTACCTTTGCATCTATCCTTTTTAACACTTCCTTTATTTCTCCTTTCAGTTCTTTCCACTCCATCTTAAGACTTTATATCACTGTGTTTTTTTTCCTTACATCTTTCTCCTATCTTTCTATTCTTTCCATTATTCTTAACCTTTTCTTGTCCGCATTCCCAATCTTTTCACCTCGTAACTCCCGGCTCGAGCTTTCTATCCTCTCAAACCTGCTTTTCAACTCTGCTAACTGTTATGCTCTCATTTCTTCAGTTCCATCAGTGCCATTTTCTCTTCTCTTTTCCTTTTAATAATTCACTTCGGACTTCCTCTATCTCTACCTTCGCATCCATCCTTCTTAGCACTTCCTTCCCTCATACTTTCAGTTCTTTTCCCTCTATTCACGGATCCTCTATCACTATGTTTCTTTCATTTTTTTTTCATTCTTCATCTCCGCATCTCCAAACTCCGGTCTTGAGCTTTGTATCCTCTCAAACCTACTTTCCAGATTTTCTAACTGTTATGCTCCCATTTCTTTAGTTTCATCAGTTCCATTTTCTCTCCTCTTCCCCCTTCTATTATTACACTTTGAACTTTCCCTATCCCTACCTTTGCATCTATCCTTTTTAGCACTTTCTCCACTTCTTTTAATTTTTTTTCCGTCTATTATAACACCCTTTATCACTATGTTTCTTTTTCTTCCATCGTTCTCTTATCTTTCTATTCTTCTTTCTATTACTCTTAACCTTTCCTTGTCCGAATTCTCACACTCTTCACCTCCAAACACTCGACTTGAGCCTTATATCTTCTCAATTCTGCTTTCCAGCTCTGCGAACTGTTATGCTCCTATTTCTTTAGTTTCACTTTCTATTCTTTCTATTCTTTCTATTCTATTCTTGTTTCTATTATTCTTAACCTTTCCTTGTCCGCATTCTCAATCTTTTCACCTCCAAACTCTTGGCTTGAGCTTTCTATCTTCTCAATCCTGCTTTTCATCATTGCTAACTATTATGCTCCCATTTATTTAGTTTAACCATTGTCATTTTCGCTCCTCTTCCCCCTTCTATTAATAAACTCTCGACTTTCTCTATCTCTACCTTCGCATCTATCCTTTTTAGCACTTACTCATCTGCTTTTAATTTCTCGCGTCTATTATAAGACCCTTCATCACTATGTTTCTCTTTCTTCCATCAATCTCTCACCTTTCTACTTTTCTTTCTATTATTGTGAACCTTTCCTTGTCCGCATTCCCACTCTCTTTACCTCGAAACTCTTGGCTTGAGCTTTCTATCTTCTCACTTCTGCCTCTTAACACTGCTAACTGTTATGCTCCTATTTCTTTAGTTTCACCATTGCCATTTCCTCTCCTCATCCCTCTTCTATTAATAAACTTTGGACTTGCTCTATCTCAACCTTCGCATCTATCCTTTCTATCTCTTCCTCCATTCCTCTTTCCATTTTTCTTGTCTATTATAAAACCCGTCATCACTTTGTTTCTCTTTCTTCAATCAATCTCTTACCTTTTTTATTTTTGTTTCTATTATTCTTAACCTTTCCTTGCACGCATTCTCACTCTCTTCACCTCCAAACTCTTGGCTTGAGCTTTCTATCTTCTCAATCCTACCCTCACATCTATCCTTTTGAGCACTTCTTTCACTCCTTCTTTTAATTTTTCCTGTCTATTCTAAGACCCTTCGTCTCTATGTTTCTCTTTCTTCAATCAATCTCTTACCTTTTTTATTTTTGTTTCTATTATTCTTAACCTTTCCTCGTCCGCATTCTCTCTTTCCTCTTCTCCAAGCTCCTGGCTTGAGCTTTCTATATTCTCAAACCTGTTTTCCAACTCGGTTGACTTTTTACTAGGCTTTTACTGCTTTTCTGATATTTTCTCCAGATTCTGCATCTTCTTTCCCAAATTTCCCCTAACCTCTTCCTATTTTCTGATCTCTTTTCTAAGCTCGGCCACTTGCTGCTAGTAATTAATAATTATGAAACATTTAGAATTCCTACATTTAATTCTCTGACAGTTGCTTCAATATCTTTATTACCATAAGAATAATTTACCATACGGTTAGAGTAATAATTAAAAGATAATCCAGTATTATATTTTAGAGGACTATTTCATTTTACTGTGAGAAAGATCATTTTAATTTTCCTTGAAATGATTTTTAATTTAAGCACATAATGGAATGAATGTTCCACAAGATTATGCTTGGGTAAAAAATGGTATGCTACAAAGCTACAAGAGACATGGTGGATTAACCATGGCTAGTTCTGCGTGTTTTGTTATATGGACCGCCAGCCAGGAAAGGTACTTACGAGGTTAAAACCGGAAATCCAAGTGTCTTTTCTGCGGTTCCGTGATGACCTTTTATTTCTGTACTTATCTAACTGAGGGAATAAATTTGCAAATTAAAATCTGAATAAAAATGGCAGTCTGATTTTCATTTAATATCGAAGAAACCTCATCAAAACGGCTCTTTGTTTTTAGGGTCTTAAACATTGAAAAATTCGAACTACTTTTATTTAATCTCCAATTTTATCTTACAAAGTTTGAAAATATATTGAAAGTGACACATTTTCTATTTTTTTATAGTGTAATTATTTTTTCAAATTTCAATTATTGAATAATTGCTCAAGAAATCGGAATTAATATCATTACTGTTACAATGAAGACAAGAGTATTGATCGTTTTTACCAGATGTAGAGTTATTAATTATTAGATATACGAATGTATTTTTCACTTTTCACAATTTATCTTCGTCGAGAATTTACCTTAAAATTTCCACTCGCTTTTATACGATGCAGGATTTTTCACCATTTCCCTAGCATCAATTTACAGAAAATGTAAATATTTTTCCTCTGAAGTATAACGTAATAAAAAGGACGAATAAAAAGCTCTAAATACGCAAAACACTTTTGACATTATTTAATATTCAATATTCAATTAATAAATTTATGAAGGAAATTGTTCAATAATTATACAATAAAATACACGCACTTTATCTAAAAAATGTTACAGCTTTTTTTCTTGATGATCTGCAGAAAATAACTCATGAGAGAAGAAATTTTTAATTCAATTTTAATTAATTTTTTAATGTTCACATTCAAAGAAGACCATTCTTTAGTTTTTTTTTTGTCTAATAATAAGCTTGTGTTTTTTCATTTGAACAACTCAAGGCAGAACAATTATTTATTACTTTTCATTCATGAAAAAAAGTTTTTAATAGTTGAATGGATGTGCAAGTTTATAATCTCAATGTGACACTAACCAAAAAATTTGGGCCTGCGGATGGCGATAAAAAAATTAATTTTTAGTTTTTAATTAAAATAAAATATTATAAAATATTTAATAATAAACATTTATCCAATTTCAAGAAAGTCGATAGCGATTAAAAAACGAATTTTTAATTTTTCGCAACAATAAAAACATGCTCCCGAGATATAGAGATGCTAAATGAGAATAAAAAAAATATGTTTTATACAAAAAAATTACTCTGTTCAGAGAAAATAAAAATTAAAGATCGCGATATCACTGCGTTAAAAAATTCAACTACTACTTAGTTATTTTGTGTATAATTAATCTTTTTTGTAGAAAAATAATCTTCTTGGTTGGAAACTACATTTTTTTAGTTAAAGATACAACTTTTTGATTCAATTTTGAACTCTTTCCTGTAAATTCATTTTTATATTAAATATTCGTCCTTTTTGGTAGAAAATTATTCTTAATTTTTTTTCAAAAATCCATCCTTTTTGGTTAAAAATTTGACGGCTCAGTTGAAAATAATTCCGTTCTGGTTAAGGATTTAAATATTTGGTAGAAAATTCTTTTTTTTTAAGTCAACTGTTTTTAATTTCAAATGAAAATATTTTTTAGTTGAAATATCAACATATTATATTTTTCATTGAGAATTTGCTTTTCTTGCTTCAAAATTGAACAAATTCATGAAAAATTGCATTTTTTTTTATATAAGATTCACAATTTCAGTTCAAAACTTCACTATTTGGTCGTAAATTAACATTTCTAATAAATTGATATATTTTCGGGTTAAAAATTAAACTGTTTTGTAGAAAATTTGTATTTTAGCTTGAAAATTCAACAATTTGGATAAAAATGAACTTTTTTGTTCGAAAATTAATATTTTTGGTTCAAAATTCAACTTCTTCAGTAGAAAATTAAACTATTTGTTTGTAAAATAAACTATTTTAAAATTAAAATATTTGAAAATTAAACTATATTGTTGGAAATTCATCTTTTTACCTAAATTCAACAGGTTGAAAATTCGTTCTTTTTCCTATTGAAAATTAATTTTTCGAATTGAAAATTTAGTGATTCCATTTTTGGTGGAAAGTTTATCTTTTTTGGTTGAAAATGCAATGATTTCGTAGACAGTTCATTTTTCCTCATTAAAAATTAGTTTACTCATTGAAAATTCTTCTTTTCCAGTTTAAAAGTCAACTTTTTTTTTAAAACATTTGGTTTTTCATCTTGAATACTTAACTATTTTGTTAAAAATCAATCTCTTTTTTGTTGAATTCAACTAGCTCATAATTTGTTTGTTTTTTTTTCGTTGGTGAAAATTAGTTTTTTTAATTGACAATTACCTCATTTCATTTTTGGTTGTAAATCTCTCTTTTTTAGATATATATTCAACTACTTGGTTGAAAATTAATGTATTTGATCGAAAATTCTTCTTTTGGTAGAAAATTGCTCTTCTGGGTTAAAAATTGATTTTTGTGGGTTAAAAAGTCAGAGATTTTATAAGAAAAAAAAAAAATATTTTGTTAAAAGTTTAATTATGTTCCTAAAAATAAAAATATTTTAGTAAAGTCAACTTTCTTGCGAAAATTCGACTTTTCGTGAAGGAAATTCAACTTTCTTCTAACAAAATTTGTACATTGAGTTTGAAAATTTCCTTACCAATAATTTTAAATTATTATTTAAAAATTTTATTTGGCCAACTTTGATTTTACGACTTCATTTAATTGTATGAATAAAGTTGAACCTGGCCAAGTTTTAGCATGGTAGATGTTTTTGATGAGATCTCTAATATTGCTCAATTAGAGTGAAGATCGTGAAGGATTGTCTTTTTCATTGACGATAACAATCTTTTTCTCTCTGGGTTGAAAACGAACTTTTTTGTCGGAAATTAAACATATAGGATTGAAAATTCAAGTTTATTCTGAAAAATTGACTTTTTTTATTGAAAATTTTCTAAACAATTAATTTTCATCATTTTTTTTCATTTTACTCGGTCAACTTTAATTTCACGACTTCGTTCAATTGTTTCAATAAAGTTGAACCTGGCCAAGTTTCGGCTTTGTTGAAGCTTTTTATACGACCATTAAATTAGTAAGCTAAAGTGAAATTCGTGAAAGTTTGACTTTTGCATTTACGATAGCAATCTTCACTTCTCTTGGCTGTAAATCAACATTTAAAAAAAAAATTCAATTTTGCGGGTTGGAATTCAACCTTTTTGTAAAAACTCCTCCTTTTAATTTGAAATTCCCTAGCCAATTAATATCAATAATTATTTTTTTATTTTAATTGGCCAACTTTCATTTCAAAACTTCATTCAATAGTACAAATAAATTTGTACCTGGTCAAGTTTTAGCATCGTAGATGTTTCTGATGGAATCTTTTAATTACTCAGTTAGAATGAAGTTCGTGAAAATTTGACATTTGCATTTATGATAGTAATCTTCATCTCTCCTGGCTGAAAATTTACTTTTTTTTGTCGAAAATTCAACCTCTTGGATCAAAAATTCAACTTTTTCCTGAAAAATTCCTGTTCTTCATCGAAAATTCTCTAACGAATTAATTTTAATTATTATTTTTCATTTTACTCTAACAAATTTATTTCCAAGACTTTATTTAATAGTACAAATAAAGTTGTACCTGGTCAAGTATCAGCATCGCAGATGTTTCTGATGCAATCTTTTAATTACTCAGTTGAAATGCAGTTCGTGAAAGTTTGACATTTGCAATTATGATAGCAATCTTCATCTCTCTTGGCTGAAAATGAACTTTTTTGTTGAAAATTCGACCTTTTGGGTCGAAAATTCAACTTGTTTCTGAAAATTTCGTTTGCTTAAATTGAAAATTCTCTAACCAATCATTGTTAATTATTATTTTTTATTTTATTCGGCCAACTTTAATTTTACGACTTCATTCAATCATATAAATAAAGTTCAGCCTGGCCCAGTTTTAACTTAGTTGAAGCTTTTGATGCGACCTTTAAATTATTCATTCCAAGTGAAATTCGTGAAAACTTGACTTTTGCATTTACGATAACAATCTTCACTTCTCTTGGCGGTAAATCAACATTTCTGAAGAAAAGTCGATTTTTCGTTTTGAAAATTCAATTTTTCGGGCTCAAAATTCAACTTTTTTTTTGAAAATTCGTCCGTTTAGTTTAAAAATTCCCTAACCAATTAATATCAATAAATATTTTTTCATTTTACTCATCCAACTTACATTTCAGGACTTCATTTAATAGTAAAAATAAAGTTGTACCTGTTCAAGTTTTAGCATCGTAGATGTTTCTGACGGAATCTTTCAATTACTCAGTTAAAATGAAGTTCGTGAAAGTTTGACATTTGCATTCATGACAGGAATCTTCATCTCTCTTGGCTGAAAATGAACTTTTTTGTTCAAAATTCGACCTTGTGGGTCGAAAATTCAACTTGCTCCTGAAAATTTCGTTTGTGCAAATTGAAAATTCTTTAACCAATTATTGTTAATTATTATTTTTTATTTTATTCGGCCAACTTTAATTTTACGACTTCATTCAATCGTATAAATAAAGTTCAATCTGACCCAGTTTTAGCTTAGTTGAAGCTTTTGATGTGACCTTTAAATTACTCATTTAAAGTGAAATTCATGACAGTTTGAATTTTGCATTTACGATAGCAATCTTCACTTCTGTTGGCTGTAAATCAACATTTTTGAAGAAAATTCGATTTTTCCTGTTGAAAATTCAATTTTTCGAGTTGAAAATTAAACTTTTTTCTAAAAATTCGTCCGTTTAGTTTGAAAATTCCCTAACCAATTAATATCAATAATTATTTTTTCATTTTACTTAGCCAACTTTCATTGAAAGACTTCATTTAATAGTACAAAAAAAGTTGTACCTGGTCAAGTTTTGGCATCGTAGATATTTCTCATGGAATCTTGTAATTATTCAGTTAAAATGAAGCTCGTGAAAGTTTGACATTTGCATTTATGATTTCAATCTTCATCCCTCTTGGTTGAAAATGAACCTTTTTGTCGAAAATTCAACCTTTCGGGATAGAAATTTAACTTTCTTCTAAAAAATTAATCTTTTTGAATTGAAAATTTTCTAACCAATTAATGTTAATGATTATTTTTTGATTTTACTTACCCAACTTTGATTTCACGACTTTATTTAATTGTATAAATAAAGTTGAACCTGGTTCTTGAAGCAAGCTTTAAATTATTTAATTAAGGTGAAGTTCTTCAAAGTTTAAATTTTTATTAAAAATAGTAGTCTTCAACTATCTTGACTGAAAATGAACTTTCTCGTCGAAAATTCAAACTTTTGGGCTGAAAATTCAACCTTGCGGCTTGAAAATTCAACTTTTTTTCTAAAAAATTCGTCTTTTTTATTGAAAATTCTCTAATCAATTATTGGTAATTACTCTTTTTCATTTTACCCAGCCAACTTCAATTTTACGACTTCATTTAATTGTATCAATAAAGTTGAATCTGGCCAAGTTTTTGATGGGAGCTTTAATTACTCAATTTAATTTTGTTCTTCAAAGTTGAAATTATATAATTACGATAGTAGTCTTTATCTCTCTTGGCTGAAAATGAACTTTCTTGTCGAAAATTTAAACTTTCGGGCTGAAACTTCAACTTTTCGATTTGAAAATTTAACCTTTCTTCTGAAAAATTCCTCTTTTTTATTGCAAATTCTCTAACTAATTAATGTTAATTAGTATTGTTCATTTTACTCTGCCAACATTAATTTCACGACTTCATTTAATTGTATCGATGAAGTTGAACCTGGAAAAGTTTCCGCATCGCAGGTGTCGCTGACGGGATCTTTAAATTACTCAGTTAAAATGAAGTTCGTGAAATTTTGACATTCGAACTTACGATAGCAATCGTCATCTGTCTTGGATGAAAATGAACTTTTTTGTCGAAAATTCAACCTTTTGGGTCAAAAATTAAACTTTTTTCTGAAAAAATCGTCTTTTTGATTGAAAATTCTTTAATCAATTAATGTTAATTATTATTTTTTATTTTACTCGACCAACTTTAATTTCAAGACTTCATTTAATAGTACAAAAAAAGTTGTACCTGGTCAAGTATTAGCATCGTAGATGTTTCTGATGAAATTTTTTAATTAATCAGTTAAAATGCACTTCGTGAAAGTTTGAAATTTGCATTTATGATAGCAATCTTCATCTCTCTTGGCTGAAAATGAACTTTCTTGTCGAAAATTCTACTTCATTGTACGAAATTCGTCATTTTTATTAAAAATTCTCTAACTACTTAATGTCAATAATTATTCTGTCATTTTCCTAGGCCAACTTTTATTTCAAGACTTCATTTAATAGTACAAATAAAGTTGTACCTGGCCAAGTTTGAGCATCGTAGATGCTTTTAATGGAATTTTTTAATTAATCAGTTGAAATGAAGTTCGTGAAAGAATGTCATTTGCATTTATAATAGCAATCTTCATCTCCCTTGGCTGAAAATAAACTTTTTCGTCAAAAATTCAACTTTTTGGTTCGAAAATTCAACTTTTTTCTTAAAAATTTGTCTTCTGTATTGAAAATTCTCTAACCAATTCATGCTAATTATTATTTTTTACTTTACTCGGTCAACTTTAATTTCACGACTTCATTTAATTGTTTCAATAAAGTTGAACCTGGCCAAGTTTCAGCTTTGTTGAAGCTTTTTATACGACCATTAAATTACTAAGTTGAAGTAAAATTCGTGAAAGTTTGACTTTTGCATTTACGATAGCAATCTTCACTTTTCTTGGCTATAAATCAACATATCCGAAGAAAATTCAATTTTTCGGGTTAAAATTTAACTTCCTTCTAAAAAAATCGTCTTTTTAGTTTGAAAATTCCCTAGCCAATTGATACCAATAATTATTTTTTCATTTCACTTAGCCAACTTTCATTCCAAGACTTCATTTAATAGTTCATATAAAATTGTACCTGGTCAAGTTTTAGCATCGTAGATGTTTCTGATGGAATCTTTCAATTACTCAGTTAAAATGTAGTTCGTGAATGTTTGAAATTTGCATTTGCGATGGCAATCTTCATCTCTCTTCGCTGAAAATGAACTT
This sequence comes from Andricus grossulariae, assembly GCA_011634705.1. Taxonomy (NCBI): domain Eukaryota; kingdom Metazoa; phylum Arthropoda; class Insecta; order Hymenoptera; family Cynipidae; genus Andricus; species Andricus grossulariae. The sequence goes on from JAABKJ010007545.1 coordinate 205,628,103, forward strand.
TTTTGTCGAAAACTCAACCTTTCAGGATGGAAATTCAACCTTTCGGTTGGAAAATTCAACTTTCTTGTAAAAAATTTGTCTTTTCATTGAAAATTCTCTAACCAATTAATGTTAATTATTATTTTACTTGGCCAACTTCAATTACACGACTTCATTTAATTGTATCAATGAAGTTGAACCTGGCCAAGTTTTTGATGGGAGCTTTAATTACTCAATTAAGTTAAGTTCTTCAAAGTTTAAATTTGTATTAAAGATAGTAGTCTTAATCTCTCTTGGCTAAAAAATAACTTTCTTGTCGAAAATTTAAACTTTCGGGTTGAAAATTCAACCTTTCGGTTTGAAAATTCTCTTCTAAAAAATTCCTCTTTTTTATTGAAAATTCTCTAACTAATTAATGTTAATTACTATTTTTCATTTTACTCTGCCAACAATAATTTCATGACTTCATAAAATTGTATCGATAAAGTTGAACCCGGCAAAGTTTTCGCATCGCAGATGTTGCGGATGGGATCTTTAAATTACTCAGTTAAAATGAAGTTCGTGAAAGTTTAACTTTTGCATTTACGATAGTAATCTTCACATCGTTGTTGAGCATAAACTGAAATATACAGCAGCGAGGAAATTGCTTGTAAATTTGCCTTCATATGTGGCGAGGCAGAGGCTATAGACTCAAGCTATAGGTACCCTAATTGGTAATTACCGGACAAACTGGGCAAGGGTGAATCAAATGGGGATGGACAGCCAGAGTTGAGCATTGCGAATACCCAGTCCAGGTTCAAATGACCTTGAAAGTGCAGAAACTGTTGGCTATTTAGAATACTCAGGAAAAACAGTTTTCTCCAACAGAAACTCACCTCAAAGCTAAAGTTGCTAAAGCTAAAAGGGTTAATCCAATTTCCTCTCTATGTGTATGTGTTCACTAGAATTTGGAATTAGACAAAGTTTCATTCAGTGAAATGTCCCTTTCATCATCTCTCCAATAAAAAGTTGACCATTAAAATTTTTATCATACATTATATATCATATCATATCATACATTTAATTATTTTGTTGAAAGTTCGTTTTCATTTTTTTTAACCCTTACATGCATGGTGGGATATTTAATATTCCACCTAGATTATCATCATATTTATCATATCTCAAGTTGTTTCTTCTCGATTTGGGTAATTCTTTTTGTGAATTTACTATATCAACATGTTAGAGAATTAAAAATTACACTCCGTTATCAGAAATTTCTGGTGAATTTGTTGATATTAATAAACAAATGCCAAAAAAAGTCACTTTTTGCATGAAAAATTCATTATTTACCAAAGTTTTAGTTGTATTTACATAAAACTTGGTATATTTATGTTATGAGGGTCGCTCTTTTCAAATCTGTTATCAGATTTATAAAATTCAATATGGCGGATCCAATATGGTAAATGAAACTGGTGAATCATCAAAGATGCAACTTTTATACTAAATTACATTTTTCACAGCCAAATTAAAATCGAAATTTTTTATTTGAACCTAACTTTTAAAATTAACCCCGAAAACTCCTAGGTGCCAAGTTTCATGAAAGTCCAACAATTTTTTGAAAATCATATTGGATCCGCATTTTGAATTCGAAAAATTTTGGCTTAGGATTCGTAGTCAGTGACCTTGAAACCCCCTAAGTGGAAAATTGTATGAAAATCCAACAATTTTCTCAACATTTGTCCATCATGTTGTATCCGCCATTTTGAATTTTTGAAATCTGACTTCAGATTCGTGATCAGAGAACCCCAAAACCCCCAGATTCCAATTTTTATAAAGACACATACATTTTTTGGAAACTCGTCCGCCATTTTGAATGTCTGAAATCTGACTTCAGCTTTGTTATCAGAGGCCCCAAAAATCCCAGGATGCCAAGTTTCATGAAAATCTATTAATTTTTGGAAACCTCGTCTGCTATGTTGGATCCGCCATTTTGAATTTTCAAAAACTGACTTCAGATTCGTGATCAGAGACCCCAAAAACCCCTAGATGCCAGATTTTACGACAATCCATTTTTTTGTTTAACTCGTCCGCCATTTTGGTTGAAAATAATTTTGTTTTGCTTGAGGATTTAACTTGATTTGATTCTTTGATTTGAAAATGAACTTTATTGACTAAAAATTTAACTATTCCATTTTTGTTTAAAAATTGGTATTTTTTAGTTAAAAATTCAACTGCTTGGTTGAAAAACATTTAACTAGGGTCTGTAACTATTTGGTTGAAAATTAACTTCTTTATTGAAAATTAATATTTTCGGTATTAAAGTTCCACCATTTGGTTGAAAATTCATGTATTTTGTCAAAAATTTAACTATTTTGTTAGAAAATCTAAATTTGGTTGAAAAGTCACCCAAGAATTATTAGTTTTATTTTATTACTAGAATTATTAGCCTAGTGGTTGCTTTCATACCCTATTTAAACGCACTCAAAGAATTTTTGACTAATAATAATATAAATTACCTTATTAATAATTTTGACTTTTTTGTTTGAATTCGTTTTTTTTCAAAATCTCGTAAAATATTGATTTTGGAAAAAAATGTTGTGCATAATAGTTGTAGATTTCGTCGAAACACATATTTTTCATATTCATCCTTTTTTTCTAAAATAAATATTTTTCTAGAAAAATGATAAAAAATAATTTTCAAATTTATTGCTGGGAAAGGGGGCGTTCGAAAAGGGGTCGACATGAGTGGTGGGAGGAGTTTCGGGCCATTTGAAATGCCCCAGATTAAGATGCGTGTTTTTTTTTAATTAGAAAAGGGGGTTGGCGTGAGTGGATGTGAATCAAACCCTCTCCACCCACTCACGCCAAACCCCTTTTCCGACGGCCGACCCCTTTTCCAACACCCTCTTTTCCAACAAAAAATCGGAAAATTCATGTGTGAGGAGAGGGTGTGATTTGCATCCGCTCAGGCCGAGCCCCTTTTCCAACGCCCCCTTTTCCAACAAAAATTCCAGGACTAGGAGCAAAATTCAAGGACTTTTCCAGGTTATATTTATACTTTATTTCTAAAATTAATATTTTTCGAGAAAAATGACAAAGATGAATTTCCCGATTTTTCGTTGGAAAAGGGGATGTTGGAAAAGGGGTCGGCCGTTGAAAAAAGGGTTCGGCGTGAGTGGGTGGAGAAAGTGTGGTTCAAATCCTCACATCGAATCCTTTTCCAACGCCCCCTTTTCCATCAAATGATCTGAAAATTTATTTTTCTCATTTTTCTCGAAAAATATTGATTTGAGAAAAAAAGTACAAATAGAAAAAATATGTGTTTCGACGATATATAAAACTTTTTTGAACAACATTTTTTTCCAAAATCAATATTTTTCGCGATTTAGAAAAAAACTGATTTTCAAAAAAAGTCAAAATTATTAATAACTTAATTTAAATTGTTCTGCGCCAAAAATCCTTCCAGTGGATTCAACTAGGGACTAAAAGGAACCCCTAGTTCAAGTATCAAATCAATTATCCTTGGGTGACCTTTTCGGCATTATATCCAAAATGTGACTAAAAAATCTTACTTTAATGCCTATTACTTTTAAAACTAGGTTTTTATGAGCTAATCATCTTATTTATGTTCATTTTTGATTATAAAATTAAGGAAGTAAAAAAAGTATCTTTTTAGGTAACTTGAAGGTACTTTCAATTTCCGAACTGCTACGGATCAATGAAAATGATCAACTTTCGAAAGGATGTTTGAAATAATAACAGGCGTTTATGGTCCACCTCAAGTATTTTATGAGAACGAATTCTCATTTTTTTACAATCCATAAGCGTTTAAAAAGCCAGAAAGTTTGTAGACATTGCTCTCTCTGGAAGCGAGACGATGAGGACGTGGGAAACCACAAAAATGGTTTTGTGTGACTTTCATTGAGGCTGTGTGAATTTTCAAGTACTATGCAAAACACTTTAATGCATAGCAAGAGTTCACTCTCAGATTACGGTCAAGATCTTCTCGTTTTATGCAATAAGCACATTTTCCCACAAAAAGCATAAAAAAACTCTTTCCTCGAAGAAAAAAAGTTCAAACAGAAGTGTTTTTAAAATCAAATTATAATTACTTTTGATTAATTTCTTTTTCTGAAAAAAGATGTTCTCCTTTCGCTCCGCTAGGATTCGAACCACAGAACTTCTGATTTCCGGTCAGGTGCTTTTTCTATGAAGCTACTAGAGAGATTTTAAAGAAATCTGCATTATCATTAGAGAATAACAGAAAATTTTGAACGACTTTCTCAGACTAGATTGAGTTATCAATTAGGAATCAATTTTAATTAATTTTTTTTTTCTGAAAAAAAACTTCTTCTTTCGCTCCGCTGGGATTCGAACAACAGAACTTCGGATTTCCGCTCAGGTGCTTTTCACATTGAGCTACTAGAGAAATTGAGGGAGGAAACTTTATTTCACAAAATATACGCATTATTATGATAGATGGTACAAATCAAATTTTTCAAGGAATCTGTATTATCATTAGACAATAATAGAAAATTTCTAACGACTTTTTCAGACCAGATGTAGTTATGAATTAGGAGCCATTTTTAATTAATTTTCTTTCTGAAAAAAGATCTCCTTCTTTCGCTCTGCTGGGATCGAACCACAGAACTTCTGATTTCCGGTCAGGTGCTTTCCACATTAAGCTACCAGAGAAATTGAGAGAAGAAACTTTATTTCAGAAAATATATACGGATTATTATGCTAGATGGTACAAATCGAATATTCAAAGGAATCTGCATTATCATCAGAGAATAACAGAAAATTTTGAACGACTTTCTCAGACTAGATGGAGTTATGAATTAAGAATCATTTTTAATTCATTTTTTTTTTCTGAAAAAAATAACTTCTTTTGCTCCGCTGGGATCGAATCACAGAACTTCTGATTTCCGGTCAGTTGCTTTTCCCATTAAGCTACTAGAGAGATCAAGAGAAGAAACTTTATTTTAGAAAATATACGTCTAATTATGCTAGATGGTACAAATCAAATTTTTAAAGGAATCTGAGTTATCATTAGAGTATAACAGAAAATTTTTAACGACTTTTTCAGACTAGATGGAGTTATGAATTAAGAATCATTCTCAATTCATTTTTTTCTGAAAAAAGATCTCCTTTCGCTCCGTTGGGATTCGAACCACAGAACTTCTGATTTTCGGTCAGGTGCTCTTCCCATTAAGGTACTAGAGAAATCGAGAGAAGAAACTTTATTTCAGAAAATATACGCATTATTATGCTAGATGGTACAAATCAATTTTTTAAAGGAACCTGTATTATCATTAGAGAATAAAAAAAAGAGGTTAAAACTTTTCTGTTATTCTCTGATGATAATACAGATTCCTTTGAAAATTTGATTTGTACCATCTAGCATAATAATGTGTATATTTTCTGAAATAAAGTTTCTTCTCTCAACCTCTCTAGTAGCTTAATGGGGAAAGTACCTGACCGGAAATCAGAAGTTCTGTGGTTCAAATCCCAGCGGAGCAAAAAGAGAAGATCTTTTTTTTCAGAAAAAAAATTAATTAAAAATGATTTTTAATTCATAACTCCATCTATTCTGAAAAAGGCGTTGAAAATTTTATGTTATTCTCTAATGATAATACAAATTCCTACAAAGATTATAATCAATCAGAATTTTCAGAAAGCTTTCTTCAAACAGAATCCACGAATGTGTAGCATTCATTTATTGTAACAGGATCAAATCGAAAATACCAAGAATGCGATATCCATGAAAACGTTACGTTAATTTCCAGTAGAGTGCATTTTTGATATAAACCAGGAAACTCATATTTCATATCAAATAGAGATTTTCTAATGGAAATTCGTTTCCACAATACTTCCTATTCTCAACTTTCATAATGAAAAATTAACCAATTTTTACGATTTTATTTATAGACGTAAAAATTATAACTAGATAATGCAATTATTGATGAAAGAAATGATCTAATTTATAATTGCATGCAAGAATGTACTCTCTAATTATTATTATACCAAGAAATGTGAGATAATTTATTATTAGAAAATTTTCATGTAATTGAAATTCTTAGATTTTAGTGACAAAATAGTATTGGTCAATAGAGTGGTCCAAAAATGCGTTAAAAAAATTTGTCTTTTCGAATTTTTATGCATTATCATATTCTTTATTATTCATTTATCATTATTTTTTCTATATTATTATATTTGATTTTTTATTTAAAAAAAATGAATCCATTTTTTTAAATTAGCTGAATCGAGTTGAAACTCAACATTTCTCTTCACAATCAACCATAGAATCCGAATAAGATATTAATTTTCAAATACCACCTCCATAAGTATGTTTTATAGGGTCCCGAAAAAAACCCCATAAGTGAAAAAATGAGTTTTGCGAGTTTTCGACGCTAATTATGACTTTTTTGCAATTTTTGTAATGCAAATTATTTCTGATACATTAAACGCTACTTTGTACTAATAACTGGATGTTCAAATTAATTGTTTAAACAATTAATTATTGTTTTTAGCAATTTTGTCTTAGAATGGAGATAGAAAGTTGCGGGTTTTTGTAAAAATTTTCTACTTTTTGTCAAATTTTCAATTAAAGAGAGGTAATAGTTTATTGCCGTTCAAAAACATAATTTTTTAAACAATTTACTATTATTTTTAATAATATTATCTTTGAATATTGCTAGAAATTGCGGTTTTTTTCTGAAATTTTCAAATATTTGTTCACTTTTTATTTGGAGTAAGTTATTATTTGATTTAATATAGCAGAAAAAATTGTTTAAACAAATTATCATTGTTTATAGCTATCTTCTTCTATATTATTACTAGATGATTGCGGTTTTTTCTGACTTTTTTAAATGTTGTCCATTTTTCAATTAGAGTGAAGTAATAATTATTTCAAGTTAACAAAAATAACTGTTTAAACAATTTATTATTATTGGTAATAATATTCTTTTAGCTTAATGCCAGACAGTTGCGGTTTTTTTTCTGGAAATTTTAAGTTTTTGAACACTTTTCACTTGGTCAGGTAATAATTAATGCAGGTTATCAAAAATAGATGTTTAAACAATTTATCATTGTTTTTAGAAATATTTTCTTAAAATAGGGATAGAAGGTCACGGTGTTTCAAAAAATTTTCCACTTTCTGTCCAATTTTCAATTAGAGAGAGTTAATAGTTAATAATGTTAACAAATATATTTGTTCAGACAATTTACTATTATTGTTATTAATAATCTCTTTGCCTAATGGTAGAAAATGGTGGTTTTTTTCCTGAAATTTTGAACTATTTTTCTATTTTTTACCTGGAGTGACTCAATAATTATTTAAGTTGAGCAAAAATAATTATTTACACGAATTATTATTGTTAATAACTATCTTTATCTATATTGATGCTAGACAGCTTCAGTTTTTTTCTAAAATTTTTAACATTTTGCCCACTTTTCACTTAGTCAGGTGATAATTAATTTCAGTTAACAAAAACATTTGTTCAAACAAATTACTATTGTTTATCAATATTTTCGTTCAGATAAGTGCCAGAAAGTTGCGGTTTTTTCTAAAATTTTTGACTTTGCTTTGTCTTTTTATTTATGAACAAATCATAAATAAACTTCAGAGAGGAACGTACTTTAAACAATCTTATTTTTCGTGAATATATTTTGCTACAGTGGGCCTGGTATGAAAATATGTTCAATTTCAAATTTTTCTTTTACGTTTTGCAACAAATTTCTTGTTGTGATTTAAAACAAAACTTTGTCTTTTGTATAAGATAGCTTTTTTATTTGAATTAATTTTTTCAAACATTGAAAAGAAAGAAAAAATAATTTACTTTTAAAAGTAAAATAATATTTAAAAAATGAGTCTTGTCGACGTCCACTTATTATTTATTCATAACTTGAAAGTAAAAGCAAAACTAAAGATTTCAGAAAAAAAACTTTTTAGCATTATTCTAAGAAAATATAGTTATAAATAATCAATTGTTTAAATAAGCATGTTTGTTAACTTGCATTAATTATTACCTCACTAAGTGAAAAGTGGACAAAAAGTTCACGAGCTCAGAAAAAACCGCAACTTTTTAGCACATATGTAAAAGAAGATAGTTATAAACAATAATACAGTGCTAAAGAACTATGTTTATTAACTTGCATTATTTATTACTTTACTAAGTAAAAAGTGGATAAAAAGTTACAAATTTCAGAAGATACCGCATTTTTCTAGCATTAATAAAGAAGAAGATAGTTATAAACAATAATTATTTTTGCTAAATTGAAATAATTATTAACTCACTCCAAGTGAAAAGTAGGCAAATAGTTGAAATTTTCAGAAAAACGCAACTTTCTAGCATTATTCAAATTGAATATTACTAAAAATAATAATATATAGTTAAAAAAATTAATTTCGGTAACTTTAAATAATTATTTACCTCATATTAATTGAAAATGGGACAAAAAGTGAAAAATTAAAAAAAACAGCATTTTTATAGCATTATTCTAAGAGAATAATATTAACAATAATAATAAATTCATTTAACAATTATGTACTTGAAAATTAGATAAAAGGTGGAACATTTTTGAAAAAACTGCGACTTTCTATATTTATTCTATAAGAGAAAAATGCTAAAAACGATAATAAATTGCTTAAACAATTTATCTAAACATCTAATTATCAGTATAAAATAGTATTTTTTGTATTAGAAACAATTTGCATTAAAAAACAGCAAAAAAGCATACTTAACACCAAGAACACGCGAACCCCATTTTTTCACTTATGGGTTTTTTTAGGAACCCTATAAAACAGACTTATGGGGGTGATATTTAAAAAGTTATATTTTATTCGTATTCAATAGCTAATTTTTAAGAGAAACATTAAGTTTCAACTCGATTCACCTAATATTGAGGATTCTAAATAAAATTTACTAAATCGTCTTTTGCATGAAGATTCGAGAAAAAAAATTGTACTACACTCATTCTAGTTCCATAGCAGTGTTGGGTTACAATTTTAAGTATCAGTCTATTATGTTTCAAATTTCGGATGATTTAATTTGTAATGATTTAAATTCATAGCATTTCAAGTAAAAATATTTTATTCTTAACCAAAAAATAGGAATTTTTTTAAAGCAAGAAATGCATTTTCAAACCAAGAAGAACGAAAGAGTTAAATTTTCAAGCCAAACAAAGAATTTTCAACCAAAAAGTTGGACTTTCTATCTAAACAGTCCAATTTTCAACAAAATGCATGCATTTTCAACCAATTAGTTGAATTTTCCACCATTTTAAAACCCAAAAAGACTAATTTTCAACAAAAGAGTTAAATTTCGAACAAAAAAGTCAATTTTTAACCAAATATTCAAATTATTGACCTCCCCCACCCGCACCCCCCAACGAATTTAAAACAAAATAGTTACATTGTCAACCAAAGAGACTAATTTTCAACTAGAATTATGAATCTAAATTTTCAACCGGAAAATAAAAATCTTAAAAACAATAGCTGAACCTCCTAGACGATTTTTTTACAAAAAAAGACGAATTTTCAAACGAAAAACAACACTTTTCAACAAAAGAGTTGAATTTTGAATGAAAATTTTCGTTATTTTAAACCAACTAATTGAACTTTTCACCAGAATAGTTGAATGTTTAACAATATACATGATTTTTCATCCAAAGTAGATGAATTCCCAACAAAAAATATAATAGATATTATTTCAAAAAAAAAATTTGAAATTTGAAATCAAACACAGTTGAATTAAACAAATAAAAGATGAATGTTCAACAAAATAGCTGAATGCTCAATAAAAAAAGGTTATTTTTGGTACCCATGTCTGACCCATAAACATCTCTTAGTATGAGATATATAAAAAAACACGAAGTTACTTTAAAGTAACTAAAAATTGAAGTTACAAGTTACTGCAAAAATCGTAACTAAGTTACGTTACAAGTTACTTTTTAAAATAGTAACAAAGTTACCCTGAATGTTAAAAATAACTTAACTTTCCAGTAACTTAGTTACTTGTAACAAGTTACTACATAATACTGTTCCATAACGCAACATTAATCTCCTATCTATTATAAAAAAATAAGTGGAATAAAATTATCGAAAATCTCGCACTCTTTGTTTTGGAATTCCTGATTAGTTGCACCACGGAGTCCGTGAGTTGCACACTGCGTTTTTTCAGTTTGTTCTTTTGAATTTTCGAGAATTTTGTGAATCGCTAATTTTGTGAATCGCTTTCTACAAAACAGTTGAATTTTCGAAACAAAATTATGAATTTTCAACAAAAGAGTTAATTTTTAACTAAATCAGGGTGTTTAGCGTTTCTTTAAAAAAAAATCAAGGACTTTTCCAGGTTTTCCAGGACAAAAAAGTTCATTTTTCCAGGTATCTTCTTTTTCCAGTGAAAAAATACTATACACTGCAGTCCCGCTTTATGAGCCGTGTCGGGGGTACCCTCAATGGCCTCGATGATGAATCGGGACTCTCTGAACCGTAAGCAATCAGGGTCGTATAAACCATTCCTGTTGGAGTTTTGTCCCAAAAAAATATTTTCTTCGTATTTTTGCCATTTTTGTTTTATAATATCATAATGAAAGTGTAAATGTTTATGCTCGAAAATCAAACTTTATCAAAGTACTGAGTTATGAGTATGTACATACATATAACAGGGTGGCCATTTTAATCGAAGAAAAAAATTCACGGTCATTTCCCGGTTTTTTCTCGGTTTGCAAACATTTTTCACGGTCAATAAAATTTAAAAATTTGAACTCTGAATCTAAATATTTTTCCATTTGATGAAATAAATAATACACCTCAAATTAAAGCACTCGAAGTGGAACTCTTGAATTTTGAACTTTTTAAATTGAAGTTTATGTTTTTGATTTCAAAAATTTCGTGTTCGAATTATCAATAATTTACACGTATAAAATGGAAGGTTTTAACATTTTTCAATTAAACAATTTTAAATGAAATGCAGATAAACTACAAAATTGAGAATTTCTAACTTTTATAGATTATAGAGTTCAAATATTCAGATTAAATTCCAAAAATATAAATTTACGGTATCATTTTCAATTCTCTAAATTAAAGAATCAATCAATGAAATCTAAAATGTTCAAAATTATATTATTTTAAGCAATTTCGAGCTAGAAACAATTTTATTTCAAAATCATGAGAAATCTAGAAGATGTTTCAAATTTTTTCAAATTTTAAATTATTTTTGAATTTTTTTCAGAACATCTAAATATTTTAATAAATAATAAATGTTAAATGTTTTTTATCACAAATTTTCATCTTCTAATGCTTTTAATTTTTAATTCTTCAAGTCATCAAGACTGCATTTTAAACCGCCGAGGGTACTGCCTGCTTTTTTTATACACCCCTGCGTTGTTGCGGTGTTGCTCCGCCGACCACGCAGCGCCTTTCTCTAGCCCCCTTGCATTACCTTGTCTGATCTATCGGGAACGGATAAAGCGGGACTGCGGTGTGCTTGAATGGCTCCGCACTATGAAAAATTATACCTGGAAATATCTTGAGATACCTGTAAAAACCTGGAATTGTAAGGGAATTTTTTCCAGGATTTGAATAGACACACTGGAAACCCTTTTTTATAGTTATTTTTTAATTTGAAAGTCAGTAACAGTCATAATCGCCTAAGATGATATTCTCGATAGCTTCAGTGAAATTATGATATTCTCGATAGCTTCAGTGAAATTGTGGTTTAACCTTGGGTTTGACTTAATAAATGTCTCACTCGGTGACTAATTTGTCTACCTCGAAGGAAAAGTTTTCATGAGCGGAAAATTAATAGCTTTAATAATCATAGTTTTTTTATAAGTTTGGAAGAAGAAAATTTAGTTAGGAATGCGTAGTAGTTTTGGTTAAAGCTTATCCTAAGTTATACCGTCGGCTTTGGGTTTGTCCGTGTTCAAACCCTTAATCATCGCACCCCAACGGATATCGGTCGCCAATTAAGGAGAATAATGCACAGCACTTCTCAAAGTTTAATTAGCGCCGTTCCATCTCAAGGGAATGCTCCTGTAATCGCACAGATCTGCGTATTCTTCTATTTACATTGGGATTGCACGCGTCATTAGCCATTAATTAGTTATTGAAGAACCAAGTTCTATCCAGCTTTTGCTACGACTGTTCTTCCGCTTACATTCTTACAGGGTGGCCACTGACTGGGAAACCTAAATTTATATAATTAATTACTATACTAATAGTTGGCATAATAAAGTTATAATTTATAAATACTCTAAATATTTCGCAAATAAATGGAAAACCCGCTTTTCGAGAACAAGCGATTTGAAGTTGGAGAGGCCATAAGCTCACCTGTTATATATATTTTGTCTTCAAATAAAAAATTTACCCACTTCCGCTCATTTCGGGGACATAAAAGTATAATTGTACCAAACATAGTACAGATTGAAGTATGATTTCCTACCGAAAATCGCAAATCTGTATTTAAGATCCTGGATCACAAAAACGCGAATATCTCCTAAACTACGATCGACAAGATGATCCCTTTTCTTGCGGAAGGTTAAACTTTATACTTTGAAATAACATCAGTTGCGCTGAATTCTCACTGCGGCTTACTATGTAACAGACTTCAAATTCTTTCCTTTATTCCCCTCTTTTCCCCCTTGTTAAGGAATTGCTATTTTTCCCTGTTTTTAAGAAAATTCCCCTTTTCACGATTTTTCGATTAAATGAGAACTGAATTAATAGAACCCAATAATTCATCTTTATTGATCGAAAATTCAATTGTTTTGTTGGAAATTTTTCTTTTGGAACAGAAAATTGATCCATTTGATTTGAATATTTATCTTTTGGTAGAAAAATAATCTTTTTTGCTTGAAAGTAAATTATTTTTTATTGAAAAGTCTACTGTTATATTCTTGTTTTAGAATTCATCTTTTTCGATTAAAAATTCTACTGTTTGGTTGAAAATGTAATTATTTTGTTGGAAATTCTACTGTTTTGTTAAAAAGTCATCTTTTTTATTGAAAGTTAATTCTTTTTATTTCAAAAGTCTACTAGCAGTTTTTTGTTTAGAATCAATCTATTGGTTGAAAGTTCTATTATTTGGTTGAAAATGTAATTATTTTGTTGAAAATTCAACTGTTTTGTTGAACATTCGCCTTTTTGGATAAAAAATTCGTCCTTTTGGATTGAAAATTCATCTTTCGGTAGAAAAGTGATATTTTTTGGTTGAAAATTCATCTTTTCTGCTGAAACGTTCATTTTTTTAAATTTAAGAGCCTACTATCATATTTTTGTTGCAGAATTCCTCTGTTTTAATAAAAAATCCTTCTAATTGGTTGACAATTTTGTCATTTTGTTGAAAATGTAAATATTTTCTCAAAGGGTCATCTTTTTGATTGAAAATTGAACTGCTTTGTTGAAAATTAGTCTTTTGTAGATAGAAAATTCTTTCTATTGGATTAAAATTTTTCCTTTTCGGTGGAAAAGTCATCTTTCTTTATTAAAAGTTCGTCTTTCTTGGTTGCAAATTAACTTTTTTGTTGATAGTTCGTATTTTCGTGTTTCAAAGTCAACGGTTCAGTCTTTATTTTCTTTGGTTAAAAATTCGACTATTTGGTTCAAAATTTCATTATTTCGTGAAAATTCATCTATTTTGGTCAAAAATTCAACTGCCTTGTTGAACATTCATCTTTGTGGATAGAAATTTCATCCTTTTGCATTAAAAATTCATTTTTTGGTGGAAAAGTAATCTTCTCTATTTAAAAAATAAACTTTCTTGGTTGAAAATTCAACTGCATTCTAAACGATTCGTCTTTTTGGCTTGAAAATTCAACTATTTGGTTGAAAGTACAACGGTTTTTCTGGTTGAAAATGAATTTTTTTGCTCAAAATTCATCCTTTCGGGGTTAAAGCATTCGGCCATTTATAACATTCGACTTTTTACCTAGAAAACTCAACTGTTTTGTTGAAAATTCCACTTTTTGTTTGAAAATGCAAAATAGTTCGACTTGAAATCTTAGCTCGAATTTTAGGAATATATTACTTAAATTAATGTTATTTAAAAGAATCTCTTCCCCTATTATTCGCGTGTTTTCTTAAAAAATCTCCCTATTTCCGCTGTTTTGAGAGGATTTTGGGCTGTGAAGTCTAAAATCTCTTTTACAATCATTTACGTTATATATTTTACATAATAATTGCTGTGGGATTGTATTCACCCTCAAAAATAAATTTTGTAGAAATTGTTGATGTACGTTGTTGGCTTTAGGGTCAGGTGATCCCTATAAAGCCAACAACATAAATCAACAATTTCTAAAACAAATGTATATTTTACCTTTATATAATAAAGCAATTAGTATTGAATAATTATTAATATAATCGCTTAAAAGTCAACTGGGGAAAATGTAACTTTTGACCGTGAAAACCGAGAAATAGCCTGGAATTTTTGTTGAAATTTTAGTGGCAACCCTATCGTATCTCCTTCTCGCACCTTCAAAATATAAAAATTTGATAATTTTTTATCATAATTCAGCACTTATACAATTACCTATTATACATTCATTTTTCGTCCTTTCACTGAATTTGTATACTTTACGAAGAATTTATTCTATTTAGAATGCTAATTAGATTATCCACATATTTGTGTAGATTTTTTTGCATACATTAAAAAAAGTATTGAAGAACATAAAGACACACAAAATTGGATTCAAATTTGATGAATGAACTTTATCAAACCATTTCAAAAACCCACAAAAATCAATTAATCTTTTTCCAATCTAGTTTCAAACTATAATCGATGCAATCAAAACCAGGATTACCCTTTTCCCTGAAATAGTCCCCATTTCCTGTTATTTTCGAAGAGTATATATAAAGCCGCAAAAGAATTCAGGAAAGAAATAAATATCATTTAACTCCTATCTCTCGCTTATCCGCTCATTTAAAGCGCCCTTTTTTCTGCCTACCCTCCCTCTGGTGCAACTCGTACTTTAGGGGTAACCTTGTGCCTCGGCAATTTTTCCTAATCGAGGTAAACGCGCGCTATGAATTATCATTGTTTGAAAGTTAAATGAGGCATCACCCATTTTTAAACATAAACCCATGTATATCGCAGGATGCTTAGGCATCTCTTCACGTCGGTGAGAGAGTAATTAACGGATCCCGCGAGGGCTCGTCGTTCTTGGATTAGTACGTGAATTCCACTGACTGGCTCTTGAATATTTAAACCTCCCTAGCTCGGATAATTCCTTCCTTCTTCCATCTGTCCCCTTTACCCCCCAAACGATTCCTGCGGCTGCCACCGACGTCTTCTCGAAGAACTTCCATTCCGACCTGGCATTTCTCGATCAACGGAGTTCGAGCACGAACTGTCACCCAACTGGAATCCCCAAGTACCTCTATATTTTATAAAGCATCCTCAGATCTTGGACCGCGTCTGCTAATAGCCACAAACTTTTACCACATCGTATTATATAAACTTTTCTGAAAATGCCTTCCCCGTGAGACTATCGACTTTTGTTTAATCCTCAAGACACTTCGAAAGAACAAAGTTTTTTAAAGGGGATAATTACATCAATAGTGGGCCACCCTTCTGTAGTAGGCCTCCCCCCTTTAATTCTTGCCTGTGAATACTATAAAGGGGTCGTTAAAAAACTACGCAGGGGGCAGGGGTTGACGCAGAATGTGACATTACACATGGAAAATATAAATGTGAATAACAATTTTTTGAAATGCTTGCAAAAATAAAAATTACTGATTTTATTGTACAAGTAAAGCCTAAACACATACTTCATACTCTTTTCCCTACTCTCCTCTTTGCCACTTTTTTAAAGAATCCCTATGTCCGGTTTCAATAGGATGCTTAGCTAGTGCTGATTGCGTGACATGTTTTAGCCTGACTTTACTCTCATGTTCCTTTACACGTTGGCTCACCGCCTTCCCGGTTTCTCCAATATAGACTTTGCCACAAGAACAAGTAATTTTATATACTACCGGATCACTGAGAGGTGCCTTTTTATCTTTAGGGTTGTTTAGAAGTTGCCCTATTTTCGCATGTGGTTTAAGTATGGTTTGGATGTTGTGTTTGTTGAGAATTCTTCCTATTTGTTCTGTGATACCTTGAATTTAGGGTAGGATGGTGGTCGTTTCTCTCTCTCTTTTTGTAGTGGGTTGTGTTAACTTGTTTTTTTGAGTGTCTTTTCTTATTGCTTTCTCAATTTGTTTGTTTGTGTAACCGTTTTGTATTAGGATCTGCTTAACCTTTCGTAATTCCTTTTGTAAGTTATCTTTATCTGTTATGGAGACAGCTCTGTATATAAGGGAATTGATGACCGATTGCTTTGTGAATCTTTTTCATGCTTATTTTGCATAAAATTATTCATGATAAGATGGATTTCTTTTCGATCTTAATTTAAAAAATAAAAAAGAAATAGTTAAGTTTTCAATAAACAAAATTAATTTTCAAGACAAAAAAACTTATTTTCAACGAAATAGTTACATTTTGAACAAAAGAGATGAACCTTCAATTCAGATGATGAATCTTGAACAAACAAGTAGTTAAATTTTCAACCAAACCGATGAATTTTTAATTGAAATAGTATATAATTAACAAATTTAATTTAATTAACAAAAAGAATTAATTTTTTAAAAACAGTTCAACTTTCAACCAAGTACTTCAGTTTAAAATAAAAAGAATTTTCCGCCAAAAAAGACGAATTTTCAACGTACAGAGAAGATGAATCTTCAACCCAGTAGTTAAATTTTCAATTAAAATTAATGTTCAGCCATAAGAAATCACTTTTTTTTTTTAATCAAACTTTCAACCAAAGAGATAAATCTTCAATCAAAAAAAGTAAAAAAAAAAAAATAGATTTTCATAAGAGAAATAATTTTAAACAAAATAAGTAGTTTAATTTAAAAAAGAAATGAATTGTTCGCCAAGAAGATTAATTTTCTACCAAAAAAAAAAATAATTTTTAAGAAATTACATGAATTTTCAACCAAGAAAGATTAATTTCCAACCAAACAGATTCATTTCCAATCTAAATGGCAAATCATTAACCAAAATAATGAATTTCTGTCAAAGTAGTTCAAATTTCAACCTACCCTAGTTGAATTACAAAAAAAAATAATAATTTTCCACCAAAAAGATTAATTTTCAACCGAAAAAAATGAATACATTTTTTTTTTTTAATTAAACTTTCAACCAAAGAGATGAATTTTCCAGTAAAATCCTGAATTTTCAACCAAAAAGTGAATTTGTAACAAAGTTGTTCAAAAAAATTTGCATTTTCAGCGAAAAAAATTATTTTCTATTAGTAAAGACGAATTTTCAATAAAATACCTGAAGCTTCAAACAAATAGTTTAATTTTGAACTAAAAAAAAAATCAATTTTCAAACAAAAATAGAATAGATCTATTTTCATTTAAAAACAATTAATTTTCCAACAAACAAAAAAACAATTAAAAAAAAAAACAAGTTTTCAACAAAGTTACAAAATTATTAACCACAGAAATAAGTTTTTAACTAAAATTATGAATTATTAATTTTAAAAAACTGATTTTTTAGCAAATTAGTTTAACTTTCAACCAAGTAGTTAAATTTTAAATAAAAAAAGATGAATTATCAATGAATTAGTTGAATTCTCAACCAAAGAGTTGCATTTTTTTCTAAAAAAGATCAATTTTCAACAAAACTAGTAATAGTTCTATTTTCAAATTAGCAAAATTAATTTTCAAAAAACAAAAAAAAAACGAATTTTGAATAAAATAGTTAAATTTCCAACTAAAATAATAAATAAAATACAATTTTTAATAAAAAATGACAATTTCTTAACAAAAAATATAAGAATTAATATTTCAGCCTGAAAATATTTTTATTTTTGATCAAAAACAGTCGAATTCAACCAAAAAGATGAATTTTGAATCAGTAACTTTCACTGACCGAATGAGTACTTTGGAATCATATAAACAAAGTCATTTTGAATTACGTAATCAGTAACTTTCATTAGTTATATTAGTAATTTTGGATAATTAAATCAGTAATTTTTATTAATTAAATAAGTAATTTTTATTTATCTAATCCGTAACTTTCAATGTGTTAAGCAGTCATTTATGGTTAATTTAATTCATTGATTAAAATATGGGAATTTAATTAGACTGACCGAATCAGTAATTTTAGGTGATCTAAACTAAGTCATTTTGAATAACGAAATCAGTAACTTTTATTAATCAAATCAGTAATTTTGAGCAATTAAATAATTAATTTTTATTGATCTAATCCTTAACTTTCAATGTGTTAATCAGTCATTTAGGGTTGATTTAAATCAATTATTAAAATATAGGAATTTAATTATACTGGCCGAATCAGTATTTTTAATTGATCTAAACCAAGTCATTTTGAATTACGTAATCAGTAATTTTGATTGACCTAATTCGTAACTTTCAATGTGTTAATCAGTCATTTATGGTTAATTTAAATCATTGATTAAAATATGGGAATTTAATTATACTGGCCGAATCAGTATTTTTAATTGATCTAAACTAGGTCATTTTAAATGGCGTAATCAGTAACTTTCATTAGTTAACTAAGGAATTTTTATTAATTAAGTCAGTAATTTTGATTGACCTAATGCGTAACATTCAATGTGTTAATCAGTCATTTAGGGTTGATTTAAATCAATTATTAAAATATAGGAATTTAATGAGACTAACCGAATCAGTAATTTTAAGTGATCTAAACTAAGTCATTTTGAATTACGTAATCAGTAACTTTCAATAATGAAATCAATAATTTTGATGAATTAAATAATTAATTTGTATTGATTTAATCCTTAACTTTCAATGTGTTAATCAGTCATTTAGGGTTAATTCAAATCATTGATTAAAATATGGGAATTTAATTATACTGACCGAATCAGTAATTTTAAGTGATCTAAACTAGGTCATTTTAAATGACGTAATCAGTAACTTTCATTAGTTAACTAAGGAATTTTTATTAATTAAATCAGTCATTTTGATTGACCTAATGCGTAACTTTCAATGTGTTAATTAGTCATTTATGGTTAATTTAAATCAATGGTTAAAAAGTTTGGAAATTTAATTGGACTGAGCGTAACAATCATTTTAAGTGATGTAAACAAATTCAGTTTGAATGACGTCATCAGTAACTTTCACTAATGAAATCAGTAATTTTGAACAATTAAATAAGTAATTTTTATTGATCTAATCCGTAACTTTCAATGTGTTAATTAGTCATTTATGGTTAATTTAAAGCAATGATTAAAATGTAGGGATTTAATTAGACTGGCCGAATCAGTAATTTTAAGTGATCCAAACTAAGTCATTTTGAATGACGTAATCAGTAACTTTCATTAATTAAATCAGTAATTTTGATTGATCTAATCCGTAACTTTCAATGTGTTAATTAGTCATTTATGAGTAATTTAAATCAATGATTAAAATGTAGGAATTTAATTAGACTGACCGAATCAGTAATTTTAAATGATCTAAACAAAGTCATTTTGAATGACGTAATCAGTAACTTTCATTAATTAAATCAGTAATTTTGATTGACCTAATCCGTAACATTCAGTGTGTTAATCAGTCATTTATGGTTAATTAAAATCATTGATTAAAATCTAGGAATTTAATTAGACTGACTGAATCAGTCATTTAAGTGATCCAAACTAAGTCATTTTGAATGACGTAATCAGTAACTTTCATTAATCAAATCAGTAATTTTGAACAATTAAATAAGTAATTTCTATTGATCTAATCCTTAACTTTTAATGTGTTAATCAGTAATTTATGATTGATTTAAATCAATGATTAAAATGTAGGAATTTAATTAGACTGACCGAATCAGTAATTTCAAGTGCTCTAAACTAAGTCATTTTGAATGACAAAATCAGTAACTTTTATTAGTCAACTAAGGAATTCTGATTAATTAAATCAGTAATTTTGATTGACCTAATGCGTAACTTTCAATGTGTTAATCAGTCATTTATGGTTAATTTAAATCATTGATTAAAATCTAGGAATTTAATTAGACTGACTGAATCAGTAATTTTAAATGATCTAAACAAAGTCATTTTGAATGACGTAATCAGTAACTTCTATTAATTAAATCAGTAATTTTGATTGACCTAATCCGTAAATTTCAATGTGATAATCAGTCATTTATGGTTGATTTAAATTAAATCATTGATTAAAATATAAGAATTTAATTAAACTGACCGAAGTAGTAATTTTAAATGATCTAAACAAAGTAATTTTGAATGACGTTATCAGTAACTTTCATCAGTATTTTTAATTGACCTAATCCGTACTTTCAATGTAATAATCAAGTCATTTATGGTTAATTTAAATAATTGATTAAAATGTAGGAAGTTATCTTGACTGACTGAATCAGTAATTTTAAATGATCTAAACTAAGCCATTTTGAATGGCATAATCAGTAACTTTCATTAATGAAATCAGTAATTTTGTTTAATTAAATCAGTAATTTTGATTGACCTAATGCGTAACTTTCAATGTGTTAATCAGTCATTTATGGTTAGTTTAAATCAATGATTAAAATGTAGGAATTTAATTAGACTGACCGAATCAGTAATTTTGAATGATCTAAACTAAGCCATTTTGAATTACGTAGTCAATAATTTTCATTAATGAAATCAGTAATTTTGATCAATTAAATAATTAAGTTTTATTGGTCTAATCCTTAAATTTCAATGTGTTAATCAGTCATTTATGGTTAATTAAAATCATTAATTGAGCTTAATTAGAAAATTTTGATATAAAAATAAGTTTACTGTTTTATTACAGCAGACATATCAGTCACTTCCATTGAATGAAAATTAGTCAAATCGATTAACTGATTCAGTCAGCAATATTGACTGATTTAGTCTTTAAAAAATACTGTTTCGTCAGTAGAAATGACTGGCCTTTCATTAAAAGTATGCTTGATAATTTAATCAGTCAAATGTTGACTGATTGAACTTTAGAGTGTAGAAGAGGACGAGTATTGTCTTTTTCATCTCGTTATAGATACTTATTTGTCACAATTATGCATAAGACTTTTTCAACAGCTTCGGCAAATTTGGCCTTGCACTTAGTCGAGGGGACTTCCGCGATAATTTTTATCGACTTTTTATCTCGTCGCACAACGAGTGCGTTGAGTCAAATTCACGGAGTAATTAATATTATCTCTCTGCTGTGAAAACAGCGTCTGAAGTCATTCTCAATAGTTATAGTTCTTGCAGAGACGTCTAGGATTTTTTTTTTTTTAGTTTTTTTTTTTTTTAGTTTTTTGAATGAGTTATGACTTGGAGTTATTTTTTCAAATGTCTTTAAGGTCACCTTTGCCTTTATTAGAGGCAATAAAAAGCAAAAAAAATTTGTAAACCACATCTGTAGCAGTATCACGTCATACGTGTCTCCCCCTAGTAACAGGGACTAGTATTTTTCAAATAAATAGTTGATATTTTAAACAAAACTGATTTTTATTTTAAATACAAAACAGTTTATTTCAGCCGAAACTGATTCATTTCCGAACAAAAAGTTGTATTTTTAATTTAAAAAAAAAATGAAGATTCTACCAAAAGAAATGTATGTTCCAAAAAGACGATTTTTTAACCAAATAGTTGAATTTCCAACCAAAAAGATTAATTTTCTACACAAAAAAAAGAGGAATTTTTCACAAAATTGTTTTTGTATTTTCAACGAGATTTAGATTTAAAATCAAAAACTGTTAAATTCAACAACAAAAAAAGAACTTTCAACAAAATATAAGAATTTTTAACCAACCATTTGAATTTTCATCTAAAAAAGATAAATTCTCAACCAAAAATGGAATAGTTAAATTCTAAGTTATAAAAATTAATTTTCAGCAATAAGAAAACCAATTTTCAACAAAATAGTTAAATTTTCAGGCAAAGAGTTGAATTTTTAACTAAATTGATCAATATTCATAAAAAAGTGAAAATTGCAACTAAATTTGATAAATCTTTATCCTAAAAAAATTAATTTTGAAGAAAGGAGTTAAAATCACACAAATTAGTTGAATTTTTAACCAAAGGAAATAATTTTCATCAAATACTTGAATTTTCAACTAAAAAAAAACATAAATTTTCATCTAAAAATGGAAAAGTTGAATTCCGAGTTGAAAAATTTATTTTTAACAACAGCAACACAAATATTTTGCACAAAATAGTTAAATTTTCAGCCAAAAAGATGAAATTGCAACTTAATTTGATAAATCTTTATAAAAAAAAAAAAAAATGAATTTTTAAGAAAGGAGTTAAAATCAAACAATTAGTTGCATTTTCAACCAAATGGAAGAATTTTCATCTAATACTTGATTCTTTAACGAAAAACAAAAAAAAAATTAACTAAAACTGGTAAAGTTAAATTCCAAGTTAAAAAATTTATTTTCAACAACAAACGAATTTTCAACAAAATAGTTATATTTTCCGCCGAAAAGATGAAATTGCAACTAAATTTGATACATTTTTATACTAAAAAAATGAATTTTTGAAAAAGTTAAAATCACACAATTAGTTGAATTTTCAACCAAAAGAAAGAATTTTAAACTAAAAAAGAAATAGTATTTTTTTTTAAATTAGTGAAACTTAAGATTAATTTCCTACCAAAAAGAGATGTATTTTTAAACAAAATACATGAATTTTCAACCAAATAGTTGAATTTTCAACTAAAAAAGATAAATTTTGAACCAAAAATAGAACTGTTAAATTCCCAGTAAAAAAAAATTAATTTTTAACAACAAAGAATTTTCCACAAAATAGTTAAATTTTCAGCGAAAAACATGAAATTGCAACTACATTTGAGAAATCATTATCCTAAAAAATGAATTTTTAATTAAAAAAAAAAAACATAAATTTTCAACTAAAAATGGAAAAGTTAAATTCCAAGTTAAAAAATGTATTTTCAACAACAACAAAAAAACGAATTTTCAACAAAATAGTCGTCAAATTTCCGACCAAAGAGATGAATTTTCCACAAAATACATGAGTTTTCAACTAAAAAAGAAATAGTTAAATTTTCAGTAAAAAAATTAATTTTCAATAAAAAAAAAATAAGTTTCAATAAAAAAAATTAATTTTCAATAAAAAAAAAGTTTCAATAAAAAAAATAAGTTTCAATCAAAAAAATTAAGTTTAAATTAAAAAAATTAATTTTCAATGACAAAAATTAATTTTAAATGAAAAAAAATTAATTTTTTAATGAAGTAGTTCAACTGCTAATCAAGTATTTTAACTGAAAACTCAAATATTCTTTTTTTTTTCAATTATTCGTTTTTAGTTAAAAGTTCAAATATCTGGTTGAAAATTCATGTATTTTGTTAAAAATTCGGAAGATTTTTTTTAATTATTTGTAGAAAAGTAAACTTAAAACTTAAAATAAGAAAATTAAACTTAAAATTTAAGTAAAAACTTTAAATAAAAAAGAAAAGTACATATTTTTGTTTGAAAATTCAACTGTTTTGTTTTGCAATTTTTGTCTCTCTCTTGACTGAAAAAATAAATTAATCAAGTTAAATTATCATCATTTTAGTTTAAAATTTATCTTTTTGATTTAAAATAAAACTATTTGGTTAAAAGTTAAACTCTTTTTTTAAAAATACATAACTTTGGTTGCGATTTTTTTTTTTTTTTTTTTTGAAAATTAATTTTGACTGAAAATTTGACAAAGATCTCATGTATTTTGTTGAAAAATCGTATTTTTTACTAGAAAATTAATCTTTTCGGTAGAAGAGTCAACTATTTGGTTAAAAATTCATCTATCTTGTTGAAAATACAATAATTTTATTTAAAAAGTTAGGAATTTAAAGCGGTTTAAATAGAATTTAAAATATTTTTTTTTTCAAATTATTTATACAAATTCATGAATTTTAAAGACAATTTCAAGAAATGATCAATGATGTTCTTAGTATTATTAAATTATTCAATTGACCGATGATGGTAATATGTTTAAGAATATCTTCTAATATAATTGGTCAAAGCTTATTAAATATATTGATTGAATCCCTAGAAACTGACAAAAAATTATTTATAAAAAAACTCGCGAAACTGTATAAATATTCCAAATCGATTATTTAAAAAAATGCGAAATATTTGAATGGCTTCGTACTATGAAAAATTATACCTGAAAAAATGTGAGATACCTGAAAAAAAACCTGGCATTGTCAGGGAATTTTTTTCTAGGGTTTGCGTAGAATCCCGGTAGAATTAGCCCAAAAAAAAGTAGACAGGAAAAAGTAGCAAATAGGGGAGCGCGAGGCTGCATGCCGGGACACTTGAATAAACATCTCGCCCTAGGGAGGGGAAAAAGTGAAATATTCAATGAAACGGGTATCCAGTTATTCCCCGCGGGCCGACGAATTCTTTCATTTTTGAAGAACACAAGAAGACTTATGGCCACGTTTGCTTGTACGTGTAATGTTGGTAGTATGGGTCTAATGTTGGTAGTATGGGTCTAATGTTGGTAGTATGGGTCTAATGTTGATAGTATGGGTGTAATGTTGGTAGTATGGGTCTAACGTTGATAGTATGGGTCTAATGTTGATAGTATGGGTCTAATGTTGATAGTATGGGTGTAATGTTGGTAATATAGACATTGCTCGCGATTCGGCTCAGGACCAGGCCAACGTTGCCAGATATTTATTTCTCTTTTTCTCCTGCGTTGCCAAACTCGAAAATCTAAAGCAAATAACCTGCAAAACTTGGCTGTTCCACTGCAGAAATTGTTCACTTGCCAGACGATGCAATTTAATACTCCTTTATTGCAATTGCCCTCTTTTAGCCTTTTTTTTTTAACTCCAGAGTCTCTTGATGTCTCTCATTTTTCTGGCTAAAGAATAATTTGTCAGCTTCTCTCGTTAATAAAGCAATTCCGGTTTTAACCAATTCTAACCCTTCATTCATTGGGGGGGAGGGGGGCTTAATTTCAGCAGATTTGCGTTATGAATCGAGAAAGAAAAATTCGGACGATTTAATCAAGAGTGCAACGAAATTTTGAAAGTTCTCTTTGATTAAAAATTAATTTTTTTCGTTGAACAATTAATTTTAATTAATTTTTTATGCTAAAAATTTTTATTACAAGAACTATTATTACTTTCTTAAATTTCATTTTTTGGATAAAGATACATCATTTTAGTTCCAATTTATTTTTATTGTTGTTTAAAATTAACTTTTTTGTTGAAAATTGATACTATCGATTTGAAAATTCAACTTTTTTGTTGAAAATTCGTCTTTTTGTCTTGAAAATTAAAAAATATGGTAGAAAATTGAACTATTTGGTTGAAAATTAATCTGTTTTAGTTGAGTATTCAAGTATTTTGTAAAAAAATCGTTTTTTAAATCCAGCAGTTTTTCATTTTTAAATAAAATATATTTTTGTTGAAATATCAATTATTACAAGGACAACTATTATTGCTTTCTAAAAGCTATTTTTTTTGTTTGAAAATACATCATTTTAGTTAAAAATTCGTTTTTTTTTCCTTTGAACATTTTTTTTTTCAACTGAACATTGAACTATTTTGTTGGAAATTCAACTGATTGGTTGAAAATTAACTTTTTTGTTGAAAATTGATATTATCGATTTGAAAATTCAATTTAAGTCAAGTTCTCAAGTCAAAAATATCAATTTTGAACAAAAAATTGAAGAATTAAATTTTAAGTTGAAAAAATTAATTTTTAGGATTCAACAAAATAAATGAATTTTCAACTAAAAAAGATAAATTTTCACGAAAAAGTGGAATATTTACATTTTCAGTTGAAAAAATTATTGTGAACCGAGAAAAAAATTAATTTTCAACCAAAGAAATGATTTTTTCAAACTAAAATCATGTATCTTAAAAATGAATTTTTGACTAAATAAATAGTTGAATTTTGAATCCGAAAAAGACCGATTTTTAACAAAATTCATAAATTTTCAACTAAAAAAAGAAACATTTTCAAACAAAAAAGGAATTTGCAACCAAAGAAATAATATTTTTATAAAAAAAAAAAGAATAATTACATTTTCAGAAAAAAATTAATTTCCAATAAAATAGTATAATTTTTTAACGAAATAGTTATATTTTCAATAAAAAATATGAATTTTTAACTAAGAAGAATACATTTTTGTGAAAAATAATCCATTTTCCACAATAAACTATAAAAAAGACAAAATGTCAACAAACTACATGAATTTTCAACTAAAAAAGATCAATTTTCAACAAAAAAAGACAAATTTTCAACCAAAAATAGAATAGTTAAATTTTCAGTTATAAAAATAATTTTTCAACCAAAAAGAACAAGTTGTCAACAAAATAGTTAAATTTTTACTACAATTTTTACTACAACAAAAGGTCATTTTCTACCATAAAAGACAAATTTTCAATAAAATACATGAGTTTACAACTAAAAAAGACAGATTTCCAACAAAAAATAGGATGTTACATTTTCAGTTAGAAAAATAAATTAAAAACAAATAAAAACGAATTTTAAACAAAATAGTTTAAGTTAAAAAAAAACGAAAAAAAAATTTTATATCCAAAAAGACACAACAAAATACATGAATTTTCAACTAAAAAAGATCAATTTTCAACAAAATATGTGAATTTTCATCTAAAACCAATAAATTCTCGACTTAAAATAGAATAGTTAAATTTTCAGTGAAAGAAATTAATTTTCAACCAAATGAAATAAATTTTCAATCAAGAAGAATAATTTTTTACCAAAAAAGGTTATTTTTTAGAAATCACATGAATTTTCAACCAGATATTTGAATTTAAGGAATATTTAACCAAAAAATTAATTTTCAACGAAGAATTAAATAGTTGATATTTTAAGAAAAACAGGTTTCAACTAAACCAAAAACAGTTGAATTTAACCAAAAAAGGCGAATTTTAAACCAAACCGTTGTGATTTTTAATAAAAAAAGATGCAATTTTCAGTTAGAAAAATAAATTTTCGACCAAAAAAAAAAGAACGAAATTTTAACAAAATTGTTCAGTTTTCAACCAACAAAATGACTCTTCAACCAAAAAGTTAATTTTAAACTAAAAAGTTGATTTTTTTTATCAAAATAGTTTAATTTACGACTCAAAAAGAGCAATTTTGAACCGAAAAGTTGAATTTTCAACCAAAAAGGATATTTTTGGACGTTTTGGAATTTATAGTTAAAGAAATTAATTTTTAACAAACAAAAAAATTGAATTTTTAACAAAACGTTGAATTTTCAACCCAAAAAGACGAATTTTCAACCAAAAAGAATAACCTTAGTAGAAAATTGTTGAATTTTTCAGTTACATGATAAATTTTGGTCAATATTAAAAAATGAATAAATAAATAAATTTGGACTGGAGCTATTGAACGAACGTTGCACTCATTGAAAACTTTGACGCCTACTGGTCTCGTTTTATTTCATTCAAAGTGAGCTCACGCACTCACACCCACACTTTTGTCGTTCTATGACCGTCGCATAACAAGTAGTACATATTCTTCGAATCGAATCGATGCTTCGCGATCAGCTTGCTATTAAAATTCCAAAGCGAACATATTAAAAACCAAGCCATCGCACCTCGTCAAGTTTTATTTTAAAATCATACGAATTTCGATGGTAAAACGATTAGTTCGGACAAATAATTTTTGAAGGGCAAAAAAAAATCTGCCTGAGCGCAGATTTGAACCGGGAACGCCACTATCCATGTGTGGTGCGTTGACCAATTACGCCACCGAGGCGTTAACGTTCACGCACCACTTATGGATAGTGGCGTTCCCGGTTCAAATCCGGGCTCAGGCAGATTTTTTCTTGTTCGAAAATTATCCGACGTTATCGTTTTAATTTGAAAAGTTTTATTAATTAAATAATTTCAAAACTCGGACGTTAAGATCTTGAAATCTTATAATTAATTAAATTTTATTTTTTTATTTTTTTTTTATTATAATTTGTTTGATTAATGATGGTATTTAAATATTCAAAGGATTTGAAATGATTTCTTTTTATTTTAATGGATTCTTAGAATTTTCAAAGGAAAGTTTTCAAGGGATTTTAAGGGATTCCAAAAGATTTCTAGAAATTTTTTGCAATTATTTATTCTTCATAGTAAAATATTGTACATTTTATGAAAAGTTTTAAAAAATCTCGCCGGAATAGAAAATAAACTCTGGCAAAATATTCCGGAAAAGAAAATTAAAATTCGGAAAAATATTCCGGAATAAAAAATGAGAATGAAAATAATATTTTTTTACAAATAAATAACTTGAAATTTCAAAATTTACCAATTAAAAAAAATATCCTTTTTGGTTTATAATTAAACTTTTTTGTTAAATTGGTCTTTTTGGGTTGTAAATTTAACTATTTTGATATAAAAATAAACTGTTTAGTTTAAAATTAACTTTTTTGTTGAAGATTCGTTTCGTTGGTTAAAAACTGAACTATTTTCTTAAAAATGTTTTTTTATTTTTTTTTATCAACTTTTTAAACTTGAAATTCTTTGGTTGAAAATTCAAATATTTTCATTCAAAATAGCCTGTTTGGTTGAAAAGTCAACTTTTTCATTAAACTTTTTTATTTTGGCTTGTAAATTAAACTATTTGAGTGGAATATTTAACTGCTTGATTAAAAAATTAATGTATTTTATTGAAAATTCGACCGTTTTGGTTAAAAAATTTTATTATTTGGTTGGAAATTTCATTATTCTGTTAAAAATTTAACAATTTAAAAAAAGTAATCTTTTTTGGTTGAAAATTTAACTGTTTTGTTGATAATTTGTCTTTGGTTTGAAAATTCATCTCTTTTGGTAGAAATTTCATATTTTTTAGTGAAAAATGCAACTGTTTGGTTGAAAATGAACTTTTTTGTTTAAAATTAGTTGAAAATAAATGTTTTGAACTATATATTTTACTACTGCATTTTTGGTTGAAAATTAATAGTTTTTAATTTAAATTTCAGCTATGCGGTTCAAATAAAACTTTGTTGTTGAAAATTCAGTTTATTTTCTGTTACAAATCAATTTTTTGAACTAAAAATGTAAATATTTCATTTTTGGTTCTAAACGATAGTTTTTTGGTTGAAAATCAATTTTTTGAACTACAAATTTCATGTTTCCATTTTTGTTTGAAAATTGATCGTTTTTTGGTTGAAAATCAATTTTTTTAACTACAAATTTCATTATTTAATTTTTGTTGAAAATTGATCGCTTTTAAGGTAAAAAGTTTTAAAATGAACTATTTTGTTGAAAATTGGTTGAAAATAAATTTTTTGAACTACACATTTTACTATTGCATTTTTAGTTGAAAATTGATCATTTTTAATTTAAATTTCAGCTATGAGGTTCAAATAAAACTTTTTTGTTGAAAATTCAGTTTATTTTCTGTTAAAAATCAATTTTTAAACTAAAAATGTAAATATTTCTTTTTTGGTTTAAAGCCGATCGTTTTTTGTTTAAAATTCAACTATTTTATTCAAAATTAACTTTTTTTGTTGAAAATTGAACTGTTTTTTTTTTCAATAAAATGTTGTCTTTTTTGGATTAAAAATCCAATTGTTTTGTGGGAAATGAACTATTTTGTTGAAAATTAATATTTTTGATGTAGAAAGTTCAACTGTTTTGTACAGAATTCGTTTTTTGGTTGAAAATAAATTTTTTGAACTACAAATTTAACTATTCCATTTTTTGTTGAAAATTGATCGTTTTTAGTTTAAAATTCAACTGTTTGGTTGAAAATGAACTTTTTTTTGTTGAAAATTCGGTTTTTTAAATGGAAAATCCATTTTTTGAACTACAAATTGAATTATTCTATTTCTGTTTGAAAGTTGATATTTTTTAGCTTCAAAATTAACTATTTTGATGAAAATTCGTTAAAAATAAAATTTTTGAACTACACATTTTACTATTGCATTTTTGTTTGAAAATTGATCATTTTTAATTTAAAATTCAACTATTTGGTTGAAAATTCAAATTTTCTGGGTAGAAAATTTAACTGTTTTTTACGGAAGTGATCTTTTTTGTTAAATTCCACTTTCTTGATATACTATTAAAATCTTCTTGGGTTGAAATATATATTATTACATTATTTCTTAAGAATTATTTTTTTTTTTTTGTTAAATCGGAAAGCTTTTTATTTAAAATCTTTTTTTTGTTTGTTTAAATATCAAATATTATATTTTTTGTTGAGAATTATTCTTTTTTAGTTGAAAATCCATGTATTTTGTTGAAAATTATTCTTATTGGTTGAAAACACAGATCCACAAAAAACAGTTTGCGATTGTTGTTGGCCAACTGAGGGTCATTTTCGATGTAATTTTCTGCGTAGAATCCGAATCCGTTGTCAGAATTTTCCCAGCACGTCAGGTTTTTGAGATATCCTAACCTAAAAATGCGAAAAATGCGGTTTTTTGGTATATTTGAGTGTCTGCGTTTCGAACTAGGTTTGGGGATGCAGATTTTCAGTTTGAGTTAGGGCAAGAAATTTATAAAAGAACGCAAGGAGAAAATGAACCTGTGGCTGATTATTCAACATGTATGATGGCACTTTTTAATCGAGTAGTTCCGAGTCTTACGGAATCCGATGAAGTTAGTTTTGCTCACAGAAATTTATTGCCAAATTTACAATTGTTAATTCCAGGGCAGAGTATTTTTAATTTTTCCCACCTAAAAAAAACTAGCGGTAGCTGCTGAGAAAAGTATTAGAGTTGCTAGATCATTTAGAACCCCACCACCTTCAGATAGATCCCTACTTCCCGACTTGGCTTATAAAGATTACAAAATTATGAAAATAATTTAACCCCTGATTTAATGGATCAATTCTTTTTAGCTAAGGACTCTAACCCCAAACCTCAGAATTTACTACCCAATCAGAAAAATAATAGGCAAAATAATTCCAAAATTAACGATCCACAAGATTCTAATCCAAAGGATTCTAGTTCTAATAATATATCCAGAAATTCATTTTTACCCTACGTAGATAATAGTCAAAGTAGAATACAAAATAATTCTTCTGCAAATTTAGTATGTTGGAATTGTGACAAAGAAGGTTATAGATTTGGTAATTGTAACGAAAGTAGAATTGTTTTCTGTTATAAATGTGGAAGAAAAGGATTTACTCGTGTATCTTGTCCAAAATGTTCGGGAAACTAGATAAGGAGTTATTTAGTGCGTCTGAAATTCCTCCTAAATTTCCTTTTGACCCTATTTTTGAATTTGATAAAAAGATTTGTAATTTAATTGATTTGTCGAAAATAATTATGAATGAAAAATGTAAAAGAATACTGGATAAAGTAGATATTCAAATTATTAAGCCAAAATCTCAATTACGAAATAATTTACTTGATAATGACTCTAATTTAGATCCAGTTCCTTTAGATAATTTAGATAACAAAATAACCCCTAAAGCTAATTCGAATCCATTATTGACCCTAGATGACTATCATACTTTTATTGGAAATAAAGACCCTATTATTGACCTTGAATAATTTCTGAACCCCAATATCCTTGCAAATTCCTCTTACTCCCCAGAAAATCCAAATGATATAGTTAGATCAGCAGAAGTTGAAATATTTCCTATTTTTAATTTATCTGAAATTCATTATAGCCCAGTATTATTTTCTGGACCTGAACCTCTCATGTATATTACCGTTTATATTAAAGACCATCCAATTAAGGCTTTAGTAGATGTAGGAGCCCTAAGATCATTTTTTTAACCAGAAGGGTTAGAATTAATAAATAAATTAGGTTTAAAAACTAATAATCAACCTGGGTTAGTTAAAGTTGCCAATGGCCATATTGAATTAGTTTCTCAAGAAATTTTGGCCCCAATTACTTTGAAAAATAAGACGAGAGAAATGTTCATACGAGTTTTACCTTCACTTTCAGTTTCTCTTGTGATAGGTTTAGATCTTCTTAAAGCTTTTAGAATGGATATTGATTTCAAGGATGGAACTTGGAATTTTGAAGAAGAGCCTTTTACAGTATATGATTTTGAATCAGAAGAATGGAGATCTGATTTATGTTATGGATTAAGTGAATTGACAATAGATGAAACATTAATACTACAGAAATTTCTTCATAAAAATTTACCCAAAAATTTAGGAAAACCTGGTTTAACTTCCCTTGCTGAACACGTTATTGAGGTGGAAGGTCATACACCTATTAAGCAAAGACATTATTCATTCCCCCTAAAGTCCTTAAAGCTACTATGATTTAGTTAGATGCAATGCTAGCTGATGACATTGTTGAACCCTGCAATAGTGGTTAGTCTTCTCGGGTAGTTATGGTTAGAAAACTTGACGGAAGTTATAGATTTTGTTGCTATTATCGGAAATTAAATAAAGTTACTAAGAGAGACGCTTATCCTATATCAAAGATGGAGAGTATTTTGGATAAATTACGCCGCTCTAAGTATATTTCTACTTTTGATATTCAGAAAGGTTTCATTAATATTCCTTTAGAAAAGAATAGTCGTGAGAAAACTGCATTTTCTGTACCTGGACGTGGACTATTTCAATTTAAACGTATGCCCTTTGGACTAACTAATGCCCCCGCTACTTTTCAACACCTTGTAGACTCTCTTATTGGTCCGGAAATGGAACCACATGTTTTTGCTTATATGGATGATATTTTGTCACATAAACTTTTAAAGATCATTTAAAATGGTTATCTATCGTTCTCAAGAAAATAAAAGATGCACATTTATCGCTAAATCCTGAGAAATGTGAATTTTGTTGTTCACATGTAAAATATCTTGGTTTCCTAGTTAATGAGAATGGCTTGCTTATAGACCCAGACAAAATTTCCCAATTGTGAACTATCCTGTTCCCAAAAATATCAAAGAACTACGTCGTTCTTTAGGAATTTCTTCCTGCTATCGAAAATTTATACAAAATTTTGCTACAATTACAGCTCCTCTTAATTTTCCTTTGAAGAAAAAAAAATTGGTCTTGGTCAAAAGTACAACAATCAGCTTTCGAACTTATTAAATCCCATTTAATGGAAGCCCCTATTTTATCTTGCCCTAATTTCAATGAACCTTTGTTCTACAGACTGACGCCAGTAGTACAGGACTTGGTGCAGTCTTAACTCAAACTATAGGCGGTTTAGAATGTGTTATATCTTTTTATAGTAGATCAATGTCCGATGCCGAGAAAAACTATAGTACCACAGAGCAAGAATGTTTAACCATAATTTGGTCCATTTAAAAATTCCGTGCTCATATAGAAGGATATAATTTTACAGTTATAACAGATCATAGTAGTTTAGGATGGTTGCACAATCTTAAAAATGCTACCGGAAGATTAGCCAGATGGGCCCTGTCACTTTTAGAATATGATTTCGATATTGTTCACCGTAAAGGTTGTTTCCATCATGTCCCTAACGCCCTTTCAAGAATGTTCGAAAATCCTTAAGAAGAAATTAATTTGACTAAAGAAATAACTCCCTCATGGTATATTCGTCGTTTTATCGCAGTTTCTAGTTTTCCAGAAAGATTTCCAAATTAAAAAATTAGAGATAGTAAGTTATATAACTTTGGACCCGATCCCATCATTTCTTCTATAGTCCGTGACCTTAACGAATGGAAATTAGTTCCACCTGACGAAGATAGAAAGAAAATTCTTAGCGAAGGTCATGATGTTCCTCAGTCAGGCCATTTAGGTACAGAGAAGACATATAAACGAATTGCAATAGATTATTTTTGGCCCGGATGTTTTAAAGATGTCGTAGATTACGTTAGGAAATGTGACGTTTGTCAAACTTGCAAGGTTGATAAAAAATCTCCCCCTGGAATGATGGGTGAGACAATAGTTGAACAACCTTGGATTGTAGTTGCAGCAGATATTATGGGACCACTTCCCCGTAGTAAAACTGGCTTTCAATATATACTATTTATTCAAGATTTATTCACTAAGTGGATTGAACGTATTCCTTTACGAAAAGCCACTGGTAAGAAAATCGGAGAAATGTTTAGAGAATTGATAATTAATCGTTGGGGAACACGTCAAATTATTCATACTGATAATGGCTCAGAATCTGTTAATCAAACTATAAAATCATTAGCTGAAGAATATAAAATTCATTTATCTTCTACTCCCCCTTATCGCCCCCAAGCTAATCCAGTAGAAAGAATAAACCGCGTAATTGAAACCATGATAGTTTCTTTCATTGATCAAGATCATCGAAACTGTGACCAACATCTATCTGAATTCCGTTTTGCCTATAATACTGCACATCATTCTTCCCTGATATAATTTACGTCGCCGCCGATTTAAGCTATCCATAGGAGATCTAGTCCTGACACGAATCAGAATTTAGTCTTCAAAAATTAAAAATATCGCCGCCAAATTAAATCCAAAATTTATAGGTCCCTTTAAAGTAACTAAGATTTTGTCCATATCCAAGATTTAAAACTCTATACTTCCTCGTAATTAGGACCCTTGCATGACCCTTCATTTAAAATTTTGTTTCATTGCTTTACCATTTTTTGTTTGTCCTTGTATTGTTACAGAAGAACCTTGAACCTTAAAACCCTAAATCCTCTTGTTATATAAATAGACCTTTTGTTAGTAATTTGGAAAATGGACGAAACTGTACCTTTTGAAATTTTTGATAACCTAAGGGAGAAATATGAAGACTTAGAGAAATCATATAAAAGGCTTAAGGCTCAATATAAGAAGGATGCAATTACCGCCAAAGTGGAAGGGGAGTGGTCTAAGGAAGATGCGGAGAAGGAAGAGGATCACCCGAGTTGGAGGAATATTAGACCCTTCATAAGCATCATCAACCAAGTCAATTAAAAGTTTCCGGGATTTTCCAACTCGCTAATTAATGGTTTTCATAAAGAGTTCGAGATGATGCATGTGAAGTTTGAGGAAAGAGAAGCGAATTGGTGTGCTGAAGAGGACCGTTCTTAAAATCTGAGGAAGAACTACTAGAGGAACTCAAGAAAAAGTATAACCAGAGGCCTAAAGTAGTACCTGGCTCAGATAAGGCAATCCAGGTTCAACCATAAAAATTCGATGAATTGACCCAAACTAGAAATCCCAAGAATTCCTTTTTAGACCCTTTTTTTAAGATCCCCACAAGAAACCCAGAAAAGACAACAAATGAAACAAATCCCCTCCTTGTTTGACGTTAAAATTCCTCCTCTCAATATTGAAGATGAGGAACTTAGATCCCAGATTCAAAAAACAACCCAATGGATAAAAGAGAATTCTCGTCCATTCTGTTGGAATTGCCATGACCCCCTTCATTCCTTTAATCTCTGCCCAAAACTGCAAACCAGAATTTTCTGTTTTAATTGTGGATTTCCAGAATTCACTATATTTTATTGTCCCCAATGTAAAGGCTCAAAGAAAGCAAACGATTTTTAAACTCGAATTCAATCATAAAAAGTTTAGATCCTGTTCCCATTATGATAATAACACCCCATTTTTGTTATCAGATAATTTTAGACCCTCCTACCTTTTCTCCACACAAAAAGAATTTAAATGTCATTCTTTTTAATTACATTAACAAAATAATCTATTCAAGTCAACGAAACATATATTAATATTGTAAGAAGGAAATAACCAGTATTAAAGTAATTTTTTTAAT
Organism: Andricus grossulariae; assembly: GCA_011634705.1. Taxonomy (NCBI): domain Eukaryota; kingdom Metazoa; phylum Arthropoda; class Insecta; order Hymenoptera; family Cynipidae; genus Andricus; species Andricus grossulariae. The sequence continues at coordinate 205,663,640 of JAABKJ010007545.1, forward strand.
AAGTTCAAAGCTTTAATAATTGTAGCAAAGTATTACTAATAACAATGAACTGAATAAATGTAGTGTAGATAAAATATTCGTTTTATTATTTAATTCAGTCAAGGAATTCCGTTTAGCTTATTGTATTCAAGAAACTTCCTACTGAACTGTGAATAAACTTTAACTTGTAATTATTGAATTATTGAACTCTGAATTTTAATTTATTTTTATTCATTGTTATGTTTGAAAATAATCACCTGGCTTGTAGCCCATATCATGTGTATGTTAAACCACAATTTTGAATAATAGCTCTTTTGACTAATTTTGATGATTTTTCATTCCACATTTTGACAATACCATATATACTTTTGAAATATTGATGTTAGTTGAATTTTTTTATATTTGTGTCATGATTTTGGAGGAAAGCACATTAACTAGTATATTTTAATAAAATTATTACATCTGTTTGCCCGGTGCCTGTAAATTCAATTTCTCTTTTTAATGTTTTCTCTCAGTTAAAGACCTTTCAGGTCTTCCCTAAGGGGAGGGCATTTGTGACGTTGCAATTCCGTTGCAAGTCACAAGCAATTAATGATCAGTAGTTCAATGATTTATTAATATTTGATTTAATAGATTTCAATTTAAAGATTTAACTTTACTGATCTGAATCCGCAAGCTGCACGGTTTTCCAAGACTTGGGTTTAGTTAATTTAGTTCCTTTATTATTAAGAATTGATTTTGCCTGTTTTTCGTTTCTTATGTATGTATTTCCCGAGTAATCCGACTATCCTGAAGAATCCTCATCCATCCTGACCTGACGAGAAACTTTAAGAAGCATTTGGGACGCCTCTTGTCGATTTGAGTGACTCAAATCCTTTGAGATTTCCCGCCCTACCTACTGCTGTGTGCCAACCTATTCCTATCCTTCTAGTCGTACCTGAAAACTTGTTGAATATTTTTGGAATGCTGTTGGGATTATTAACGCCGATTATTTTTGACGCCCCTTCAACTTATCTACCTTGGAGTGGAATTCAAAAGTTCACATTTTGGGAAGGTTTATTGTCGATCCCCGGCAATGCGAGTGGGACCTCTTTAGCTCAGGCCCGAATCATCAATGTCAGCGTTTTAGGTACTAGGGACTTTAATTGTATGGTTCTGTAAAGTCCTAGTAGCCGACTTGGTTGTTTCGATAATTCGGAGAGGATGTCTTGGAAAATAATTTAACATCTTATGGACGAAATTGATTGGTTATGATCATTAATTTTAGAAGAGAATATTTTGTTTGGACACAGCATCCCTAAAGCTATATCTAGTCACAGCCATGAGAGTCCTTTTATGCTGTTTCAAAATTCCCTATTAACGTTAACCAGAACGCCCCATTTCAACCAATCAGGATCAAGTCGGTTTATTATTAAAATTATTTGATTGATTGTTTTTTTATAATTTAAAATTATGTTTTTTGTTGACTTTTAATCATACAAAATTAAAAGATTACCAATTTGGAGGTTAGGATAGTGGTATTCAAATATAATTGAATTTTGGAAATTTGAATTGAGAAGATCAATCAATTTTTCTATAAAATTGATTAATTCTCCTATAGACCCAATATTCCCATTATAACCTTGAAATATACTTAGCCCAGTATAATTGATTTGCGTCCTAATTTTCCTTGAAATTATTTATACCTTAGGTTCCTTGCAATTATTTATACCCATATTTACCTGAAATTATTCATACCCGTGATTTTTTGAAAATATTTATACCCTTGAATGTTTGAAATTACTTATACCCCTGACACCCTTATAATATTTATACTCTTGATGCCCTGAAATTGTTTATACGCTTGATTCTCTGAATTTATTATACACTTTGAGTGTGACAGAAATTGATTATTAGATAATACATAACCTATAGCAATAAAAATGGCCGAAAGTGTAGAAGATCCTCATGTTTGGATTCTTCAATTAAGTAAGGAAGAATTAAGCGAAGAATTAAGAATTCGTGGACTTCCGGCAGTTGGAAATGTTATGGCCAGGCGCAATAGATTGATTAAAAATCTAGATACCCCAACTGATTTGAATAAAGCAAAAAGATTAGTTGATCGATTGATTCATAACCCTTATGATTTAGACCCCCCTCTTGTCCCAAGCATCAGAAATTTAATTAATAATCAAAACCAAAATAATGACTCTGGTAATTTAGAAAAGAATGACGGGCAAATCCCAATGATTGGATCCCCAATTTCTTCAAATGATTTGATCACAGTTGATGAAGATATATCAAATCATGTATCATTTTTAAATTTCAATCCCGTCAATAATACTAATCCTGTGAGACAAAATGTTAGAAATTCAGACCCTAGACCCCCACCCCTTCATAACAGTAATATGGCTAGTGATAATCCATTTAATATGGAATCGAATATTAAATTTAGAAAAACTAATCTCTCTCAATTTAATCAACCCAGATTTCATGAACAACAATTTAATTCACCCAAATTTAATGAACAACGATTTAATCAACACAAATTTAATATACCCAAATCTAATGAACAGCAATTTAATCAACACAAATTTAACGAACAATAAGTTAATCAACCAAAATTCAGTGAGCGACAATTTGATCAAGAAAAATGTTTGAATCAACAATTTTCTGAGGCATTTAGTAGAAATGAAACTAATCTTTATCAACCTGATTTACCAAATGAAGTTCATTCTAGAAATCCATATAGAGAGAGTCGTTATTCTGACACTTTTAATCAATTCTCGAATCCTGTAACTCCTCAGAATATCATGAGCCTCCACATGTTCATTCCCGTAAGAATTATCCCCAAAGTGCTGCTTCTGCTTTTGATATCATGAGAAAATGGAATTTAAAGTTTTCTGTCCATCCTTCGGAAGATTCAGAAACGTTTTTGATGAAAATTATTGAAGGTAGAACTATAGTCTCGGTAGAAGATTCCATTTTATTATAAATTCTTCCATTTTTCTTAGCCGGTATAGCTTTAAATTGGTATAGAAGTTTAAGACATACGTAGAGAAACTTTCATGAATTTATGTCTGCGTTTCGAACTAGGTTTGGGGATGCAGATTTTCAGTTTGAGTTAGGGCAAGAAATTTATAAAAGAACGCAAAGAAAAAATGAACCTGTGGCTGATTATTTAACATGTATGATTGCACTTTTTGATCGAGTAGTTCCCAGTCTTACGGAATCCGATGAAGTTAGTTTTGGTCACAGAAATCTATTGCCAAAATTGCAATTGGTTAATTCCAAGGCAGAGTATTTCTAATTTTTCTCACCTAGAAAAACGAGCGATAGCTGCTGAGAAAAGTATTAGAGTTGCAAGATCATTTAGACCCCCACCACCTGCAGATAGATCCCCACTTCCCGATTTGGCCTATAAAGATAATAATAAATTTTAAAATTTTGGACAGAATCGTGAATTTATAGCCTTATTAGAAAAACAAAATTCTGAAAATAAATTAACCCCTGATTTAATGGATCTATTCTTTTTGGCTAAAGACTCTAACCCTAAACGTCAGAATTTACTACCCAATCAGAAAAATAATAGGCAAGATAATTCCAAAATTAACAATGCTAAAGATTCTAATCCAAAGGATTCAAGTTCTAACAATATATCCAGAAATCCATTTTTACCCTACGTAGATAATAGTCAAAATAAAACTCAAAATAATTCTTCTCAAAATTTAGTATGTCGGAATTGTGACAAAGAAGGTCATAGATTTGATGAATATAATGAAAATAGAATTGTTTTCTCTTATAAATGTGGAATAAAAGGATTTACTCGTGTGTCTTGTCCAAAATGTTGGGGAAACTAGATAAGGAGCTATTTAGTGGGTTCGAAATTCATCCTAAATTTCCTTCTGACCCTATTTTTGAATTTGATAAAAAGATTGGTAATTTAATTGATTTTTCCGAAATAATCAAGGATAAAAAATCTAATAGAATATTGGATAAAGTAGATATTCAAATTATTAATCCAAAATCTCAATTACGAAATAATTTACTTGATTATGACTCTAATTTAGTCTCAGTTCCTTTAAATAATTTAGATCATAAAACAACTCCTAAAGCTAATTCAAATCACTTCTTGACCCTACATGACTAACCTAATTTTTTTGAAAATAAAGATCCTATTATTGACCTTGAATCATTTCTGAACCCCAATATTCTTGCAAATGCATCTTACTCCCCAGAAAATCCAAATGACATAGTTAGATCAGCAAAAGTTGAAATATTTCCTATTTTTAATTCATCTGAAATTTATTATAGCCCAAAAAGCTCTTCTGGAACAGAAACTCTCATGTATATCACTGTACATATTAAAGACCATCCAATTAAGGCCTTAGTAGATGGAGGAGCCTCAAGATCATTTTATGGACCAGAAGGGTTTGAATTAATAAACAAATTAGGTTTAAAAACTAATAATCAACATGGGCTAATTCAAGTTGCCAATAGCTATATTGAATTAGTTTCTCAAGGAATTGTGGCTCAAATTACTTTGAAAAATAAGACAAGAGAAATGTTCATACGAGTTTTACCTTCACTTCCTGTTTCTCTTGCGATAGGTTTAGATCTTTTTGAGCTTTTAGAATGGATATTAATTACAGTATATAATTTTGAATTAGAAGAATGAAGATCTGATTTATGTTATGGATTAAATGAATTGGCAATAGATGAAACATTAATACTACACAAATTTCTTCATACAAATTTACCCAAAAATTTAGGAAAACCTGGTTTAACTTCCCTTGCTGAACACGTTAATGAGGTGGAAGGTCATACACCTATTAAGCAAAGAAGTTATTTAGTTTCCCCTAAAGTCCTTGAAGCTACTATGATTGAACTGAATGCAATGCTAGCTGATGACATTGTTGAACCCTGCAATAGCGGTTGGTCTTCTCCGGTTGTTATGGTTAGAAAACCTAACGGAAGTTATAGATTTTGTTGCGATTATCGAAAATTAAATAAAGTTACTAAGAGAGACGCTTATCCTATACCGAAGATGAAAAGTATTTCTAATAAATTACGCAGCGCTAAGTATATTTCTACTTTGGATATTCAAAAAGGTTTCCTTAATATTCCTTTAGAAAAGGATAGTCCTGAGAAAACTGCACTTTCTGTTTCCGGACGTGGACTGTTTTAATTTAAACGTAGGCCCTTTGGACTAACTAATGCCCCCGCTACTTTTCAACGCCTTGTAAACTCTCTAATTGGTCCGGAAAGGGAACGACATGTTTTTGCTGATATAAATGATATTGTAATTGTAACAGAAACTTTTTAAGATCATTTAAAATGGTTATCTATCGTTCTCAAGAAAATAAAAGACGCGAATTTATCCCTAAATCCTGAGAAATGTGAACTTTGTTGTTCACGGGTAAAATATCTTTCTTTCTTTGTTAATGAGAATGGCTTGCTTATAGATTCAGACAAAATTTCTCCAATTGTAAACTATCCTGTTCCCAAAAATATTAAAGATCTTCGTCGTTTTTAGGCATGTCTTACTGGTATCGAAAATTTATACAAAATTTTGCTACGATTGCAGCTCCTCTTAATTTACTTTTAAAGAACAAACAAAACTAGTGTTGGTCTTAAGAACACCAATCAGCTTTCGAACTTATTAAATCCCATTTCATTGAAGCCCCTATTTTATCTTGCCCTAATTTTAATGAACATTTTGTCCACCAAACTGACGCCAGTAGTACAGGAGTTGGTGCAGTCTTAACTCAAACTATAGGCGGTTCAGAATGTGTTATATCTTTTGCTAGTAGGTCAATGTCCGATGCCGAGAAAAATTGTACTACCACAGCGCAAGAATGTTTAGCTATAATTTGTTCCATTCAAAAATTCCGTGCTTATTCAGAAGGATATCATTTTAGAGTTATAACAGATCATGGTAGATTAAGATGGTGGCACAATCTTAAAAATCCCACCGGAAGATTAGCCAGATGGGCTGTCACTTTTAGAATATGATTTCGATATTATTCGCCGTAAAGGTTGTTTCCATGATGTCCCTGACGCCCTTTCAAGAATGTTCGAAAATCCTCAAGAACACATTAATTTGACTAAAGAAATAACTCCCTCATGGTATATTCGTCGTTTTATCGCAGTTTATAGTTTTCCAGAAAGATTTCTGAATTGAAAAATTAGAGATAGTAAGTTATATCATTTTAGACCCGACCCCATCATTTCTTATGTAGTCCGTGACATTAACGAATGGAAATTAGTTTCAACTGACGAAGATAGAAAGAAAATTCTTAGCGAAGCTCATGATGTTCCTCAGTCAGGTCATTTAGCTACAGAGAAGACATATAAACGAATCGCAATAGATTATTTTTGGCCCGGATGTTTCAAAGATGTCGTAGATCACGTTAGAAAATGTGACGTTTGTCAAACTTGCAAGTTTGATCAAAAAGCTCCCCCTGGAATGATGGGTGAGAGAGTAGTTGAACAACCTTGGATTGTAGTTGCAGCAGATATTATGGGACCACTTCGCCGTAGTAAAACTGGCTTTCAATATATACTAGTTATTCAAGATTTATTTACTAAGTGGATTGAATGTATTCCCTTACGAAAAGCCACTGGGAAGAAAATCATGGAAATGTTTAGAGAATTGATTATTAATCTTTAGGGAACACCTCAAATTATTCATACTGATAATAGCTCAGAATTTGTTAATCAAACTATAAAATCATTAGGTGAAGAATATAAAATTCATTTATCCACTATTCCCTCTTATCACCCCCAAGCTAATCTAGTAGAAAGAATAAACTGCGTAATTAAAATCATGATAGTTTTTTGTATTGATCAAGATCATCGAACCTGGGACCAACATCTATCTGAATTCTATTTCGCCTATAATATTGCACATAATTCTTCCCTAAACACTACCCGTTATTTTTTAAATTTTGGAAGGAATCCCAAATCTATCAATTCTTTACGTCGATTCGAAGAAATTGATTTTAAAATAGATCCACAATCTCGTGAACTCTGGAATGAGCGGATGAAAAGAATTCAAGTATTGAAGAATTTGATAATGAAAAATTTCGATAAAGCCTATAAGAAACAATCGGAACAATATAATTTACGTCGCTACCCATTCAAGCTATCCATAGGAAATCTAATTCTGACACGAAGCAGAATTCAGTCTTCAAAAATTAAAAATATAGCCGTCAAATTAAATCCGAAATTTATAGGTCCCTTCAAAATAAACAAGATTCTGTCTCCCATTGTCTATCAGATTAGTGATCTCACTAATAATAAAATGAATAAAGGCCATATCCAAGGTTTAAAATCCTATATTCCCTCGTAATTAGGACACTTGAATGACCCTTCATTTAAAATTTTGTTTTATTCCTTTACTATTTTTTGTTTGTCCTTGTATTGTTGCAGAAGAACCTTGAACCTTAACTGAACCCTAACTCCTTTCCTTATATTAACAGACCTTTTGTTAGTTAATTTGGAAAATGGACGGATCCGTACCTTTTGAAATTTTTGATAACCTAAGGGAGAAATATCAAGACTTAGAGAAATCATGTAAAAGACTTTAGGCCCAATATAAGAAGGATGCAATTACCGCCAAAGTGGAAGGGTGTGTTGTAAGAAAGATGATAATCTGAGGCCTAAAGTAGTACCTGCCTCGGATAAGGCAATCCAGGTTCAACCACAAAATTCTATGAAGTGACCCAAACTAGAAATCTAAAGAAATTCTGTATTGAGACCCAAACCACCCACTTTGAAAACAAAATTTGTGATACTAAGAATATAGCCACCCAAGTAAACCTCCCCCCTGTTGAACAATTATCTTTTTTTTCAGAAAAATCCCCATTTCTTTAGACTCCTACCCATCAAGTTCTCGTCATACAGTTCATAGTACAATTGATAGATCGTCTGTTCCAACCCCCCTTTAAGAATATTTCAAGCCACAAACTTCCTCAACTGGTTCTAGACCCTCTTTTTCAATACCCCCTCAAGAAACCCAGAAAAGACAACAAACGAAACAAACCCCTTCCTTGATTGACGTTAAAATTACTCCTCCTAATATTAAAGATGAAGAACTTAGATCCCAGATTCGAAAAACAACCCAATGGATGAAAGAGAACTCTCGTGCATTCTGTTGGAATTGTCATGACGACCACCTTCATTCCTTTAATCTCTGTCCAAAACCGCGAACCAGAATTTTCTGTTTTAATGGTGGATTTCCAGAATTCACTATATTTGATTGTCCCCAATGAAAAGGCTAAAAGAAAGCAAAACCGTTTTAAGCCCGAATTCAATTATAAAAAGTTTAGATCCTGTTTCCCTTATCATAATAACAACCCATTTTTGTTATCAGATAATTTTAGACCCTCCTAACTTTCCTTCCCATTAAAAGAATTAAAATGTCATTACCTGGTAATTATTGAATGATTGAACTCTGAATTTTAATTTTGAATTTAGTTTTATTCATTGATATCTTTGAAAATAATCTCCTGGCTTTTGGAACGTAGCATGTTCATATTCAACCACAATTATGAATAATAGCTCTTTTGACTAATTTTGATGATTTTTCATTCCACATTTTGACAATAGCATATACAATTTTGAAATCTTGATGCTAGTTAAATTTTGTTATATTTGTGTCATGATTTTAGAGAAAGGCACATTAACTAGTATATTTTAATAAAATATCACATCCGTTTGCCCGGTTCCTGTGAATTCAATTTCTCTTTTTAATGTTCTCCCTGAGTTGAAGACCTTTTAGGTCCTCCGTAAGTGAAGGGCATTTGCGGCGTTGCAATTTTATTGTATGTCACAAGCAATTAATTATCAGTTGTTCAATAATTTATTAATATTTGATTTAATAGATTTTCAATATAAAGATTTAATTTTACTGATCAGAATCCGCAAGCTGCACGGTCGAGGACAAAAAACCCTTTGTTTACTTTTACGTCCCTATAGGATCCACTTACAAACATCATAAGATCTACAGTATATACTCTTCTAAGCATGAAACAAAACCCTCCTTGAAAAATCATAGGAATCCTTAAATTCCTAAATCTATAGGGATTCTGAGAGGATTCTGAAAGGGATTTTTAGCAGGGAAGGGAACAACCAATAGCAGTGCTCATTTACGTTACGTGATGTGCGTAAGTGCGACAGATCTGTATCGTATAGCTATTTCGAGGGGCACAAGTGCTCCACGATAGAAACCTCTTAAATAATAAGTAAATTATTATTTAAAAATACTCAAAATGAAGAATCTGTACTAAATTTGAAGAATTTTCAAGAAAATTGCTCAAAATTGGATAAAAAGTGACAGGTTTATGATACAAAAACCATCATGTCGAACATAACCTCAAGAAGGAAACGTCAAATTGAACAAAATACTTTTGAGTGGAAGAATTATTCAAAATTCATTTACGTTACATTTAATTTGAGATGACATTGTGTATTAAAATGATTGTTCGCAAGATTTCATGCAATTTTCGCGCCTAAAAGGTCATTTCATCTGATTTCATATTCTGCAATAGTTATAGGACGGAGAAGTTATGTTTTCGTGACAAGTAAGGAAGAAAATCGTACAAAAAACTTAGATTTTTCTAATTTTTAATTTACTATCCTTCTTACATTATTTAGGTTATAATTTTGTATTAAAGTACTTAAATTTTTGATTGACTATGATAAGCAATGAATTCTTCTTTGCATAAAGGTTCGTGTCATTCGTCACACATGAAAGTTGTTCTTTTGATTACTCCTTACATTTTATAGACAAAAAATCATTTTAATACACATCACCTTAAATTAAATGTAAATTAAATGAATTTTGAACAATTCTTCCACTCAAAGGTATTTTGTTCAATTTGACGTTTCATTCTTGAGGTTATGTTCTACATGGTTTTCGTGTCATAAAACTATCACTTTTTATCCACTCTGAAGCAATTTTGGTAAAAGTTCCCTTGATCACTTGATACAAAAAAAAACTACAAATCATAAAAGATGTCAAGTCTACAAAATGAAAGGAGAAATCAAAAGAACAATTTGCATGTGTGAAGAATGCGACGTACCTTTATGCAAAGAAGAATTCATTGCTTATCATAATCAATCAAAAATTTATTAACTTTGGTACAAAATTATAACCTGAATAATTTAAGAAAGGATAGTAAATTAAAAATTTTAAGACTTTCTTCCTTACCTGTCACGAAAACATAACTTCTCCTTCCTACTATTGCAGAATGAGAAATTACCTTTTAGACGCAAAAATTGCATGAAATCTTGCAAAAAGTCGTTTTAATACACAATGTTATCTTAAATTTAATGAATTTTGAACAATTCTTCCACTTAAAGGTATTGTGTTCACTTTGACGTTTTCCTCTTAAGGTTTATGTTTTACATGATGATTTCGTATTATAAATCTGTAATTTTTTGTCCAAGTTGAAGCAATGTTGATGAATATTCTTAAACTTTAATACTGATACTTTATTTTTAATACTTTTTAATAATAATTTATTTATTATTAAGAAAATATGTTATTCAGGGGGCGCATGCACTTTTTTAATGGATACGATCCCGAAACACTTGCACTAACACTCATGTACTTTGTATCGGAGAGGTGGTCACGTGGTGTAGATTACAAAGTGGGGATACGCTAGTCAAGGCAGAGGGTTAATCCTAATTTTAGTTAAAAATTCATTTATGGCTGAAAATTGAAGTATTTTGTTGGAAATTCGTTATTTTTTGTTGAAAATCAATTTTTTTTTACTGAAAATTTAACTATTCTAGTTGAAGATTCGTAATTTTAGTTAAAAATTTATCTATTTGGTTTAAAATTTTAATATTTTGTTGAGAATTCGTTTTTTTTTAGTTGAAAATACATTTCTTTAATTGAAAATTTAACTATTCTGTTCCTGGTTGAAAATAAATTTTTCAACTGAAACATTAACTGTTCCGATTTTTGGTTGAAAATTTATCTTATTAGTTGAAAATTCAACTATTGGGTTCAAAATAGATCATATTTTGATAAAAATTCCACTATGAAAATTCACTTATATTGTTAAAAACATTTTCTTTGTTGGTAGAAAATTAATCTTCTTGGTTGAAAATTTATCTTTTCAGTTGATTATTATCAATTTTACTTGAAAATTCATCTCTGGCTAAAAGTTTAACTAGTTTGTTGAAAATGCGTTTTTTTGTTGTTAAATATTAATTTTAATAAATTAAAAATTTAACTATTTCACTTGAATATACGTAATTTTAGTTGAAAATTCATCTATTTGGTTGAAAATTTAACTATTTTGTTGAGAAATCGTTTTTATTTTAGTTGAAAATTAATTTTTTAACTGAAAATTTAACTATTCTATTTCTGGTTGAATTTTTTTATTTATTTATTTATTTTTTTTTATTTATTTTTTTTTATTTTTTTTTTATTTTTATTTATTTTTTTTTTGTGAATTTTTTGGTGAAGAATTGAACTATTTGTTAAAAATACATGCATTCTGTTGAAAAATTTAACATTTCTTAACAACATTTCTGTTGTTCCTAGGAAGTTGTAATTCTTCCAGAAGTGGGTGTCGGATGTAGGTAAATCTAAATAAATACTTTTAGAAAGAAAAAAATAATAATAATTTCCAGAGCCATAGAGAATTAAAGCCCAATATAGGAATATTGGAATTTTTCTCTCATCCTGAAATTCAAAATTTTCTAAAATATTTCTTCTTTGAGAAATATTATCTTCAATAAAAAGTATAACAAATGATACTCGACAGATGTGAATGAAGTTGTGTAAAAAATTAATTTTGGATCTGTAAAAGTGGATCATTTTGACCTGAAGTTGATAATCAGATTATCAGAATGATATGCAACGGTTTGATAGTCCCGTGTTTACTGTGATCATTGTTTTGCATTTTAATATATTTGATTGACGTGGATGGAGTGGGGGGGGGGGTATTAATCTTTTCTCACAAAATGGACCAAGGCGAGTCACGTGACAAGCTGTGTACCTTGAGGTATGCACATTTGACCAGCCTCTTAAGTTACGCAGTATACACTCGTCTATCATACAAGCTACCCGCCGGCATTCACATTGAAGAGATATTACACTCTGATACTATCGTCGGATGTGGAATACCAGGAGTGAGCGCAGAGATCTCGCGTTTACTGCAGCTCTTGTCTCGTTAAGGGCCAGGTAAATGTTAATTTAACATCAACAGATGGTTACTTCAGTGCGCCCGTGCTCTATAGAGAAACCTGATATCCATGACAACGACCCTCGCATCGACCCCCTCGGTGTCCGAGAATTGCTCATTTCGCCAATTTGCATAATTCTCAAAAGACAACTTTCCCTTGTAGCGCCAAATTTAATTTATGCATTGGAGTTCGTTTTTTTTTATTACCAGATCCTTAAATCCTTCTGTTCATTATTAAATGTATGCATAAGCGTCAATGAAACTGAACTTTGCAATGTTTATGTGAAACGAAAAACAAAAAATGTCCTTAGCTAAAGTTTGAGGCATGAATTTGGTTGATTTTGGTGGCAAATAATTGCAAAAAAAAGTTGCATCTCTCTATTTTCACGGGAAAGCAATCGTTTTCAACCCCTAAGTCTGAAAACTGGAAGAAAAAAAACTAAAATGGGGTAATCCATGACTCGTCCTCACACCGGCTTCAGGACGAGATTGTACGCACGGACTGGTCTTTGTGGACTCACTGCGGCGACGACAGGAAGTCGCCTACCAACAGCACACTACCACTCTAGTATTTTCCTTATTTGGGAAAACCTATATGCACGAAATAATTGATACTTGGTTGGCGGAATGGAAAATGGAAATGTTGGAACTTTAAGTTTCCAACGTTCTGGAAATACACCTCTGAGGTGGCAGGCGTACCCCATAGCACAGTAAATGACGCGGTCCTCTTCGCACAGCAAAGTGAGCCTCATTAACTTTGCCATCCGGCAGCCTCCTTTAGCCAGTCGCAAGGAGATCGCTAACTCTTTGCCGAATCTTCTCAAAGTTGACTAGTGACCCCCAAACAATTTTCCCCTCGACATGGAACCTCTTCCTTGGAAGGCAACTAGCCTCTTTTAAGGTGACCTACACTTTAAGGTTGATACTGTTTTTAGTTCCATAGAACACTTCGAAACCATGTAAGGCTATTTCTTAAACTTCAGTTTCATAAACGTCAACTGGGTTTTTAATTATGAAATATTTCGCAAATCTCAGATTATAAATCCTCTTCATTACTCCACCGATATTCTCATCCTTATCCGCACAATCGCGATCTTATCTCTTGTATATACTTTATTAAAGTACATGCTTAACAAACCTCGGTTTCATGCAAAAGTAGTTGCAACTTGCAACCTGGGTATTGTATGAGTCACTTGAGTGAAATTGAAGTGAGGCATTCACGTAATGACGTAACACACGTGGTGTGGCTTTACAATGCGAATTAGCACACCCACTTGCAGACGAGTTACGTCCTCGCGTTTTTTCGCGTGCGATCTTGCACTTCACTTCTATACATATGTGTGTATTTATGCACTTGGTCGGTGGTCATTCGCCCTGTGGAATTAATTTATTGCGTATAGTGTTACGGTGTGCAGTGTACACTTGAGGGTCCAAATCGTCGCCGTTTCGTGCACTAATGTCATTACTGGTTACCTCGTGAATGCTAATTGCCTACACACTCGCATTTACAAGTGTATACATATATGTATGAAGCCAGAATCCTCCTGGGTGCAGGTGAATGTTATCCGATCAAGATATATCGTAGGGGTTCTAAAGGCATGTATGGGATTTAGAGGTATTTTAACGAGAGGGTTGAAATTATTGTCCCATTATTTTATAAGGGCTGTTTCCAACATTTGGATAGCAGAACCTATCGCATGGTTGACGTTTTTTGATTAAGACTTTGCAGACTTCACACTCTTTCCCCTATGTCCCTCTTTTTCCCTTTTTAAAGAATAATTCCTCTTTTTCCCCTCACAGAAAAAAACGGTGGTTCACTTAAAGTTGCGGCTTAAATATAGAAGTTGGTATCTTTCAGAACTTGAACTCCAATAGAAACCTGTGGACCCAAAAGGGTTCCTTTGGAGAACACTTGAATGCTTGAATAGAACAATATGAAGGCGCATTCACAAACCAACCACTTGCAAAGTGGGGTTGGTAAGTTAGGGCAAAGTTAAAAATAGGTTCATTGGAAAAAGTCTCTATGAAAACTGGGTTCCTTTGGAGGTCCAACTGAAATCTTCTTTGGAAAAAATTCATCTTTTTAGGTTCCTTCTCCGCACGGTTTTACCGAGTTTTTTGCAGAGATTACAGAATTTTCAGTAATTCTACAAAGTTACGGATACTTTCTGTAGAATTTATATACTAAAAATTAAATATTAAACATTTCAACCGAAAAGTATGAACCTTCAATCAAAAATAGTTGGATTTTCTTATTCGTTTCTATTAATTGAGTTCGCATTTAAGTGAAAAAATGAAAAAAAAAGAGGACTGACTGTGACGCGTGCGATAAATAAATAGGAATTTTGATAATTTTAGACTAAAGAATATGATTTTAAATAAACCTTGGAGTTTTTATTTTAATACTTGAAACATTTTATGACACTATTTTTTTAAATTTGTGACACTATTTAAACTATTTATTATCTCTAAAGTGAGTCCGAGGCCTGCTTGTGAGAAATTTGTATCAACATTATAACATTCGAACAAAGGGATATGAAGTTTTCCGAGGACTTTATTGTTCTATACAATTTTTCCATTCGATTTGTCGAGAGAAATTTTGAACTCGTTTAGTGAATCTCTTTGTTTTCTCGAACAGAAAATATTTTAATCCCCGCTTGTTGCCAAACAAAAGGTATGCGAGCGACCAAAATGCCTCGCAGCATGTTACGTAGTGTTAAGGGTTTTGTTTCGCGACACTATGCTGTTGGCGTATCAGCTTTGTATACGCACACAAAATTAACGCGTTTCAGTAAACATCAAATGCATCGTTGCAAGGGGAGTCCATTAGTAAAATGAAATAAGCCTTTACGAATTTCACATAGGCAAATAAATACATTCACATATGTGAATATCCTTGTGGAATATGTAGAATGCAATGTATACGGTGCTCTAATCACATCAAGTGCAATATTTGGCCGAAACGTGCGGTACTTTGCGGGTGTATAGTTCCTGCATAATGAGGCTCCTAATTTAGTTCCCCTTTGATCAGCATTTGCTGACTTTGTACTCGTCCGAACGTTGCTTTCCATCATATGTGCACCTGTCCGGTCTCGAACGTTAATTCAGCTCGTCGTTAGATCTTCATAACATTTATAAACCCGCCGGATAATAGAGTTTTAGTCAAATGGGAATTAATTTTTGATACATATTGAAAAAAATGGTTAGATGGAACAACTATTTAATTTGTAAGATATAGTACTGCTATTTTATCAGTTGGTACAACCGTTTTCTTAGTTACTGGTACTGACTGAATAGTCACAGCAACTAATGGAATTGCTGTGCCAACTATAAGAAAAAAGCATCATCAACTAGTAAAATAGCAGTACCATATCCATATCTTACAAACTAAACAGTTGGCCGACTAACCATTTTTTCAATGTAGGAGGAGATTATAAATGGTTTTTAAATTTTAAAAGGCTGGTGCAATATTTCAGTTTTACAGGATGGCCGTAGGTCACGGAAAGCCTGAAAATCAGGGAAAAGTTAGGAATGATAAATTTGACATTTTTAACCTTTATTTTTAAATTGTTTTATTGCATTTATAAAAAATTCTATGTTAGAAATTATACAAGATTAAAATTGTGGTCTTTGAATATTAATAATGGTCATAGTCAACCATTTTTAAAATTCCCTGACTTTTCCCTCATTTTTTCAGTCCAATTTTTCATTTTCCGTAACCATTAATATTCAGAAACAATCATTTTAATCTTATATGATTTTTAACATAGAATCTTTTATAATCCAAAAAAGATGACTTTCTTACCATAAAAGATAAATTTTCAATCTAAAAGGACGAATTTTCAACAAAATAGTTCGATGTTCGACAAAAAAAGATTACTTTGCAACAAAATAGTTTAATTTTTAACAAAATAATTCAATTTTCAAGAAAATAGTTTGATTTTTAATCAAATTGAAGAATTTTCAAAGATGAATTTTCAACCAAATGGTCGAATTTTCAATGAAAAAAGATGAAACTTCAACCAAAAACAGATGCATTCACAACTAAATAAATCAGGCCTCTTCATCGAGGGGAAATTTCATGATTTTTACTAACGGGGCCACATGTCTCATTTCCACCTATATACGCGCTCCCTCAGCTGTAAGAGTGAGACGGTAGTTTTCCGTGCTGAATGAGGAGGCGTAGTGGTGGAAACGAGACATCTGGCAGTAATAAAAATCATGAAATTTCCCCTCGCTGATGACCCCTGAAATAAATAATAGAATTTTTATATGCTAGTTAAATTGTCAGCAAAATAAGATGAACTTTCAATCCAAACAGACGAATTTTATAACCAAATAGACGAATGTTGAACAAAACAGTTGAATTTTTAACAAAAAAAATGAAATTTTAACAAAGTACTTGAATTTTCAAGAAAATAGTTGAATTTTTAAAACGAAAATTTGACTTTTTAACAAAAATATGAATTATCAACAAAAACTATAATAGTTGATATTAAAAAAAAAGAATTTTCAACACAATAGTTGCATTTTCAACAAAATAATTAATTTTTCAACAAAATCATTCAATTTTCCACCAAGCAGTTGAATTTTTAATATAGTTGTTCAATTTTGAACCAAAAAGGAGCATTTTTCAACCAAAAAGACAAATGTTCAACAAAATAGTTTAATTTTCAACCAAAGAGATAAATCTTCAACCAAGAAAGATTTGTCAGTCAAGAAAGACAACTGTCTACCCAGAAGTTTAATTTTCCAACCACAAAGACAAATTTTCAACAAATAAAGACCTTTCAGTCAAGAAAGAAAAAAAAGTCCATCCAAATTGTTGATCTTTTAAGCCAAAATACCCATTTTCTGCAAAACAGTTGCATTTTCAACAAAAAAGTTAATTTTGAACAAAACAGTTGCACTGTTAAGCAAAAAGGACAAATTTTCAACTAAAAAGAGATCACTTCTCAACCAAAAATTGAAAAGTTACATTTTCAGTTGAAAACAAATAATTGCAAACAAAAAGATTATTTTTAAAAAATGTCAACCAGAGAGATGAGTTTTCAATAAAAAAAAAATGAACAACGTGCTTCAACTTTTAACCAAGTAGTTGAATTTTCAATTTGAAAAAATCAATATTCAACCAAAAATGGAATATTTACATTTACAGTTTGAAAAATTAACTTTTGACAAACAAAAAAAAGAGTTTACAAAAACATAGTTAAACTTACAACCAGTGAAATGAATTTTCAACTAAAATGATGAATCTTCAACAAGAGTAGTTAAATTTTCATTTAAAAAAATTAATTTTCAACAAAAAAAAAGCTAATTTTAAACCAAAAAAAGACGAATTTTCAAACAAAATACTTGAATCACCAACAAAACCGATTATTTTTTAACCAAAAAATACATTTTAAATAAAAAAGATAACATTTTTATGAAAAGAGATTAATTTTTAAACCGAAAAGTCGAATTTTCAAGAAAATAGTTGAATTTTCAACACCAAAATGTGAATTTTCAACAAAAAAGTCAATTTTCCACCAACTGCAAAAAAAATATAAATAAAAATACAAGGCAAATAAATTACTAACAAGAATATTGTATCAGGGTGGTCGCAAACTTAATTTTTGTGCGGTTTTTGCGGTTTTGCGGCCACCCCTGGTTTTAATTAATGAGTAGCCGAGAAATTTTTGCTTAACCTCCATTCAACATCCGGTAATTTGAAGACGTAAAAAGAACTCTACTGTTTTGTAAAATTATGTACAGACATCAAATTACGTAATCTTTAAAAGTCGAATGTTTTCTGCAAAATGATTTGCTGTAATTAACATGTATCCTCTAAAATCTAGAATTTATTCCTTCTTTGTTTTTCACACAGTTTTTGTCGTTAACTATCCAAACTAGTTTATGGTGTCTACTCAACTAGGAAACCTAGAAATCCTGAAATTGTCAGAAAATTGTTATATATCTGGAAAAACCTGAAAATGTCAGGGAATTTTTTCTCGCGTACTTTTACCTTTTTCTTTAAATTAAATATAAAATTAAATATAAAATTAAATATAAAATTAAATATAAAATTAAATTTAGAAATTTTATTAAGGATATGAAATGCATTTAAAAATTTAAAGAAATTTTTTTAACCTTGACAACCTGGATATCTCCTCAAATTTTTTATGAGAACCCAAAATTTGATATTTGTATTCATTGCTTATAAAACATTTATTTTGTTGAAATCTGAAGAGTACTTTAATTGTTTTAATCTTTTAGTATTTTATATAATCTATTAGTATTTTCATATGCAGAATGTGGTAAAGAATATAGAAATTATTAGTTGAAAATACTGATTTTAATTCAGTTTCAGGATTAGAATTTTCGAGGGGTTGACTATTCCACTTTTGAGTGCACCAGACTGCTAGATTTTAAAAAATTTCAAATAATTTCAAAGGTTTAAAAAGATTTCGGAAGATTTCTCAAGATTTCACAAAGATTCCCAACATTTCACAAAAATTTCAGAGATTTCACAAGGATTCAAAAGATTGCACAAAGGCGTATGTATCAGTTTTCAAACGATTTCAAAAGGTTTCAGATAATATTAAAACATTTCAAAAGATTTCACAATGATTTCAAATATTTCAAAAGATGTCACAAAGATTTCCGAAATATTTCTAAAAAGTTTCAAAGATTTCAAAAAGATTCAAAAGATTTCACAAAGGCATGCACATCAGATTTAAAAGATTTCAAAAGATTTCACAAATATTCTAAGGATTTCAAACGGCTTCAAAAGACTTCACAAAGGTTTCAAGAATTTCAAAGATTACACCAGGATTAAAAAGATATCACAAAGGCGTGTACATCAGATTTCAATGATTTTAAAAGATTCCAAAAAGATTTTAAAGATTTGAAAAAGTTTCTAAAGATTTTGAAAGATTTCAAAAGGCTTCTAAAGATTTTAAAAGATCTCTCACAGAATTCAATGATTTAAAAGATTTTCCAACGATTTAAAAAATGAAAAAATATTTCACAATGATTTCAAACATTTCAAAGGTTTCCAAAGATTTTTGAAGATTTCAAAAGGTTTCAAACGATTTCACAAAGATATCAGAAATATTTCACAATGGTTCAAAAGATTTCAATAGATCTCACAAAGATTAAAAATATTTAAAAATATTTTATAAATAATTAGCTGACTATAATTTGTCAGTGATTCTTAATAATTTCTATTACTGAAGTATTTAATAAAATGCAACAGCACAAACATTGTTGGCCAACAAACAATGAAATGTCTAATTTTTTCCATGTATAGAAAACGGTTATTTCACTATTTCATTTATAAAAAAGTAAATTCGGAAAAAACTTAATTTATTGACCTAGGAATCCTGGAAAAGCCCTTGAATGTTGTTTCTAAGAAACGCTAGACATACTGGTTTAACGTAAAATTGTTGTAAATAATATTTGTAACGAGCACGTTTTGGTGAGGTGTTATGTTTCACAAACACAATTTTCCTTTATATTTGGCACCGGTACAGGGTGATACGTGTCATTCGAATCGCGACGTGTCCGCATCACGGAATTGTCATGCGTGTCTGGAACGAGGGATGCAATGCCTAAAGTCCCCTTTACAATCGAATAGGTACGCCATGTTGTTAAGGGAAGGGGGGTACAGTCAGCCGTCCGAATATATTCCATTGAAATCAATTCTTTCGATGAAAGGGGAACAGTAATTGATCTCCAATTGACGTTTCCGAATCATCCTATCATCCATGATTATGGCTCACACACTTGTCAGCTAGGTTATACAACGCAGAAAGTCACCCGGCTACAAATAGTTTCACTCTACTTCACGGAAGCTAGTCGATTCTAGCAGTCAAACTCTCAATATAAATATTTCAGGATGGCCTATTAAATAAAAAAATAAAAAATTTCTGGTCTTTTCCCGGTTAACAAACATTTTCAGGTTGTCTATCTGACCGCACGCGAAAAATTTCTTGATGCGAACGAGCGAATATAGAAGCTATTAAATTCAAATAATGTTTTCGACTAGATTAGGTAAAACGTTAAAGTCAGTTTAAGTGAAACGTTTAGTTAGTTAATATAAACTCTTCTCGTAGATCAGTAATTTTGATCAAGTTGCTAAGTTCAAGAATATATTATTTTCGACAGATTGTGTATAATTTTATTATTTTTAAATAAGGTAATATTTATTATTGACCCGACACAAACTCTATTTAACGTTATTATTATAGCGTGCATTTTAAGTGGTAAAACTGTTTTACATGTCTAAATTCAATCAGAGCTTTCAGAGCTATTCCTGATATTGGTATATGCTTTTAAGTAAAAATGAAATTAAAAATGAAATTAAAAAAAATTAGGTCCAAAGATAACTTTCGCTGATCCAGGGATCTTTCTAAACTCCTTCATTATTTCCAGCTATACGTTGAACTGTTATAAAGAATAATTGAAGTTCCTCAGTTCACCTTTTTTCCATGCGGGAAATTGGGAAAAACGGGAAATGACCCGGAATTTTTTTCACCGGGAATAATCGGGAATGTGATTCAGTGACCGGGATTTTTCTCTCGAATGTACGTATATGCAAATTGAAAGTGGTTTCATATATTTTATTACTCTAATTCTGAGTTGGAAGATGGAATTTCCTAAAAGAACTATAATTCAAAGTTGGGATAAGGGTTTTCATTAAAGATCTAAAACATTTATAATTCTGGGTTGTAACAAGCTGTTTTCGAAATAACAATTATAATTCTCAGTTGCGACATAGCATTTTAGTAAAGAAATATAATTTTGAGTTTGGGACAGGAAATTTCCGTGAAGAATTACAATTTTTACTTTGGGACAGGGAATATTAGTAAAGAATTATAATGTTCAGTTTGGAACAGGGAATTTCAGTCAAGAAATATAATGTTGACAATTGGGACAGAGAATTCCCGTAATTAATTATAATTTTGACTTTTGAACAGGAAGTTCCGTGAAGATTCATAATTTTGACTTTGAGACAGGCAATTTCCGCAAAGAATTAAAATGTTGACTTTGGGACAGGGAATTTTCTAAAAGAATTATCATTCTGAGTTAGAACTGGGAATTTCTACCAAGAATTATAATTTTCATTTTAGGTTCACTTTAGAACAGGAAATTTCGTTAAGAGTTATAATTTTTATTTTAGGAAAGGAATTTCCGTAAAGAATTAAAATTTTCTTTTTGGAATATGGAATTTCCTGATTTATAGGAGAAGGAAAATTAAAAAAAAACGTTGAAACTCAGAATTATAATTCTTTTATACAAAATTCTCTGTTCCAGATCAGAATTTGTAATTTTTATGACCAAAAATTATCTAATGTTCCAAATCACAATTATGATTCTGTTAAAAATTGGTGTTTTTTGGTAGAAAATTAAGTTTCTTGGTTGTCAATTCAACTACTTGATTGAAAGTTGAACTAATTGGTTAAAAACTAATGTTTTGATTGGAGATGCATAATTTTAATTCAAAAATCATCTCTTAGGTTAAAAATTGAATTATTTTGTTTAAAAATCTTTGTTTTTTGGTTGATAATTAATTTGTTATGTGCAAATTTAACTATTTCATTTGATGATTCATCATTTTAGTTGAAAATTCATCTTTGTGGTTGAAAATTGAACTATTTTGTTGAAAATTATTTTATTTATTTTTTCGGTAAAAACTTAATTGTTTAAATTGAAAATGTAACTATTCCACTTTTGGTTCAAAGATTTTTTTTTAGTTGAACATTAAACTATTTGGCTGAAATTTGGTCTTTTTAGTTGAAAATTCAACTACTTGTTTGAAAATTTATGTTTTTAAATATTCGTCTTTTTCGGTAAAAAAATTAATCTTCTCGGTTGAAAATTCATGTTTTTGGTTGAGAAGTTAACTATTTGGTAAAAGTTCATGTATATTGTTGAAAATTCAACAATTTTGTTAAGAAGTAATCCTTTTTGTTTAAAAATTTGCATAAGTCTAGTTTAAGCGTTGTAATCCACCATAATTTTATATAATCTAGAGTAATCCTATTCAATCCGGTGTATTTCAGGTAATGCAGGGTAATCCATCTTCTCTGGACCGCATTTTAAGGAATTGTTTCCCCTTCGGTCCACGCTTACCCTAGTTGTTTCTTTTTTCTAATTTCAGCGATGAGCTAGACAGTTTTAATTAATTTCATCAATCTTTTAACACGAATGCAATGACCCTTGGGAAACACGTGTTTCTGACGGGTCAGGTTGGTCCCACACTCCCTCATCTGAGAGTAACGCACGCTACAATTTCTCGGCATAATGGCAGCACAATGATTACTCACTGATTCCTCGCACACACCTCGTATAATTCGTAGCGGAACATTCTTATTCATTGCTACTCTCTTGTTGCTCGAGAATCTTTTTTTCATAACCCAAGGCATAAATGTTGACCTCCATAGTTCCTCCCATCGACTACCGATCAGTTTTCACGCAAACGCGAATTATTTTCTTTCTACACTGTAAAAAAAAGTATCATTTCAAGGCTAGTATTTGGTATTGAAATAGTCCTCCAAAAATATAGTCTCGGGTGGCTCTATTCTAATGGCACTTTATTTTGATGTCACTAAACGACGTTTTAGTACAACTTTTTTTGATTAAAACAGGACCGAAGTGAGAATAAAATTTTTGATGTTTCAAATGTTTTCTGTTTCTTTTAAGCATGAAGTTGCAAGCAATTAAAACACTTGTGCATTATTTTAGATAGTACGTACCACTTTTCAATCTGAAGTTAGCAAAGTAAAATAGTACGAACGATGGCTTCAAAACAAGACGATTTGGTATTATCTACAAAATTATTTATATTGATTTTCTTATTAGGTTCTATTACTTCAGTTCGCATTTAAATGGACAAATGAAAAAAGGGGGAAAATTGTGAAGCCTGCGATAAATAAATAGGAGTTTCGATAATTTAAAGACTAAAAAAACATTTTAAATAAATGTAGTTCATTTTTAATACTGGGCAAATTTTGTGACACTATTTTTACACTATTTAAACAAATTTTGACACTATTTACACTATTTTTTATCTCTAAAGTGAGTTCGAGGCCTGTACTCGTGGTGGCATATTCTAGTTTTGAATATAAATAATTTGGTAGATTTACAATAATTTTATTCATCTGATTTATTACATTTTTTTTAAATTTATTAATTTAAAAAAAATAATTTTTAATAAATAAAATGAATAAAATTATTGTAAATCTACAAAATTATTTATATTGATTTTCTTATTAGGTTCTATTACTTCAGTTCGCATTTAAATGGACAAATGAAAAAAAGGGGGAAAACTGTGAAGCCTGTGATAAATAAATAGGATTTTCGATAATTTAAAGACTAAAAAAACATTCTAAATAAATGTAGTTCATTTTTAATACTTGGCAAATTTTGTGACACTATTTTTACACTATTTAAACAAATTTTGACACTATTTACACTATTTTTTATCTCTAAAAAGAGTCCGAGGCCTGTACTCGTGGTGGCATATTCTAGTTTTGAATATAAATAATTTGGTAGATTTACAATAATTTTATTCATTTTATTTATTCAATTTTTTTTCAATTAATAAATTAAATTTTTAATTTAAATTTAATTTAAATTTAATTTAAATTTAATTTAAATTTAATTTAAATTCAATTTAATATAATTAAAAAATTTAAATTGATAAACTAAAAATAAAATTGTTAAAAATTTAAATTTTAAATTTATTTTAAGTTTTATTCATTAAATTATTTATTTTTATTTTATTCAAGTATCGTAAATTTAAATAGAAAAGGGGAAGTTTTTCGAGAGTAAGGGGAAAAAAGGGGAATTCGAAAAAAAAGGGGAAAGAGTCTGCATCCAGGAATTAGAATCCGCGCACATAGTGTTTTTCTTCTTCCTCGCGAGATGCCTCTGAGAACGACTTCCGGCAATTGCCTTTTTTTAAAGTCCAAATGAGGAGTTACCTAATGGTGCAGTATTCAGTTCTTCGTGTATAGCGGGCAAGAAAACAAGACGCTCGCGTGTTCACTTGCCTTTCAAAACAAAGAAAACATCCTCACTCTTCAAGGTAAGGAAAGTGCACCAAAATTTATCCAAAAAATAGTTACACTTTCCAATTATCGATCTCCGACCTCATCAGACTCTTTCCACCTAGCGGGAATTTTTTTTAAATTAAAATATTCAATCCCAAGCTCTCAGAAAAAAATTTTCTTCAACAAAAAAAAAAGTGTTTCTTTGAAAATTTCGGTGAATCAAACGAATTTCGGTGGAGTAAACTAAATATTTGATTGATGAAACCAAATTTTTTGGTTGAATTGACTAAATTGTCTACTGATAAATTTTGTTGGAACCAAAAAATTTGGTTGGGTCAACTAAATATTTGGTTGATTCAACCAAACTGTTTTCTGAGTGCACCCTTTACGGATATGTCTTCAATTACTCGAAAATGTCCAATTATCTGTCATTATCGGTTATTATCTTCATCCGGTATTACCTTCATTTCTTCATTTAATTGCATTAGATATTACATTTCATGTTCTTTTTATTTTAATTTTTTTTTAAGAATTTTTTTGAATTTTAGAAATTTAGAGAAGTTTTTTTATTATAGCGAGAAAATTCCAGTAAATTAAATATGAGTGACACAATTTTTTTCATTTACAATTCTTCAAAATTGGCAAATTATTTTTTTCATTGATAAAATATAAGTTATTTTCAAGTTATTTCCGAATAAAAATTCATCAAGGTAGAATTAAATTCGTCTATTTGAATTTTATTCAAATTTTCAATAAGATTCCATTTATCGCATTTTCTGAAGATAACTATTTTTAATAAACTATTTATCTTTGATGAAAACTTATTTTTTTATTAAAAATTAATTTATTTAACTGAAAATTAATCTTTTTAATTAAAAATTTAACTAAATTTTTTGTCGAAATTTTTTTTATAGGCATTTGATCTTTTTGGTAAAAAATTAATTTGTTTAGTTGGAAATTCACATGTATTAAATTATTTTCTTTTTATATCGAAGTTGCAGTTTTAAAGTGCAAAAGTAAGAAAAATTTAACATTTATGTTCATGATGAATGAATGAATGAATTTACAATCCAAAAATATGCGTTTTCTACAAAAATAATTAAATTTTCGAAATTAAAATTACATTAATTAAAAATTAATTAATTTTCCATTTCATTACATTTTCAGGATTTTCGCTAATCGTGAATGGTGATTGAAAAACTTTTTTTGGTTCAAAATTCAACTAATTGGTTGAAAGTGGAACTACTTTGTTAAAAATTCATTTTTTTGTTTGATGATAGATAATTTTAGTTGAAAAATCTTTTCTTTTGGTTTTGTTAAAAAATTATCTATTTTCTTAATATATAAAAAAAAATTTCGACTGAAAATTTAACTATTAAAGTTCTTTGAAAATTCCTGTATTTTGTTGATACTTTGTCTTTTGCGGTAGAAAATTAATCTTCTTGGTGATTAATTCGCCTTTTTGATAGAAAATTCAACTATTATGTTAGAAATTCCATTGAAAATTAAAATATTTGGTTGAAAATTCATGTGTTTTGTTAAAAATTATTCTTTTTTGGTAAAAAATAATTCTTTTTTTTTTAATGTATTTCTTTCGTTGAAAATGATTTTTTAATTGAAAATTTATTTTTTTAATTAAAAGTTTAACTAAATTTGTCGACATTTTTTTTATAGACATTTAATCTTTTTGGTAAAAAATTAATTTATTTAGTTAGAAATTCATTTGCTTAAAAACTTATTTCTCTAACTGAAAATTAAACGATTCTATTTTTTTTTTTTTTTAAATTTATCATTTATAGTTGAAAATTCGTCTATTTTGTTGAAATTTTTTTTTGTAGAAAATTAACCTTTTTAGTTGAAAATTCCAATAAAAATTAAAATATTTGGTTGAAAATTCATGTATTTTTCCCTGGATTTCGTGATTAAAAGCGGTTAAAAAACTTTTTTTGGCTCAAAATTAAAATTCAAATTACTTTGTTAAAAAATTTTTTTTTTTGCTCAATGGTGGATCATTTTAGTTGAAAAATATTTTTTTTGTTAAAAAAATAATCTATTTTGTTAATATTTAAACAAAAAAATATATTATTTTGTTGAAACTTTGTCTTTTGTGGTAGAAAATTAATCTTCTTGGTGAGTAATTTACCTTTTTGGTTGAAAATTTATCGATTTTGTTAAAAAATAATCTTTTTTGGTAGAAAATTAATCTTTTTGGTTCAAAATTAATTACTTTGACTTGAAAATTAGTTTTTTAAAATTGAAAATTAATTTTCTAGCTGAAAATTTAATTATATCATGTTTGTTTTAACTTCAATCTTCTTCAAATGAAAATTCAACTATTAGATTTAAAATTCAAATATTTGGTTGAAAATTCATGTATTTTGTTAAAAATCATTCTTTTTGGTAGAAAATCAATCTTTTTGATTGATTTTTTGTAATTTGTAATTTTTTGCTAGAAAATTCATTTGTTTATTTAAAAATATAACTATTTCATTGAAAATTAATTTTATTTGCTTAAAAACTTATTTCTCTAACATAAAATTAAACTATTCTATTTTTGGTTGACAATTTATCATTTATAGTTGAAAATTCTTCTATTTTGTTGAAAGTTTGTGTTTTTAATTGGTTAGAAAATTACCCTTTTTAGTTGGAAATTCCATTAAAAATTCTTTCGTTGAAAATTAGTTTTTTGAAATTAAAAATTAATTTTTTAAACTAAAAATTTAACTTCCATTTTTTGTTGAAATTTTATTTATTTTTTTGATAGAACATTTAATCTTCTTGGTTGAAAATTTAACTCTTTCGCTTAAAATAAATTTCATTTGGTTAAAAACTTATTTTTCTAACTTAAAATTAAACTATTATATTTTTTGTTGAAAATGTATTTTTTTTTAGTTGAAAATTCGTATATTTTGTTGAAAATTTGTCTTTTCTTGGTTGCAAATTAAACTTTTTGGTTGAAAATTCAACTATTAGGTTAAAAATTCCATTAAAAATTAAAATATTTGGTTGAAAATTCGTGTATTTTGTTGACAATTATTCGTTTTTTGCAGAAAATTAATCTTTTTTGTTGAAATTTCATTTATTTGGTTGAAAATTAGTTTATTTTATATTGAAAATAAATTTATTTAACTAAAATTTTAACTATTACATTTTTCGTCGAATTTTTTTGTTGAAACTAAATCTTTTTGGATCTTTTTTAGTCGAAAATTCAATTATTTTGGTAGAAAATTCATATTTTTGGGTTATAAATTCAACTTTTTTTCAAAAATTCGTCTGTATGACTTAAAACTTTTGGTGTCAAAATTTTGGATATTTTTTTTCTTCATGGATTGAAAAATTTTTCTTCTTTAAAAATTCAACTCTTTTCTTGAGAATGCGTATTTTTCTGTTTAATTTAACAGTTTTTTTATTTAAATTAAAATATTTTTTTATGGAAATATCAAGTATTACACTTTTTTTGAGAATTCATTTTTTTTATCAAAGATTCATCAGTTTAGTTGAAAATTTAATTATTTTGTTGAAAATTCTCTTTTTCTTGGTTGAAAATAAATTATCTTAACTGAAAATGTAATAATGAAATTTTACATCAATTAATCTTAATATTAATCTTAAAAATAAATCTTAAATTGTTGTATTTGAATTTTCTACCTAAAGAAAAAATTAATTTGAAACAAATTAGTTAAATTTTCAATCAAAGAGATGAATTTTCAACTAAAATTATGAATCTTGAACCAAGTGGTTAAATTTTCAACCAGAAAAGAATTTTCAACAAAATAGTTGAACCCTCTACAGATTTTTTTTTACCAAAAGAGATGAATTTTAAAACCAAAAACAACACTTTTCCACAAAAGAGTTAAATTTTCAAACCGAAAATATGAATTTTCAACAAAAATGTTTGTTATTTTAATCTAAAAGCTAAATCCTTAACTAAAGCAAATTCATTTTCTACTAAAATAGTTGAATTTAGAAAAAGTGAGATTTTTTTTAACAAAAGAGATCAATTTTTTAAAATGAAAAAGCCGAATTTTGAACCAAGAAAGAAAAAAAGTCAAATTGTTGGATTTTCAAGCAAAAAGACGAATTTTCTACAAAGCAGTTCAATTTTCAAGCCAAAAGGGTGAATTTTCAACAAAAAAGTTAATTTTTAACCAAATATTTGAATTTTCTACAAAAAAAATAATAAACAAATACTCATTTGAAATTACTGATTAATTTGCTATAAAGAAATAGTAAAATTGTTTCTAAATTAAAATTCTTTATTAAATTTCTACGGATTATATAAAAAAATGACTCATTTAATTAGTGAAAAATAATGAAAGTCACTATTGCATTTTTTGTTGAGAATGATTCTCTTTTAATGAAAATTCAAATACTTGGTTTTAACTTTAAATTTAACTATTCCATTTTTTTTAGAGTTCATATTTTTTTATTACAAATTTTGCTACTTGCTTTAATGTTTAACTACTTTGTTGAAAAATCTTTTTTGTTTAATTCATGAGTTTATTGGAAAATTCATTTCTTTGGTTGAAAATGTAACTATTCCGTTTTTTTAAATTCATGTATTTGTTTAAAAAATCGTTTTTATTGGTAGAAAACAATCATTTTGGTTGAAAATTCTTCTTTTTGGTTAAATTCAACTCTTTTGTATTTAAAATTAAAATCTTTCTTGGTTGAAATATCAACTAAAACATTTTTTGTCGAGAATTTATATTTTTTATCAAAAATTTTACTACTTGATTGAAAAGTGAATTACTGTGTTAAAAAAAATTTCGTTCAAGGTTCACGATTTTAGTAGAAAATTCATCTCTTTGGTTAAAATGTAACTATTTTGTTGAAAATGAGCCGTTTTTGTGGTTTTTAATTTTTTTTTTTCAACTAAAAATTAACTATTCCGTGTTTGGTTGAAAATTAATCTTTTTTAGTTTGAATTTAAACTATTTGGTTGAAAATTCATGTATTTTGTTGAAAAATTCGTCTTTTTGTTAGAAAATTATTTATGTTTAAACATTCATCTTTTGAGTTAAAAAGTTATTTCTATGGTTGAAAATTTAACTATTTTGCTGAAAATTCGTTTTCTTCTTTTAAATGAAAATTTAACTATTCCACTTTTTGTTAGAAACTGATCTTTTTTATTTGATAATTCAACTATTTGTTTGAAATTAAATATATTTTGTTGAAAATTCGTCTTTTTTGGTAGAAAACAATTCAGTTTGGTTAACAATTCTTTTTTAGTTGGTTAAATTAAACTGCTCTTTATTTAAAGTTTTACTACTTGGTTGAAATTTTAACCGTTTTGTTAACAAATAATTTTTTGGTTGAAGATTCATGATTTTAGTTGGGAATTCATCTCCTTGGTTGAAAATATAACTATTTTTTTTGAAAATTAGTCTTTTTTTTGGTTTTTAATTAACTTGAATAAAATTTTTTTTTTTAAATTATATTTTGAATTGAAAATTCATGTATTTTGTTGAAAATTCGTCTTTTTGGAAGAAAATTAGTCTTCTTGCTTAAAAATGCATCCCTTTTGGTTAAGAATGCAATTTTTTTATTTGAAAAATAATCTTTTTTTATGATTCAACTATCTTATTAAAAATTCGCCTTTTTTTGTAATTCAACGGTTTTTTTTTCAAATTAAAATATTTTTTAGGTGAAAAAGAAACCACTTGGTTTAAAGTTAATATACTTTTTCGAAAATTCATTTTTTTAGTTGAAGATTAATTATTTTAGTTAAGAATTTCTCTCTCTTGTTGAAAAATTAATGTTTCTTTTGAAAATTCATATTTTTGCTTGAAAATTCGATTATTAATGAAAAAGTAAACTATTTGATGGACAATTAAATTTTTGGTTAAAAATCATATTTTCGGGTTGAAAATTCATCTTTTTGGTTGTAAATTCAACTATTTGGTTGAAAAGTTAATTACATTGTTCAAAATTCTTTTTGTTAGTTGAAAATCCATCTCTTTTGCTGAAAATGATTATTTTTGTTGTTGAAAATTAATGTGTTCGATTTAAAGTCCGCTTTTTTTTATTAAAATTAATTTTTTAAACTGAAAATTTTCGATTCCATTTTGGGTTCGAAAAATATTTTTTTTTTTCAGTTGAAAATTGAACTATTTGGTTTAAAATTTATCTCTCTTAATTATAAATTCATCTATTTGGTTGAGGATTCAACTAATTTGTTAAAAGTCCGGTTTTTTGGTTTAATTCAAGTAGTTGAAAATTTGTCTTTTGGT
>JAABKJ010007545.1:205694084-205814734 GCA_011634705.1 Andricus grossulariae
TTTTAAACTGAAAATTTTCGATTCCATTTTGGGTTCGAAAAATATATTTTTTTTCAGTTGAAAATTGAACTATTTGGTTTAAAATTCATCTATTTGGTTGAGGATTCAACTAATTTGTTAAAAGTCCGTTTTTTTTGTTTTAATTTAAGTAGTTGAAAATTTGTCTTTTGGTAAAAAAAAAATTTTTGGTAGAAAAGTAATCTGAAAAGTAACTTTTTTGTTGAAAATTCAACTATTAAATTTCTCATTGAGAATTTATCTATTTTTTTTTTTTTGAAAATTCAACTACTTGGTTGAAAGTTTAATTAATTTGTTAAAAATTCATTTTATTAGTTGAAGATCCATCTCTTTGGTGGAAAATACTTTGTTGTTGAAAATAAATATTTTTGGTTTAAAAACTTAACTGTTGTGTTGAAAATTCCACTATTGGGTTGAAAATTCATGTATTTTGTTAAAAATTCGTTTTTTTGGTAGAAAATTAATTTTGTTGGTTGAAAATTCATCCCTTTTGTTTAAAAACGCAACTGTTTGGTTGAAAATTAATCTGTTTCGTTTGAAGATTCAATTATTTTGATAAGAAATCGTCTTTTTCAGTTGAATTCAGTGGTGCAGTGAAGACCTGGCGACCCCGGCGCCGCCAGGCCTCTTTTTTCGAAGGCCTGGTGGCGCCAGGCTTCTTTTTTTTTTGTCGCACGAAAAATTTTTCTAGTTAAAATTAAATCAGCCATTTGTTCAGCATTAAGAATGTAATTTTAAGACATTATTTTTTTAGCAATACGATATAAAGATATATTTCTCGCAAGGGAACATATATTATATTATGATTCGGAATTTCCTGACTACTTTTTGTAGGATTTTCCCAAGTTGTAAATTGATTTAGTCGACTTTAAATTGATTGATTTTGGTTGAAAATTAAATTATTTTAATGGAAATTAAACAATTTTTTGGAATTTAAACTATTTCATAGAAAATCAACTTTTTTGTTGAAAAATCATATTTTTTTATAGACAATTCCACTGTTTTGTAGATAATTCGTCTTTTTGGCTTAAAAACTCTACAATTTGGTAGAAAATTCAACAATTTGATTGAAAATTAAATTATTTTAATGAAAATTAAACCATTTTATGAAATTTCAATTATTTCGTAAAAAATTAACTTTTTTCTTGAAAAATCATATTTTTGGATCGAAAATTCAACTGTTTTGTAGATAATTCATCTTTTTGGCTTAAAAACTCAACAATTCTGTAGAAAATTCAACAATTTAGTTGAAAATTAAATTATTTTAATGAAAATTAAACCATTTTTATGAAATTTAAACTATTTCGTAGAAAATAAACTTTTTTCTTCAAACATCATACTTTCGGATAGAAAATTCCACTGTTTTGTAGATATTTCGTCTTTTTGGCTTGAAAACTCAACAACTCGGTAGAAAATTAAACTATTTGGTTAAAAATTAAACTTTTATGTTGAAAATTTATATTTTTGAGGAAAAATTCAACTATTTGGTTAAAAATTACACTTTTTTTGTTGAAAAATACTACTTTCGGATCGAAAATTCAACTTTTTTGTAGATAAATCGTCTTTTTGGCTTAAAAAATCTTCAATTTGGTAGAAAATTCAACAATTTGGTTGAAAATTAAACTAGTTACTGGAAAATTAACTTTTTCGTTAAAAAATCATATCTTCGGATCGAAAATTCAATTGTTTCGTAGATAATTCATCGTTTTGGCTTAAAAACTCAACAATTCTGTTGAAAATTAAAATATTTGGTTAAAAATTAACATTTTTGTTGAAAATTCATATTTTCGGATCGAAAATTCACCTTTTTTTTTAGATAATTCATCTTTTTGACTTGAAAACTCAATAATTCGGTAAAAAATTAAACTATTTGGTTAAAAAAGGAAGCTTTCCGTTGAAAATTCATATTTTTTTGTAAAAATTCAACTATTTGGTTAATAATAAACTATTGCATAGAAAATTATCTTTTTTGTTAAAAAAATTATATTTTCAGATCGAAAATTCAACTGTTTTGTAGATAATTTTTGGATTCCAAATTCAACAATTTTGTTGAAAATTGATGTATTTCGTTTAAAATTTTTCTTTTTTTAGTAGAACATTAATATTCTTGGTGGAAAATTTAACTGTTTGATTAAGAATTTATCTTTTTTGGTTAAAAATTTAACTATTTGGTTGAAATTTGAACTACTTTATTGAAAATTCATTTTTTTAGATTTACCTCTTTGGTTGAAAATGTAACTTTTTGGTCAAAATTTGATTTTTTTTTTTGTTCAAAAATGAACCTTTTTTCTGAAAATTTAACTGCATATTCTATTTCTGGTTAAAAATGTACCACTTATAATTTTAAAATTGAGCTAGTTGGTAGAAAATTTATGTATTTTATTGAAAAGTCGTCTTTTTGGTTAGAAAATTAATTTTTCAAACTAAAAATTTGACTATTCCATTTTTGGTTAAAAAAATATAATTTTGATCGAAAATTCAACTATTTGATTCAAAATTCATCTTTCTTGATTGAAAATTCATCCATTCAGTTGAGGATTCAACTATTCTGTGAAAAAATGAGTTTTCTTTTCGTTTAATTCAACTGGTTGAAAATTATTTTTTTTTTTTTTTTGTAAACAAATGATCTTTTATAGTATAAAACTATATTTTTTTAAAATGAACTTTTTTGTTGAAAATTCAACTTTATGGCTAAAACTTCAATTAATTTGTTCAAAAATCGTTTTTTTTTTGCTTGAAAATCGAACTATTTGGTTGTAAATGCAAATTTAAGTTTAAACCTTTTTTAATATTCATCTTTTTGGGTTCATAATTCATATTTCTTTCTGCAAAATTCATCTTTTTGGTTGTAAACTCAGTTTTTCATCTTGACAATTCAACTGCCCTTTAAAAAATTTGTCTTCTTGACTTCAAAAGTCAACAATTTAGTTGAAAATTCGTTTTTTTTATGTTGTTAAAAATTCATCTTTTTTGGTTGTAAATACTTTGTTAAAAATGATTGTTTTTTAAGATACATCTTTTTCGTTGAAAATGTATCTTTTTGCTTGAAAATTCGTTTTTGTTTTGGGTAAAAAGTAATTTTTTAAACGGAAAATTCAACTATTCGTTCTTTAAATGAAAATTTATCTTTCTTAGTCGAAAATTCAACTTTTTCGTTAAAAATTTATATTTCTTGTTTGAAAATGAACTTTTTTGTTGAAAATTTATATTTTTGGTTTAAAATTTAACAATTCTACCATTTGGTTGAAAATGAAACTATTTTTTTTGAGGTCTTCGTTTTGTTGAAAATACATATCGTTAGTTGACAATTCAACTATTTTGTTGAACATTCATTTCATTTTTTGTTGAAAATTAATTTTTTTTAACTGAAAATTTAACTATTTGGTTGAAAATTCATCTTTTTTAGTAAAAAATTCAAGTACTTGGTTGAAAGTTAACCTTTTCGTTAAAAATATATTTTGGGTTAAACATTCAACTATTTTGTTAAAAATTAAACTGTTTTTATAAAATTTAAACTATTGCGTAGAAAATTAACT
Source organism: Andricus grossulariae (assembly GCA_011634705.1). Classification (NCBI taxonomy): domain Eukaryota; kingdom Metazoa; phylum Arthropoda; class Insecta; order Hymenoptera; family Cynipidae; genus Andricus; species Andricus grossulariae. The sequence goes on from JAABKJ010007545.1 coordinate 205,697,639, forward strand.
TTTTTTTTGAAAACTCATCTTTTCGGATCAAGAATTTAACTGTTTTGTAGATAATTCGTCTTTTTATCTTGAAAACTCAAAAATTTGGTAGAAAAGTAAACTATTTGGTAAAAATTTTACTTTTTGGTGAAAAATTGATTTTTTGTTGTTAAAAATTAATTTTTCGAACTGAAAGTTAACGATTCCATTTTTGGTTCAACAAATATATTTTTAATTAAAAATTCAACTATTTGATTTAAAATTCATCTTTCTTGATTTAAAATTCATCCATTCAATTGAGGATTTAACTATTTTATTAAAAAATTATTTTTCGTTTTCGTTTAATTATCTTTTATAATATAAAACTATTTTTTCTTGAAAATGAACTTTTTCGTTGAAAATGTATCTTTTTGCTTGAAAATTCCTGTTTATTTTGGTTAAAAAATAATTCTTTACCTAAAAATTTAACTGTTCCATTTTTGATATAAAATTTATCCTTTATAAGTTAAAAATTCAACTATTTGATAGAAAATTCAAATTTTTTGTTAAAAATTTGTATTTTTTTTCTTGGTTAAAAAGTAATTTTTTAAACGGAAAATTTATCTATTCCTTCTTTAAATGAAAATTTATCATTATCAGTCGAAAATTCAACTTTTTCGTTAAAAATTTATATTTCTTGTTTGAAAATTAACTTTTATGTTGAAAATTCATATTTTTGGTTGAGGATTCAAATATCTGGTTAAAAATTAATTTGTTTTTGTTAAATGTAACTCGTTAAAAATTGTTTTGTTTTTTTTCTATTAAAAATTAATTTTTCAAACTGAAAATTTGACGATTCCAATTTTGGTTCAAAAAATATTTCTTTTATTGAAAATTCAACTATTTGATTTAACATTCTTCTTTCCTGATCGAAAATTCATCTATTTGGCTGAGGTTTCACCCATTTTGTTAAAAAATTAGTTTTATTTTCGTTTAATTCAACTGGTTGAAAATTATTATTATTATTATTATTATTATTATTTTTTATGGTAGAAAAGTAATTTTTGTTGGTTTAAAATGAACTTTTTCGTTGAAAATTCATTTCTTTTGGTAGAAAATACATTTTGTTTGAAAATTCAACTATTTTTTTGAAAAATAAATTTAAAAACTGAAAAAAGTATCTATTTGGTTAAAAATTTGTTTTTTCTTTCGTTGAAAAATAATTTTTTTAACTAAAAATAAAATTATTTTAGTTCAGGTTCAAAATTTTTTTTATAAATAATTCAACTATTTGATTTAAAATGTTTATATATTAATTTAAAATTCATCTATTTGGGTGAGAATTTAACTATTTAGTTAAAAATTTGTTGTTTATTTTTTGTTGAAAATTAATTTTTCAAACTAAAAATAAAATTATTTTTGTTTTGATTCAAAATATATCTTTTTTTATTCAAAATTCAACCATTTAATTTAAAATTCAACTTTCTTGATTGAAAATTCATCTAATTGGTTGAGGACTTAACTATTTTGTTGAAGGTTCGTTTTTTTGTTTGAAAATTAATTAATTTTGGTTATGTGCAAATTTAACTATTCCATTTTTGGTTGAAAATTGATCGTTTTTAATTGAAAATTCAACTGTTTGGTTCAAAATTCGTGTATTTTGTTGAAAAATCGTCTTCTTTGGTAGAAAATTAATCTTTTATTTAAAAATTAAACTGCTTTGTTCAAAATTCATTTTAGTAGATGAAGATTCATCTTTTTGGTTGATAATTTAAATATTTGATTTTAAATTCTTTTTTTTTTGCAAACTAATTTTTTAAACTGAAAATTTAACTTCTTAATTTTTAGTTGAAAATTCAATTTCTTGATTGAAAGTTGAAATATTTTGAAACAAAATTATTTTATTGGTTAAATATTTAACTATTTTGTTGAAGATTCGGATTTTAGTTGAAAAATAATTTTTTGATAAGAAAATTTAACTTTTCCATTTCTGCTTGTAAATTTTTCGTTTATTAGTTGAAAATTCAACTATTTCGTAGAAAATTTTTTTTTTTTTTAATTGAAAATTCGTCTTTTTGGTTAGAAAATTGATCTTGTAAGATGACATTTAATTTTGTTGGTTGAGGGTTCAACTATTTGGTTAAAAATTCGTTTTTTTTTGTTGAAAATTAATTTTTCCATCTGCAAATTTAACTATTCCATTATTGGTTGAAAATTGATCGGTTTTAGTTAAAAATTGATGTATTTTATTGAAAAATCGTCTTCTTTTGTAGAAAATTAATTTTTCTTTGATATTAACTTTCTTGAAAAATAATTTTATTAGTTGAAGATTCATCCTTTTGGTCGATAATTTAATTATTTTGATTGGAAATTTGTTGTTGTTCTAAATTAATTGTTTAAACTGCATATTTAACTACTTCATTTTTATTTGAAAATATAACTGTTTGATTGAAAGTTGAAATACTTTTAAAAAAATTATTTTATTTTTGTTGAAAATTCGTTTTTTTGCTTGAAAATTAATTATTTATCTGAAAATTTAACTATTTCATTTCTGGTTCTCAATATATCGCTCATAAGTTGAAAGTTCTTTTTTTTTAAATTGAAAATTTGTCTTTTTGGTTGAGGATTCAACTATTTTGTTGAAGATTCGTTTTTTGGTTGAAAATTAATTTTTGTGTTCTGAAAATTTAACTATTCCATTTTTTGTTGAAAATTGATTGTTTATTTTAAATTAAACTACTTGTTCGAAAGTTAAACTACTTTGTTAAAAATTCAATTTATTAGTTGAAGATTCATCTTTTTCTAAATTTTTTATTTATAAATTTATCGCTTATAAGTTGAAAGTTCTTTTTTTAAATTGAAAATTTATCTTTTTGGTTGAGGATTCAACTACTTTGTTGAAGATTCGTTTTTTTAGATGAAAATTAATTATTTATCTGAAAATTTAACTATTTCATTTCTGGTTTGAAATATATCGCTTATAAATTGAAAACTTCCTTTTTTTTATTGAAAATTTATCTTTTTGGTTGAGGATTCAACTATTTTGTTGAAGATTCGTTTTTTGGTTGAAAATTAATTTTTGTGTTCTGAAAATGCTTTTCCTGTATTTGACCTTGAAATGCCCTTAAACTTGACGCGGTGAATGTAAATGGACGTCGGATTTCGATTCAGCGACCCCAAAAACATATGTAAAAGGTTTTTGAAGTTTTTGGAGCGGCTTTTCCTGTGTTTGACCTTGAAATTACCTTGAAACTGAAGCGTTCGAGGTAAATGGATAAAGATAAATGGATGAAGTGGTCTTGTCAAATAGTCCTCACCTTTTTTTTTGTAAACCAGTGTTATTATTCCCAATTTAATTCTGCAGGGTGATCACAATTTTTGGCGCCCAACGTAGGGACACCTATCGTCTTAGATATACCCTCGAACCTATTGTACGTACCCGAAATTGTAAGTCCCCAACCCCATTCTGTCAAGGGATGAACACATATTTCTATCGTTTTCTCGGTAACTTCCAGGCCTTGCTACCATACCTATAATCTTTTTAACATCGTTTATACGCCTGAATATCTCTGCACCTATCTTTCCGACAGCAGTGAGTAAACTTTCAAGATACACGGAATCATAAATTTTTTTCTATCCTCCTTTTGTACAAGGCAATGTTGCATGTTGTTTTCTCATCATTCAATTCAAACACAATAATTTCTGTTTTATTCATACTAATCCTGAAACTCATACTCTTTATGCTGCTTTCTGGACTGATAAAAATTCTCTAAAAAACATCGATTCATTCTACCACAACAAACTTATCGTAACCAATTATAATCGAGACGTTCTTAAAAATTTGGTCATATATATAATACTAAAACAAATATCAAATTGTTTCGCTACACCAGTGTGGAGAAACAGAATGATAAAGTGCAAACAATTTAGAAGGACAGATAAGATAAAAAACAGCGTATATAATTTGAAACATTTTAAAGAATATCCAGTTATTATAATCGTATAAGAATCCTGCTTAAGCGGGTTTTCTTTATTTTACGAAAATGATCAACGCGATTGGAATTCTGTGTCTCGCATTAGTGACTTTCACTTATCCTGTTGGTAAGTATAGTAATATCTCTAATTTAAAATGTATTTTTTAATGAAGTATCACTAACTGATTCTACTAATTCAATTACAGAAAATATCAATATGCATACAATAATAATTTAAATATAAGCATTCTGTAGTAAGCCAGGCATAAAAGAATGAACATATGAAGATCGGGTCTTTTGTATGAAAAATTATTTCGATTTAGAATTCAATTATAATCTTTCAGAAAATAATTGGGAAGGATTATCGAATTGTTAAGGTCCAATTCGATTTTGTTTTCGACACACCTTATTCGATAAGGATCATTATGATATAAATGGATTCGAAATTTTTAAAATAACCGAAATTATGCAATACAAAATATTTATTGATTCAAGAAAAATAATTTGGTCAACTGATCAAAAGCTTGGTCCACTGAACCAATATTTTTCTGAAATCAACGAAATTTGTTCAACAAAAGGATTTCGTTGAATGGGTAATATTTTTTTTATTAAAACGACAAGAAGGAAATATTGTAAAACTTCTAAATAGGCTACATCACCTTCAGGAGCATCACGTTTTTACTTGTTATTGCTTCAATATGAAAATATAAGAATTATTTACACACTCAATCTATTTAATCTCACTTTATTCATCTAAAAATTTTTTCTTTGATGCTTGCACTCACAGCATTACCACGATATTCGATAAAAACCGAAACGTCCACTATTCTGTAATAAAAAATAAATCAAACAGAAAAGAAACATTTTAGGCTTAAAATATAGAAGCGATTTTTTCCTCACAAAAAAAAATGTGTGGATGAACAAGTGGGCTGAAAATTATTCGTTTATAAAAGTAAGCGTCAAGTTCTCCGGCCTAAAAAGAAACAATGAAAAATCATCCAATTCGAAAAAAGTGAAATTTATTCTTGAACTTCGCTTCGAACATCAAATATTACTTTTTTCAAAAAATGCTTATGGTGAATCGAATTGGCTTAAAAATTCATATGAAAATTATAAAAGAAAAACTTACGTCTTATTGATATTGAAAGAGTTACAAGTTGCTGAATTCAATGGTACACCCAAATAAGCCAAAAATATCACTCCCTCCCTCTCAGTAAATATTTGTCCCAATAGAAACTTTTCCCCTCCATAAATTACTATTCAGTTGAACTGCACTTTGCCGAAAGTTGAAATTTGATTCGAGGGCTTTGGTTTCTCAGGTACACTGAAAACAAATTTTGAATCAAAGAAAATTCCTTCGATTCAAGACACAATAAAATATTCGTTGGGTGAAATAGATTTGTTATTGAATGTAACGAGAAAAGGTTTTTTGACAGTAATGCATATTTATTGCAAGTTGAATTGTTATGATTTAGAACAATATATTCATTTTTATTTTTCTAAAAGTAAACAAAAAATATCAAGCATGGTCAGTACTTCGCAAGACCGATCACCACCAATCACCACATATTTTTAGATTATGAATATGGCAAACATTTTTTGCTAACTAATGGGCCTCAGAACCAATTTCTATTATGAGACCATAAGCTTTGCACTCATGTCAGTATTTGTCCTGAACTACTTGGTCAAACTAATCAATTTTACAAAAATATTTTTTCGAAAAAATCATGTATGAAGTTATTTAAAAACGTATTTCTTTATTTGAAGTAAAGGTGCATTTGACACGAATGATTGAGTTTTATTTATCAAAAGAAAGACATCTTCATAGTAAAGAAATTAATACTCAAGTCAAAAATTGCTTTTTTATTATCGCTTACAGTTATCTCAATATTTCTTTGATTGACAGAAATCCAAAATATTTTATTCACGCATTGATGGATTACTGATTTCAAATAGAGTGTTTTTGAATACAAAGGCTCAAAATCATTGAACTAAAGAAACATTTATTTGAATTTTAAAACTAGACTCGGAAAAACTAGGTTCTTAATTTCAAAGATATCAATTCCTGGAGTATATAATCTAACATTTTTAGGCTAAGAAATATTTCTCTTTTCCAAAGAAATGGCGCTTAACGAAATAATTTATTTGAATCAATACACGAATTTATTGCCATGAAAAGTATTAAGTACAATTAAGTAAATGGTTTTCTTGGCTCAGTGAAATAGAAAGGAAGAAATGTATTTCTCTGGATGCAAGAATTTTTTGGTCATAATTACCCTTATGTTCTTTCTCTTTGCAGAATTAGCTTATCCACATGACGAAATGGCAGTTCACGATTTTCCCATTGAAGTTTATAATGTTCGTCATTACGAACATATATTCAACAAAGGTGTCCATCGGAATTTAGAATCGCGCTTTTATTGGGTAGCCACAGATCAGCTTCACAAGTACATTACTGGAATTATCATTGAAGGACATTACTTGTGTCCATTAATCGCTGTCATAGACAAAACTATGGATCGCTGGGGTAGACCTAACATGGGAAAAGTTAAAATACGTATAGATGGCGAAATTGCCAACGTCACTGAACCAATAGAGAAAAATGATCCGCTGAATCATTTGTACGGCTCAAAAGAAATGCCACCACTCGTTTCCGCCCATATAAATCTATAATCAAACTTAAGAGCATACATGGGCAGTATTGACAGTAGAATGGCCAATTTTGCAAAACTAAAAAAAATGTTGGCAAATATAAATGTATAAACGCTTTTTGCGTACAATTCCTTGTGAAAATATATGTATCGTTTGTCATGAAAGGCCGTTCTGTAGGAAAGTAAAGAAAAAAATTGTCAGACGGAACCAAATTCTTATAGTTAATATTTTATTTTAATACAAAATTGTGTCGGAAAATATAAAAAAGACTGCCAAAAAACTTGTATTTATTGTTAAAAAATGTTGTGCTTCTGAAAGAAACAATTATTCTATTTTATTATTTATAAAAGATTTTAGAAACTTAAATTAAATTTTTTTTTTTAATTAAGGGATTGCATATCGAGGCAACTTTTTTCTTAAACTCACATAGTTAATTTCAGTATAATGATGAAAAATTAGGTCTCATACTTTGAATTAGGCGCGCAGTTAAATGTTATATTTAAAAGTTTACAATCTTAAGGTGATGCTTCTCAAGACGCTGGAAGTGCCAGTTCTTCCATAAGGAAGAAAAGTTCCAATAAGGGAAATACTACACCACAATTCTATGATAAAAATTATTATAATTTTTGCAGTATATTGTTATATAAAGAAATAGGCAGTAGGTGCAAAAATAAAACAACTCTTTAATTCATGCATCTCAAAATGTTCTGAACTACTGTGTTGTTATGCTACTTTTTCTTCAGAAATGCCTTCAAGAATCATATTTCCAGCCTTATAATATCTGCAATCATCTTTTCTGCTCATTTAGTATACACGGAGAAAAATAATAAGATCATTAAAATTTAAAAATAGGTTTATTTTCAAAAGCTTCTAAATATATATTTCTGCAGATTCTCCGTATGGTCCTGTGAGACAAAGGGATGGAGTATATATGAGGTAGATAGTATAATGAAGTTACTTGGAGACAGAATAGAAAAGAAAACATTACGAAAAACTAACGTGATACAGCAATTTTCTTCTCATAAACAAATAATATTTGGTCCACTCTTCAATCTTAAGTTTCCTAAAGTAAAAAGGCTCGTCTATCTTTGAGGAATAGACGATAGGTATGTTTATGGAATACTTTGCTTCTTAATATTGCTAACAGCGCGGTTGAGTTAATGTTACCTAAAAGAATCCACGTATTTTTTCGGAATACGTAATCATAATTCAAGGTTCTTTATAAAATTTCAATTTACTGACTTTTTAATCGTGCGAAATTCATAGCCTGATAATGATAAATTATAATTTCAAAGCGTGATTTGAATCAGTGATGTCGAACCGCTAGCTCCAAACGCTTCCCTTGACCAGCTATTTTTAACTTTCTCTTAGCTCCTCTCATATACTTTACTCGTCGAGAGAGTGGTTTGACGAGTCAATAGACTTTGGTTCTTGGTGGCTCTTGGGGTCGACATAATTTATTTAAGTGTTATGTCCTGAACGGATCCCATACTAAATGTACAAAAAATGTGTTTCCGTGTATTTTGTGTACATTTAGTACAAGTTATTTTGACCCTGCAATTAAAGGCAGATAAAGTACTTGACCGATAGCCATTTTCGCTTTCTCGTAGAGGAAGATTTGTGATGGTAACATAACTCATTATGACTGATCAGCACATACATTTGCTTCGTCATAGTGCGTACCCTCCGCCCATCATAATAATTAAAAATACGTATAGTTTAATCAATTCGTCAATCAATTCATAAAAAATGGAGAATTCGTGCATTTTTACCCACACTTTTTTGCATAGCAATCCCAAAAACTCTCTAGTAACGATTTTCATAGAAATCCGATGAATGATTGCATTTTTCAAACACTTGGTCGCAATTTTGGTTCTACATTTTGATCTCAAATTTGTTTATCAGTAACCCAAAAAATCTCATAAAAATTTTGTTAACATAAGGGAAACATGAAACTTCTGAACTTCCGGGTGGCTCAAAACTGTTGGAGTGTTACGCAAAATAATACAAATACATGTATAAAAGCTAACAAAACTCAAGTAGCTTAGTACCCTTGATAATGTAATATTTCTAGCTGGAAATGCTAAACTACTAAATAATATTCAAGAAATAAAAATAATGAAAAATGTGGATAAAAATTAGCATGGAAATTTATTTTCTGATTATACAAGCAATCCAATAGTATAGGCCAGGATTATTTTGTCCTTTCATACAGAATATTGTCACATTGAGTTGTGCTCACCAAACGTGTATAAGTTTAGGCTTGACAGACTGTTTATTTTTAAATCCATCCTACTCGGCTGGCTCATGAATCTCGGCATGAACAATGTGTTCTGGCCCAAATCTCCCGTAAAATCGACTATCTTGCCTGGACATTGGTTCAGTTACGTTGGCAATATTACCATCTATGCGTATTTTAACAATTCCTAACTCATTATGAAGATCCTGCCTTCTAGCCAATAATGGATTTAAAGATTCAGATAAGGGTATGAATAATCCAATTATGTACTTGTGATTCTCATCTGTTCCCATATCGTAAAATCCTGGTTCTAAATGCCAATGTATACTCGGACTGTATATATGTTGGTAATTATGAACATTATAAACCTGAATTGGATCAGGATGAATAGCGAATGCTCCATGTGGCCAAGCTGATTCTGAAAAAATATAAGGAGGAAATTGATCATTTCATTATTAAATTTCTTTCGGTGGTATTGTTTCGTTTTTTACTCGTATTTCGAACATGAAAAAATAAATAGAAAATAATTATCACAAGATATGCCAATTCTACTGCAAGACGTTTGCAATGTAAATTGTGCAGTCTTTTGCTAAACCAACTTAACGTTTTTGTTCAATCAATGGAAATTTTTACTTGTGCCAACAAAAACACTTATGAACATAAACAAAAATGTTCCCTCGGACCAAACCAACTAGTTTCTTAGATTAACTTAAGTTTTGATCAGACAAACCAACGGCAGACTTTAAGAAGCCCATTTTATAAGGGCTTGGCAGAGGGATTGGAGGTTCAGAATGGGACCTAAATCTCCTTTCTTCAGTGGTGTATGCAAGTGCAAGAGGCCTAGGTCCTGACAGAATCTTAACTACTTCCTGAGAGCTCCTCGTTAAAAGTAGAAGGGATATCTATGTCGGAAAGTATAGAAAACTGAAAGTCCAATTGTATAAAGGCGTAATTTACTCTATTCACAATAGTCGCTCCTGGGTAGGACTCGTTTGCGTTGCGAATCTACGATTGGTACTTTTCATGGAAGGTATACAATTTTTAGTTTTCTCGCTGCGACAGTTGCTAACAATATGTGTATGGTGTCAGATACGCATATACTGGCTATAGTGGTGCAGCATACACTTAGCAGTTCCAGTCGGCTTCAGTCCACCACTCAGCGGTAGCTTGTTGCGCCGGTCACGGACAACTGCTATGCCGTGTCAGCAGTGGTACCGCCGATCATGGTGAGGCTTGTTTATTTTCTATCTAGAGCGGCCCGGCAGATGGAAACATCGTTAATTTTGATTGTTATTGCAGTATGCATTCAAATTATCTCCCCTCTTTCCAACCACGAATGAGGCAAATGGAAAACAAAACAAGTAACCAGAGGAATGAATCTAGGCTGCCTGGAATAATGCACCTAATAATCTAAAGTTCATGTATTCGACACACAAATAGCATCAAACAAATTTCCGTATGAGCTTAACTCGAGGACTAATCTAACCCCAAGTTATTTTATTAGGAACATGCCCAGACTTTGCTACATTAATAACTTATCGCTAGATAAAGAAACCTTGTCAAATATTTAAATTTAGTTAAGAGTGTGCGTATGATCAAAGCCCGTCTTTTATGGTAACACATTTTTTTCTGCATATTGATTACACTGACATGAGTATATGATATAAGGGTAATGGTGAAAATACGAGCAAATTTAAAGTCAGAATTATATAATATTACTGAATTTTCATTTTATTTAATAAATACTTATTATAATCCTCTACAAAATGATCCGTTCCTTTTTTTTCTCTCCTTACTCTATGGAAGGATATGCTAATCTTCTCCTTTCTCTTGGACAGTATTCAAACTTGTCAAATAAAAAGAAGATATGGAAAAGAATAGTGAACCATTTATAAAAAGTAAGTGTTTTTCAATCAAACGAATGAAGTCTCACCAAATGTCGCAAAACAGAATTAAAGTTCATGATCTGCAACGAACAGGGACGAAATCTCTAAAGGCTCAAATGGAACTCAAAGTGGAAGCGAAACTGACTCAAAATTTTACTTCAAACATTAATGAAATTGAAATTCAGACGACATGATGTTACTTGTTCGAAAGCTGCTGATAAAAAAGTGCAAAAAAGTGACCTGTTTATCCTCCTTGACGACGTTAGCAACCGGATGAGCTTTTCCTTATTTTCTGGTTTGTCAAATTTTGTTGCGTTCCACCAGATCTAAATTAAACTGCAGGGTTGTATTCTCAAAGCTGGTGACTCCAAATCAATACAAGTAATCTTCTGAATGAATTCGTTGCATCAAAGTTCATTGATATAGTTTGAACGTGTGTCGAGAACATCAGCAAATGTACCAGTAGCATTTCAAAATTATTATAAAATTTAGTAATCAGAATTCATATAGGTTCTCAGAAAAGACATCTAAAGTTTTCTAAACTCTAAATTTTCTGAAGGTTAAGGCTCAAAAACAGGATTGACATGAAATAGAAGAAAATTCAAACCCAGAGCTAATTCTTATGAAAGTAAAGGATCTAAATTAATGGTTGGCTAAGTTTCGAAGTACCGCGTAGCTTTCGAAATCACGATAGTTAAATTACCGGTTACCCAATTGAAATAATAATTCAATCAAAATGAAAATATTTAAAAATAGTGTTCAAAATTTAGGTCGTGAAAAAACCTAGAAAAAGTAATCCGCTCATTTCTCGGTGATCCCTAATAAAAGTAGTGATCAGAAAACCGAATTGAATAGGATCTCGAGAATCGTATATTCCTCTCTAATTATTTCCAGAATTAGTATTAACATAATAAAACGGAAGGGTTCTGCATATGGAAGACGCGATTTTTGTATATTTATTCATAATCTCTAAAATTTACATTGCAAATGGGTTGCCGAGAAATCGTTTGGTGTTGTAATAGAATTTTGTTATTAAAAAAAGTACTTAATAGACTAGTCGACACACAAACTTAAAATTTTGGTTATATTTACCGGAAGGATTAGTCAAAACCACTATGGTGAAACACAGACTTCCAATCACGGTCCTCATTTTTTTGCTTGAAATAAAGGTATCTCATGTATGAATGCTTGCTATGAGATTGTTTTTAATTAATATTCTTTGAAGTGTTTCCATGTATATATACTAGTCGTTATCTCATTTGTCTGTTTGAATTATTTATATTCCCTAACTCTGTTTCTTCCACACTGAAGTAGCAAAACTGCTTCATATTTATGACATTATTCTGTACGATTTATCGAAAAAACTTACAAAGTACGCAACTGAAGGATTAGTTTTAGACGTCCAGAAACGAAAATTTTTTGAATAATCAATGTTTTCATGAACAGCTTGAAGAAGAAAATGGCAAGTTTACCCATTCTGAATTCAATAAAAAAAGAAGTCTAATATTTTCAATTTAATATTTTTATTTGTATTAATCAAAGTTAAAATATTTTATTCCACCTCCGTTTGATCATTTTATTTGTCAAATTTTAATTAGAATTATTTTTGACAAAAACAGGAATAGTAAAAAAAATGTTGTATAGAACAAAATGGTCAAAAAAATCTAAGGAGTGTGCAAATGTGTATTTTTTAAAACGAACTGTCACTTCTCGAGAAAATATTTGAAATTGGTCTACTTCAGGAAGGAAATACTATACTTTAAGGTGGTAATTTTTGGAAGTCAGGGCTAAAAAACAAATTGCCTGCAAAAAGTAAAAAGCGAAGATATTTTCAAAGCTCATCAACAGATTTTTTCGAATTTAGGCTCAAAATAGTCAGCAGGCATGTCTACAAAGAATCAGCAAAAACCGGTATGGGCAAGCTCCTTACAGTGAAACTCAGTTCCATGAAAAAAGCCAACATTCTTTTAAAAATAGTTTTATTCCATTGGACATTGCTTACATTCTAATACCTGATGTTTAAGGATCATGTGCCAATAAGCTTCTGCATTATCTATGGAAATAGAAAATTAGTATTAGGTTCAAGACATTATTTTGAAGACTTGCAAATAAAATTGAAAACTTTTGCACTTCTTATGATTTTGAAATTGTTGTTTGATTATTTTCTTCGGGACAGTCAATTTCATTGTTTATTTTAAATTTTACCAACCAGAAAAACTGATCAAAACAACCAGATAATGTTCAACCCAAAGTTTCTAATAATTTTAACTAGAGTTAAAAGAGAACTATAATAATAAACATCTGATAATAAACATTCTATTCTGAATAAAATAACCACAATTCTGGTTGTTTTAACCAGAATGTATGTTAAGTGTGATACAAATTTATCTCAGGTCATACGCCTATTGAGTCTTTCTTCGCAATCGGGATTCGCGATAAGCATTACAAATATAGATACAAGATTATAAGCGTACAGTACCTTAGTACCGTTTATAATGCAATATTTCACGGAAAAGATTTTTGACTACTAAAGATTTATTCAAGGAATAAAGATGATAAAAATAATTAAAAATTTGAATACATGATAAGCATTACAATTTTGATTTCTCAGTACACAAGAACCGTTTTTCAAGAAATTTCTTTTTTAATTTATGAAATAGGCTACCGGACTGCTGGACCATGTACTTCCGCCAAAACAATATGTCCTGGTCCGAAACGTTCAAGGAAATGACGATCAGGTCTAGAATTTGGTACAGTCACGTTGGCAATGTTGCCATCTATACGAATTTTGACACATCCCATCTCGTTGCCAAGATCTGCTCTAGGAGCCAATAATGGATACAACTTTCCTAATATGTGAATGTATAATCCAATGATGAAATCATTCCGGTCATCTGTTCCCATATAGTACAAGCCTGGTGGTAAATGGCGACGTGCACCTGGACAATCTCGACGTATTACAATTTCGTAATCATGAACATTGTGAACTTGTAAAGGAAGAGGATATATTGCGCTTTCCTTGTGTCGATTATATAATTCTGCACAAAGAGAGCACACGTAGAAAATTAATTATTATATAAGTCAACGGATTCATTTAATGAATCATAATTTATAATTTACAAATAAAAAATATGCTATTAGAGGAAGAAAATAAAATTAGTCTGCGCAGAGATAAAAAAAGCGTCATCTCAAATACGTAAGCGGCATTTGTCTCTGACAATTTCTTATACTTGCTTATCAAACTCAATTGGCTAATTTGTGAACATATCAATTATTAACTAAATGTTTGTAGTTTTCGAGCTAACCCTGGGTCCGAATCAAATTAAATTAAAATATGCTCGTACATGAAAGTTTCTGATTGAATATGGTTCCCTGGCATCCCATGAAAGTTTTTAATGCCATTTTTTTGTAATTTATGCTATGTCCATTTTTTTTTGCATTTCACCCACATTTTATTTTTCCATTGTCAAGCTATTCTGAATTTTTAATTTGTTATGGCATTTTTCACGTTTAAAAGAAGAATAATTATCCGTATCAGAAAACGGCCAAAGGAAATTTCGTGGAACTGCCTAGAAGTAATAATTGTGTACCTGAACTATTTATGTATCGTACCTAGTGTGGTTTCGTGGGAAAGATGAATTTTTAGTGTTCCAATTTTTATCTTTTATTGCTAAACCCATAAATGTTGGCTGTAAAAGGCTGGCTGGTTATCGCGTCATCAGGCTAAAAACCAAATAATAATTCACACAAGCCTAATACCTTTCATCATAAATGATCAGAATGTCAAACTCTAATTTCACGTTTAAACTATGGGTGCTCTCAAAGAATTGTTAACGACAGTTTTTTAGGTCTTTTAAAGGCGAGAAATTTTGCTCCTGGACCTTTCATCGTGTTTGGCGTTGTTTAGCTATAAATTTGAATTTCTGATTTTATCATGACATTTTCGACGTTTCAAACAAAAACAATTATCATTATCAAAAAAGGTCTAAGGCAATTTTTTTAGAAATTCCGAAAAGTAATAATTTTAGTTTTGGACTATTTATCGTATCCAGAGTGGTTTCGTGGAAAAGTTTAATTTTTAATTTTCCCATATTTATGTTTAATAACTAAACCCATAGTTATTGGCGTAGAAGGCTGACTAACGAACTTGACACAAATCTAATACTTTCCATAATTATGCGTCCATTTCTTAAATTCGGATCAAGAAATAGGATGGTCTTAGGAAGTGACTAACTTCACAAGAAATTAGGTTAGAAAGATATATAAAAAACGGTTGGAAAGATTCTTAAATTTCTAGTTGATTGGGTATTACTTAAAGCTTTTTTGATCAATTGGGCCAAGGTAGCATGTGTAAAAGATTGATCTCTTTCCGGGTTTTGAACAATTTTCGACTCTCAGATTACGCTCAGAAGAATTTCTCTGGTAATAAAATTTCACTAAATTATAGATTCAGAGAACACTGTGCATTGCGTTGACAGAAAAAGAGTCACCTCAATTTAAACGATATTAAATAGGAAATAAAAATACTGCAGTTGAAAATACGCTTAAAATTGCAGATTTGGTCGTATTTACCAATAGGATTAGTGAAAAACGCCAACGTGAAATACAGAATTCCAATATCTGTCCTCATCTTTCTTAAATAAAGAAAATTCACTAATGCAGTTTTTCGGTAGAATTGTAATCACTAATCAATTAATATTCTTCAAAATGATTAAATGTCCATATAATATGCGATATCTCATTTGTTTCTCCGACAATTTAGAGTACAATTTAGAGAATAATATGCCAATTAGACAACGGTGATAACAATTATGATCATTATTTGTTGAAGAATATGATAACATTTTATCTTTTTAACAAAAGAAGGAAAGGTACTTTCATGTATTTGCAAAAGAGTTTAAATATGTTTTTTTACGACATAGTATAACCAATTCACACCTTCACAGAGTAAAATAAATTCATTGGTTTAAAACGAAGATAAACACAATCTGCTTACTTTATTATTAATTGTTGAAATAATTCTTCACTGTAGAAATGTAACATTTGTATCGAATAATCCAGAAAATTGTATTTTGGTAAATTTTTCAACAAATTTCATTAACTCCTTTTATCTTGACACTTTGTACTACTAACCCATAATTTTTTAAACAATGTCCATATGTTTGAAGTGTCAACATAAAAGGTGCTAATGAAATTCGTTGCAAAAATACGAAACAATACTACACTGTTAAAAATGTTTGCAACTTTAATATAGATTTACTATACATTTGTATATTAAATCTAAAAACTCCGTCTATGAAATATTAATTAAGAGGCTGCATATTAAATTTCATATACATGTATATTGATCAACTTTTAGAAAAGTCAGGTAATTTCACTTTCAACAAATTAAAAATAATTATGGCAGTAATTTTTAATTCTAGATGATGAAGCATAATATTTTTCTTCAGTTTTAAATATTTGACCAGATTTGGCTGCATTGAAGAACTTTCAACTTTCACGCACTGTGTTTTACTATACATGTATAATAATTCTACAAGATGATGGTATATTAAATTTACTACACATATATGCATATTGCTTCCATTACATTCATAGTAAAATCGCTATAGAAATTTCTAACAATGTACACTTTTCTACATTATTTAAGTCAAAAGTTACGCTCGCAAGTTTGAGCACGACTAGGATGCGTGTACGCCGGATCAGGCGTTTTGCGCTGGGAATTTTCAAATTTTCTATTCAATGTTTGAAATTTTTTACTCAGAAATATCCCAGAAAGTTAGTTTCATACGAATCGGATAATATTTTAAACTGCTGGTTCGCCATTTAACTTTCTAATTTTTAATGCAATATTTGAAATTTGTGACTCACAAAAAGCCTTTGAGAATGAGTTTTATACAAAATGTATAAAAAAATTTGCTTATCATTATCAAAAAACGTTTTGATGTATAAACTACCCAATTTTGAAAATCGTGTTTTATAAAGCTAGCAAGCGGATTTGGTACTAACGCGTGCTCCGAAACTATGAATATATTCCAATCTCATAGCGGAGCACGTGTGGTTAAAAGACATATATTGGTATTTATTTAAGAAAAGTTCCTAGGGCTAAATAGCCCTATAAGGAGCAGGTGATACATATTACAATTAAAATGCGACGACGATCAATTTGACGATTGAAATCAAAAATAGGTATTGAACAAGAGTAAAGAAATAAACTATAATACAGATAATTGGGTGCAGGTTATCAACAGAAGGATACTATAAATATATATACGCAAATATACCTACTTAAAAGTAAAAACGCATTTATACACACACCAATATATATATATAATTGAAAGTTTGTCATAAGGACAACCGCAGGATTTCGCCGGGAGCAGGTACTAATCTTAAAAATTGCACTTGCTCCCAGCGAAATGAGTGAGGTTCTCGATTCGACTCTATGTTCGGGTGCACTGAGGAGCGGGGTAGTAGACTGGAGAGTGTCCGTTGAGGAGTTTCTCTCGGACCACAAATATATCATGTTTCGATTAAGCCTAGGAAAACCGGTGGTTTCTAAGGTCAGAAACCCTAGAAATACACTTTGGGACTCGTATAAAGAAAAACTCAAAGGCAGGCTTGCGCAATTTCCCACAAGCTGTGGTACCATTCATGAGTTGGATCACGCCGCGCATTTTCTGCGAAGGGCTCTGACTACATCATATAAGAACAATTGCCCTACAAGCACAAATAAGTCTAGGAAGGGAGCAGAATGGTGGAATACATACCTAGAGAGACTCCGTAAAAAGACAAGAATATTGTGCAATAGCTCAAATAAAAATAAATTGCCTTCGGACTGGGACATCTATAAGACGGCCCAGTCTGAATACAAGAAGAATATAAGAAAATATCAGCGGAAAGATTTGAGGGGCTTCTGCGAGGAATTTGAAGGCATTCCGAAAACAGCGAAGCTGCACAAGATACTAGTGAAAGATCCGGTTTTCAACGAATCTGATCCGATCAAGAGGAGGAAGGCTGGGGCCAAGAGGTGGCGAGGGCCAACTGGAATTTCGCCTCTGAGGTCGCTGATTATAAGAAGGTGGAATAAACCGTGGGGTCCTTCTGTCCTTTGAAATCACCAGGAGCGGATGGCATTTATTCAGCGCTTTCACAAAAAGGCATGGCTTTGGTCGTCCCTCCTCTGACGAAATTATTTAGAGCAAGAATAGCCCTTAATTACGAGCTATCGACATGGAAGGATGGCAGAGTGGCCCTTATACCCAAACCTTGGAGGGAGGGTTACACTGTTGCAAAATATTTCCGATCAATCAGCCTAACGTCTTTTATCCTAAAGACGTTGGAGAGGCTGATCGGGGGATACATTAGGGATGAGGTGCTCTTGGCCACCCTGCTGCATAGAGGGCAGCATGCTTTTCAGTCAGGCTGTTTGCTAGAAACTGCACTTCATGCTGTTTTGGAATAACTGGAGCAGCAGTTGGAACAAACAGGGTATGCTGTAGGGGTTTTCTTGTATATACTCCTCCAGAAGTCATCTATAGAGAGGCTCTGAACTGTGGCGTGCCGGACCAGCTTGTACGCTGGGCAGGAAGCATGCTACGTCGGAGAAGACACTAAACCAGATGGGATGATGGCCTCGTAGAGGGAATAACTCCGCGAAGATGCCAACAGGGGGGAATTCTGTCATCCCTTCTGTGGTGCATTGTTGTGGACGGCCTCCTTTGAAGGCTAAATAAAGAGGGGTTTTGTACTCAGGGATATGCGAATGACTTCAAAATCCTAGTCAGAGAGGCTTATCTGGAGACGCTGATGGATCTTATGAGGTCGGCGCTGTGCATTGTAGAGCTCTAGTGCGATAGCTCAGGGCTCCCGGTAAATCCTGAAAAGATCAGCCTGTTCATTTTCACGAAAAATTATGAAATTCCAAAATTTGACGCTCCTGTATTCTGCGGTGGGAAGCTGACGTTTTCAGATTCGGTTAGATATCTGGGAGTTATCCTAGATAGCAAACTGAACCGCGCAAAGCACGTGGAGACCCAATGCAGGAAGTTCCTCATGACTTTTTGAATGTGCAGGAGAGCCTTTGGGTTGACGTGGGGACTGGGGCCACGGGTGAAACTCAAAACAAAGCAGGGCAGGCTGGGAAGATTACAAACGCGATCATTTCGGGGTTTGACTACAGCAATGACGACTTTGCCCACAGCAGCGATAGGATTCATGATCTGTGAAGAACCCCTACATGTTGAGATAACAGCTACAGCGGTACACGCGATGGGCCGCCTGGCAAGAGAAAATAGATGGACTCTGGGAACTAGGCACACTAGGCTCCAGAGTGATATCAGTGCATTGCCGATTCTACAGATGAGGCAAGATAAAATAACAAAACGCTTCCAGTTTGGCAAAGCTTTTCACGTCTGTATCCCAAGCAGGGATCTACGAACAGCAAATGGTAAGCCGCTCTTCCAAAAGGAAATCTGATATACAGATGGCTCCAGGGGTGAGGAACAGTCAGGAGCAGGAGTTTATGACAGCAAGAGAGTCAAAAGGATAGGAATACCACTTGATCGACATGCTACTGTCTTTCAGCCGGATGTACTGGCCGTCCTTCGCTGTGCTGAAACACTAATAGAAGGAAACGCTGCTGGCAGACAGATTACGATCTGTTCCAACAGCCAAGCGACACAAACTGCAATAGGGAAACCAGACATAATATCAGAACTGGTATGGGAATGCAGAAAGGCATTAAACCAACTTGCAGAAAGGAGCAATGTGGCCTTGATATGGGTCCCTGGTCACACAGTGATCAAGGACAACGAAAAGGTGGACCAGTTGGCAAAACATGGAATACTACTACAAAAAATACTAAAAACTAGCAGTATTGCTGTATCGGTTCGGGCATCAAAAGTTGGATCCGAACAAAACAACGGGAATACTGGGAACAGACCCAGGGTTGCGGTCAGACGAAATCCATCTTGGGTTATACCCATAGGATGGACAGAGCCAGAGAAGTCCTGGGTTTACCCAAGAAAGATATAAGGACAGTGGTACAGATCCTAACTGGACACAACCACCTAAACTATCATATGCACAAAATCGGGTATAACCCCACGACAGAGTGCAGGAGATGCGGCAGGGATGATGAAACATTCCTGCATGTACTATGTCAGTGCGCAGCATTAGCTGCACTCAGGCAACAGACCCTCGGGGCCCATTTTATGAGTCTAGAGGAACTTACAACACGATCAGTAGTAGACATATTAGGCTTCGCCAAGAGGTCTCGGGTCGACTGCTGAGAGCGAATAAGTAAGGCTGAGGCGCAATAGGTTATATAGCTTGAGCGCCAGAGGAGCTGTCCATGGGCTCCTCGCCCGTCCTAAAACTAACTAACTAACTAACTTCATAATAAAAAATATTATTTCCATATCTGAAAAGTTCCAATTGTTATTAAACTGCGAAGTGGGGACCTCTTAAGAAGTTCCTGTGTTGAACGGCCTACCTTACCGACCTCAATTTCGTCAATTTTCGGAATATTTTTCTGAATCTGAGAACTTTTTTTGTGAATAAAATATCGGGTTGAAACTTTGGAATACGTATGAGAAGACAATAAACTACGTTTACGTACTTTATTCGAGGAGGAATTTTGCAAAAAATTATTTTCGACGAAATTAAAACTGGGTGCATTTTTTGCAATTTTTTTAACCTTTTGAGAAATGCAAGAGCCGACAGTAAAGTACGTCTATGTGAATGATTTGAGTATAAAAGATGCAAAAAGAAAAATTCCAACTAAATGTCAACTCCAATTGCCAGTTCGGTCGGTATACGCGATGGTCATGAAAATGCGAAGTCTGGCGGCCACTAAACATCTGAAAAATGTGGGGTCCACGATTTCAAAGATTGATGATGCGGTGTTCTTACAATAATATTTTTTAGAAGTTGTGTACCGCATAAAAGTTGAGTGAAATATGTTGTTTCAATGTTGAATTACGTAAGTATTGAAATCGTAACATGCACTGGCAAAGTTTTTTTGTATATTTCGTTACAGAACCAACAATAACTACACTTGACTTGCTTTTAAAATTAGTTCCCAATATTTTTGTATTACAACACTAAAACTCCTGAAACTGGATTACTTTACTCCAAAAAAATAATTGACAACAGTAATGTTAATAATTGTAGACAATATATGAATATTGTAAGTCTTTCAAATACGACACAAGAACCTAACCTATGAGCATTTTCACAAGAATCTTTTTTTGCTATACTCTGCCAACGCATTGTACAATCTGAATACTTATTATACCCTTATTATAATGTAGAATTGAAACAATATATTTCATCAGCTTCTATGCGTGACACCACTTTTAATGAATTATGTTAAATTATAAGTCTCCAGAATGCGAGTTACATATTTTTCCCTGAAGAATAATATGGGAATGGATTGAAAAAATTTAGAATATGCATTGTCAACCAAATAGTTGAATTTTCAAGTCTAAAAAGATGATTTTTTTAGACGGCAGGCAAATTTTCAATCCGAAAAGTTGAATTTTCGGCAAAAAAGTTCATGTTCAGCCAAAAGAGATGAATTTTAAACTAAGATATATGACTTCTCTGCAATAAAAGGTGAACTTTCAATGCACAAGAACAAATTTCCCACAAAGCAGTTGAATTTTCGAACAGCTAAGATCAATTTGACAACATAGTTGAATTTTCAACAAAATATTTGAATTTTTTGCAATAAGACAAATTTTCAGTAAATTCATAAATTTTCAACCAAATGGTTGAATTTTTGAATAAAAAAGTGGTTGAAAGCCAAGAATAAAACAGTTCAATTTTCACATAAAAAATTTGTTCTCAATAATAAAAAAATGAATGATGAACCAGTTGGATTCAACGAAAAAAGACGAATATCAAACAAAATAGTTGATAAAATAATTGTTATAAAATCCATTTCAAAACAAGCACATTGTACACGTGAAATCGCAGAATCTCAAGGAGACAAAATATGCTGTTTTTCGAGAAAACTGGGCGATACGTATTATTCCGTTTTCCAAAACTACCCCTATCATAGCACATTTAAAGAAAACCATCTCCGATGTCTTCAACTAAGACCTCAAAAAAATTAAAAAATGATAATAATTACAACAATATTCAAGCAATATTCTTTTTGCCGCAGTAATATTCACAACCTCCAAAACTACCCCTACCACATTTAACGAACTCCGTCTGAACTGCCTTCATCTAAAATCGCCAAAAAGAATTTTAGTGAATAAAAGTAACAAGAAACGCATTTACAAGACTGTAGTGAATGTCCTTATAACCACAGAAATATCCAACAACCTTGAAGAACTACCCCTACCACATTCAACGAAACCCGTCTCAGTTGCCTTTATCTAAAATCGCCAGCAAAATTTTAAATGAATAAAAATCACAAGAAACGCATTTCTAAGACCGTAGTAAACGTCCTTATAACCACAGAAATATCCAACAATTGTTTGGTGATTTTAGATGAAGGCAGTCGAGACGGGGTTCTTTAAATGTGGTAGGGGTAGTTTTTTGTCGCTGTGAATATTACTGCGGCAAAAAGAATATTACTTATAGTCTTGGAAATGTGTTTGTTGTAATTATTATTATTTTTTAATTTTTTTTTTGGTTTTAGTTGAAGGCATCGGAGACGGGTTTCTTTAAATGTGATATGATAAGGGTAGTTTTGGAAATCGGAATAATACGTATCGCCCAGTTTTCTCGAAAAACAGCATATTTCGTCTCCTTGAGATTCTGCGATTTCACGTGTACAATGTGCTTGATTTGAAATGGATTTTATAACAATTATTTTATCAACTATTTTGTTTAATATTCGTCTTTTTTCGTTGAATCCAACTGGTTGATCATTCATTTTTTATTATTGAGAACAAATTTTTTATGTGAAAATTTAACTGTTTTATTGTTGGCTTTAAACCACTTTTTTATTTGAAAATTCAACCATTTGGTTGAAAATTCATAAATTTACTGAAAATATGTCTTATGGTAAAAAATGCAAATATTTTGTTGAAAATTCCACTATTTTGTCAAATTGATCTTAGCTGTTCGAAAATTTAACTGCTTTGTGGAAAATTTGTTCTTGTGGATTGAAAGTTCACCTTTTATTGCAGAGATGTCCTATATCTTAGTTTAAAATTCATCTCTTTTGGCTGAAGATGAACTTTTTTGTCGAATTTTCAAATTTTCGGGTTGAAAATTTACCTGCCGTCTAAAGAAATTATCTTTTTAGACTTGAAAATTCAACTTTTTGGTTGACAATGCATATTCTAAATTTTTTCACTCCATTCCCATATTATTCTTCAGGGCAAAATATGTAACTCGAATTCGGGAGAGTTATAATTGAACATAATTCATTAAAAGTGGTGTCACGCATAGAAGCTGATGAAATATATTATTTCAATTCTAAATTATAATAACGGTAAAACTAGTATTTAGATCGTACAATGCGTTGGCAGAGTATAGCAAAACAAGATTGTTGTGAAAATGCTCATAGGTTAGGTTCTTGCTGGACACAAATGTTAAAAAATATTATTGTAAGAACACCGCATCATCAGTCTTTGACATCGTGGACTTTGATATCGTGGATTTCAGATGTAGACGAGCCAGCTGGTAGAGCTTCGTTGAGTGGCCGCCAGACTTCTCATTTTCATGCCCATCGCCAATACCGACCGAACTGGCAATTGGAGTTGACATTTAGTTGGAATTTTTCTTTTTGCATCTTTTATACTCAAATTATGTACATAAACGTACTTTACTGTCGACTCTTGTATTTCTCAAAGTTTGGTGCCGATATTTCACTTATAAGAAAAGTTCTAAGGTTCAAAAAATTGCAAAAAATTCAACCAGTTTTAATTTCGTCAAAAATAATTTTTTGCGAAATTCCTCCTCGAATAAAGTACGTAAACGTAGTTTATTGTCTTCTGATACATTTAACAAAGTTTCAGCCCGATATTTTCTTTAGAAAAAAAGTTCTTAGGTTCAGAAAAAAATTCAGAAAATTGAAAAAGTGAGGCCGGTAAGGTAGGTATTTATGCGTGTCACATGCCCTTAAGATTGTAAAAAATACGCTTTTTGAAAGTCTTGAAACCTTTCAAGACAATGAACAAAAAAGCTTAAGATTTCTATGAAGATTTAAAACGTTTTTTTTTTTATTTTGAAAAACGAATTTCAAGAGAAAATGGGAAAATATTACAAATCATTTTAAATGAACGGAATCGGATACGGATCTTTCTTCGGTACCTCATTAACCCTTCGAAAATCGATACACAGACGGTAGTTCCCGTCCAGCTTGCGGGCTTTTACCACCGGGCTGAACCATTCACTGCTTGAAGGCTTAAGCTAATTTTGTTCAATTAATAAGTTCGCTTCTGCTGTCAGCGCGTCAGTCACTTAAGTGACATAGGACGATTTCTCTGATGAACAGGCGGGATTCCTTGCGTGTCGATTAGGTGCTCGACAAATTTTGCGGCGGGTAACTGATCGGGTTTCGGTTTTACTATACCCTTCAAAAACTGGTCTAAGTTAACTTTTTCCGCTTCATCCAGCAAGGCGATGCCTTTGCAAGTGTCGATATCATTCTCGCCCACGGTACCAAACGCAAACGTAAGTCGCAAACGCAAAACTGTACATTTACAGTTTTTTATAATCTCTCGAGGGAATTCTATAAGCCCGTATTTTCAATTCTTTGATTACTCATTACTGTTTATTATTATTCGACGGTCGCTCAAACTCTAAATCGCATCAGACTTCCCTCTCTATCCAGGAATCGTATAATAGTTACCTAAAATTTACGCCATTATTTTCTTCCGTGTAGTAAAAACAAATCAAGAACATTTTGACGGAATGTGTGGTTTATTCTTACATAAATAGATGGCCCTCATTCTGGCGACGGTCGGAAGCAGTCGAAATAAAAGCCCTAGGCATGGAGGGGTTTATTTATGACAACAGGCCGCACCTCTCGAGGCTCCTGTCAGATGCCCGTTCATAATCTTTTCTCCATTTTGTAGGTTAATTGGGCGTGACTTAAATGAATTTGGGCTTGGCATGCAATACCACCAGTATGTATGCATTTGGGTAATTGAACAAAATTATTTTTTTATCTGAAAACAAGCTTATCGTATCTAAAAATGGGCAAAGTGAAAACAATTTTCCAGATTTAATCTTCATCTGTTACTGAAATTTCATTATCTTGAAATAAAAAATTATTTGTTAATACACGAGGAAAATAATTAAAAACCAGTTACACGATTTTTTTGTTGAGAAATAATATTAACTTTAATAGTAAGTATGTTACACTGTAGTCGACAACAGCTTTTTATTGCTATTAAAATAGTTACAAACTGTTCAAATAGGTATATTTCTAATAACCATTTATCGCTTATTTTTATACTTGAAAAATAAAAATCCTACTTGACATAAACAAATACTTAACCTCTAAATATAAAGGTAAAAAAAGATTGGGCTTTTTCAAAGAAATTAGATTAACATTTTTTTCAATATTATTCCCACTCTAAGCTGCTAAAGGGAAAAACCTACGCTTTCTTTCGAGATAACAAAAATGATAAAAAATTGCTTTTCAAAAAGTAAATTTTGTTCTGCGCCTTAATTCCTAAAGGTTAAATATTCAATTTATAAAAAATGCTTATACCTAATAGAGAAGGCGTGACAATACCTGTTGAGAATGCACTGGACAAAAAAATATTACGCAGAATATTACGAACTCCACCTGCACCTAATTTAAGAAGAAAACACCGATGAAGGTTTTTACACAAGTAGAACTTAAACTTGTAACGTTTTCAAAAATACTTCAAATTTCGTAGAGTTCTGATGCTTTAAACGCTTCGAATTTTTGATCAGAATTTAATACCTGAATCTTAATGACCTGTATGCATTTTTACTAGCCGGAAAAAGAATAGAAACTTGTTTATCTTGTTGGAGTTTTTTCGCAGTTTTTATATTTAGAATTTGACTGCTAAGAAGAAACTTTTCGTGCGCATATTGCGTAAAGCATAATTGCTAGTTCATAATAAAATTAAACAATAAGTTTGTGGCCGTACTATATTACACCAACTTAGATTAAAAATTAGTTTTAGATGCTAAATCTGCTTTAAAAAAATCTTTTTTTTAAAGAAATAATTTTCTGGGCTTAAAATAAGAAGATTACGAAAACTATTTATCAAACTTTACACAGTAATTTCTTGGAATCAAAAATATATATATTTTTAATCAACGAAAAATGATATCAACCAAAAAAAAAATTCTAATTCAAAGAAGAACTTAAAGCTTGGTAATTTAAAATAAAACAAATTTGTAAATTTGTATTGATGCAAAACAGTTTAAGGCACAATTTGTTTCTTTTTTTGTGCAAAATAATAGAAAAAAACTCTGAACTTTGAAAACTCAATAAACAAAGAACCACAAATTTGAAAAAGTTAAATTTATTTTTCACCCTTCTGCTCGGTAAATATGTGTCCCAACAACAACATTTTTTCTTTATAGACTAACATCCAATTTCAATAGAACTAAACTTTGCCCAACTGTAAGTTCGATCGGGTCGGATCGACCTGGTACGAAAGACCTTTTCAGAAATTTCTAGTGATATTACATGTTAAAAAAATGTATTTTCAATAAAATACGTTCAATTAATTTAAACTTAGGTATAGTCGGTTTAGCGAGGAGACAACATCTGACTCCTGCACAAAATCTATCAAATACAATTTCTCTGTATAAGTTTGATTTTAAGAGTACTTTAGGGTTCCTGCTATCATTTCCTGAAGAATTAATGTTCCGATCAATGGAACTCTTAAACAATCATTAAACAAAACTTCTCCGAAGAGGGTGAATTATATACACTAGCGGCAAATATCGGATGTCGTGTCCTCAAAGAAATGAACTCAGGAAGCCCAAAGAACATCTAAAACCAAACCTCCACCGAGAAGATTAAATCATGCCTTGACGAGTTCCTGACCATTGAAGACCATTCAATGGTCTGAAAGTCGTCGAAGTAATCGTATGATTTAATAATCCACATTCGTTAGTTTTCCTCATACATGAATGAAAATAACACAACATACCATCTTCCATAGTCTTTTCGCCCCGAAACGATCTGATTTATGCACTTGTTGCAAGGGTTAAATGTTTTTTCCTTCAGGAACCGAGTACAGAAATCCTAAAATACTCGTTAAACCAAACCTATCCGTTGAAGATATACTTTATACACCTGGCGAACGAATCGGATGCTGTGTGCTGAAGAAAATAACTGCAGGAACGTTAGGTCTCTCGTAGACCAAACTTCACTAGAGAAGGTGTATTTCATAGACCCGTTGAACGGATTGGATATCTCGTCCTGGACGAAATGACTGTAGGAAAATTAAGGCGTTCGTACAAAAAAACTTTTCCGGAGGAGATAAATTATACACACCTGGTGCAAGGGTTGGATGTCGTGTTTTTGAGAAACCGACTACAGAAAATCTAAATTTCTCGTAAAACCAAACTTCAACTGAGAAAATTTACTTTATACACCTGGTGCAAGAGTTGGAGGTCGTGTTTTTGAGGAACCGACTACAGAAAATCTAAAGTTCTCGTAAAACCAAACTTCAACTGAGAAAATTGACTTTATACACCTGGTGCAAGAGTTGGAGGTCGTGTTTTTGAGAAACCGACTACAGAAAATCTAAAGTTCTCGTAAAACCAAACTTCAACTGAGAAAATGTACTTTATACACCTGGTGCAAGAGTCGGAGGTCGAGTCTGGGAGAAATGGAGTAGAGACACCCTAAAGTACTCGCAAAACGGAACTTCCCGAAGAAGATGTGATTTACGCACTTTATGCAAGGATTGGTTACTCTTTTTTCGAGGAAACGACTACAGAAACCATAAAGTACTCATAAGACAAAACTTGCCCGGAGAAGATGTATTTCATACACCTTGTGAACGAATTGGATATCCTGTTTGGGAGGAAATGACAGCAGGAGCCTTAAGGTACTCGTAAAACCAAACTTTTCCGGAGGAAATATATTATATATACTTGGTGCAAGGTTTGGATGTTCTGCATTCGAGAAACCGACTATAGAAACAGTAATTGATTCTTAAAAAACATACTTCCCTGGAAAATATGTGATTTATGCACCTGGTGCGAGGGTTAGATGTCGCGTCCTCGACAAAACTACTACAGGAATCCTCAAGTACTCCTCAAGTTAGATTTCTCTGAAGAGGATATAATTCTGTACACCTGGTAAACGGATTGGATGTAGTGTAATGGATGAAATAAGTGCAGGATCCTTAAGGTACCGGTAAAACCAAACTTTTCCGTTGGAGGTGTATTTTACACACTTGGTTCAAGGGTTGGATGTCGTGCACTCTAGGAAATATCAGCAGGAACGCTCAAATACTCGTAAAACCAAACTTCCCCCGACAATATGTATTTTATACACCTGGTGAGCAGATTGTATGTCACGTCCTGGAAGAAATGTCTACAGAAACCTTAAGACACGGATTAGGTGTCGTGTTCTCGAGGAAATGTCAGCAGGAACGCTAAAGTACTCGTAAAACCAAACTTCCTCGGACAAGATGTATTTTATTCACCTGTTGAACGGATTGGATTTCATGTCCAGGAGGCAAACTCTGCAGAAACCTTAAGGCACGGATTGGATGTCGTGTTCTCGGTAAAATAATAGTTATATTATAGCGAGTATGACTATTTCAAGAGTTGTGTTTGAAGTAGTCCCATGACGGTGAGCATTAGCCAACTTTAACCGAAAGAACCTTGAAGTTAGATAATATTCATTGGATAGTTTTTTATGTTGCCATAAAAGTACTTTTCAATCCAAAAAAATTCCCAATACGAAACTTTAAGCTTTTATTTTTTCATTTTTAAACTTATTCGAACATCATTTGATTACAACCTAAAATGAACCGTTGATTGAAAGGATGTTTCAAAACTTTTGTTACGATATAAGGTTTTTTTTTAACTAAAGAAAAACCGCTGTATATTATATATCTCTCATTTCGACACATAATTTTATAACAAGTTTTTACTCAGCTTCTAAGAAAAAAAGCCTTTTATATTTAAAGTCTTGAAAGTTAAAAATCTGAAAGTTACACTGACCTAAAACTGGAGAAGGCTCGGTTGCGGATTTGCTATAAAAAATTCAATTTTTAGTTTAGAAAAAAAACATGCTTCCGAGATATCAAGTTTATAAATACAAGCAACCACAGTTTGTTGCAAAAAATTCAGACCATCCAAGAGAATCGACTGACATTTTGAGCCTTAAGTTTCATAGATTTTCAAAATTGGATATGGATAGAGATTAAAAATTATATTTTTAATGTTTTACAAAAATAAAAACTTACTTCTGGGATGTAAGGATGCTGGATGAGAATCAGGAATGTTTCATACAAAATAAATGACTCCGTTCCGAGATAGTCAAAATTAAAAATCACTATATCACAATATAAAAGACAGTCTTTTGCAAAAATCCCGGAACAGAATAAGAAAGTATATATTTTTTTTGCATTCAATTATAAGAATTTTAACAAATATCAATGCTTGAAAGTTGAAAAATATTATTTCTAAGTTAAAATAATTCATGTTTGATTACTTTGATTATAAAATTCCACTAACAGATTTTGCAACAGTAACGCCTATTTTCAATTTAACTTCAAAATGTATCAGCAGAAATTCGGAACACCCATGGGATCACCTATATCTTCAATGTTGGCAGAATTGATCATGCAGGATATGGAAGAAGAAAATTTTAAAAATCCAATTTCTAGAGTTTTATTCGATTATCGTTACGTAGACGAGGCGCTAATATGCTACCCGAAAACTCAAGTTCAGAAAATGTTTAAAGAATTTAATAATAAAGGTGGAACTTTAAAATTTACGTTAGAAAAATCCATCAATAAAAGAATTAACCTTTTGGATTTACAAATTATTTATGAGAAAGGATACATTAAAATAGATTGGTATCAAAAAACAATATATATATATCCCTCAAGAACTTTAAACTATCTTTCCAATCATCATGTTAACCATACAAGAGGAATTATTTTCTCTCTTGTTGATAGAGCAAAAAAACGTTCAGAAACTCGTTTCCATGAAAAGAACATTATTATCATTTAGGAAATCTTGATCAATCATAATTATCCTCATAACTTCATTATGGATAATATAAAAAAAGACTTCAACATGTAGAAAATCCAACTAATTTACAAATTAACACACAGAACAACAAAAAACCTATTGATTATTTGAAAGTTGTAATTCTACCATATGAGAAAGCCCTTTACCCACCAATGATAAGAATATGTACAAAATTGAACATCTCTCTTCTCTTTACAATTAAAAATAAACTTTCTGATAGCCTTTTACCACCTATTAAAAATCAAATCCCTATAACGGCGCACGTCTGTTGGGTCTCGTGCTTCGAGCTCGGTCTTCGTGCTTTCCCCACATTTGTGCATAGACCTTAATTATTATTTGCATATTTATTTTTTTCGTGCCTTGTGTCTTTTTTCTAAAAATTTTAATTTTTTTATGTTATTTTTTACGATTAAAATAAAAACCACGCGTCGTATCAAAAAATAATATGCAACAAATTTGTTGATCTTTTTGTGCAGAACAATTTTTGTCTTTTAACTTTTTTTGTATCTTGTGTAGTTGTACAAAAATTGTAATGTTTCTTTAACGTTATATTTTCCGATTATAACAAAGTAAACAAATTTTGTCTGTTAATTTTTTTCCGAATCTTGTGTCGCCTATGCAAAATTTTAATTTGTGAAAAATATTTTTCTTTATAAACGTTTTGGATGTCGTGTCTTGGAGTTAAAATCTGCAGAAAACACAAGATACTCGTAAAAATCCATCAAACGTTGGATTTCGTGTCTTCGAGAGTATTCATAAAATCAAACTTCTCCGGTGAAGATATAATTTATATACCTGGTGAATGGATTGGACGTCGTCTCCAAGAGGAAATGACAGCAGGAACCTTGCGATTCTCGCAAAATTAAACTTTCCCGGAGGAGATATATTATATACACCGAATGCAAGGGTTGAAAGTGGTGTCTTCCCTAAGTACTCGTAAAACCAAACTTCCCCTATACACCTAGTGCGAGGGGTCGATATCGTATCCAAGAGAATTCGAGTACAGAAACCCTAAAGAATTTAAAAACCAAACTTTGCTGGAGAAGATTGTTGTTATGCACCTGGTGCAATGATTGATTACCGTTTTCTTAAGGAACCGACTACAGGAACCCTAAAGTACTTGTAAAACCAAACTTCCCCGAAGAAGATATTATATATATTTTATACACCTGGTGAACTGATTGGATGTCGTGTTTCGGTGGAAATGACAGCAGGAACTTTGCGATTCTCGCAAAACTAAACTTTCCCGGAGGAGATATATTATATACACCGAATGCAAGGGTTGAAAGTGGTGTCTTCCCTAAGTACTCGTAATGGTCGTTTTTAAAACATACTTCTCCTTAACCCTGCTTGTTCAATTTTGTTACGCAAGATGACATTTTTAGGTTTATGTTTGAAAAAAGATACTTACGAAAATAGCGTCATAGGGGTTACAATGCGCTGGTAATATAAAGACTCACATTAAATGGAGGCGTCGATATAGCCATTACACTGCAAGCACTTTCTTTACATCTGTAACTATGAAACCACATTCCGGGCGAAAAATACAATTTTCTTTCATGAAATGAAGATTGTCATGTAAAAGTACTTAAGTTTTTGAAGAATTTAAAAGTACAGTAAACTTCCATTTATTTGAACGGTCTTGAAACGTAAACGACCAATTATTTGAACGCTGGAGGGGCCCCCACCTCTACCGCGACTCGTCAGGTTATTTTTGTCAATCGTCGTTTATTGGTTGCTGCGGCCTTTTATTGATGCGCCCCCTGTAAGCAACTTTTGCAACTGCGCATGCACCTAAAAGCGAGGTTCTATTTAAAATCAATAAATACTATCAATAATAATACAGATACATATGCCTGACTCTCAGTATAGTAACTCGCGGTTTAGTAATTTCTAGAACTGCTGGCCCACGCACTTTTTCAGTTCCAGGGGTGGGAGAAGGTTCCGACTCTTGTCTGAAAAACACCAGAAGCGTAGAAGAAAGGCGCAGTGCGCGGGTACCCCATTACATATATTGCGCAATATTATGCATTCCAATTGAAAACGGTTCAGACGACCGCGACTTGCACAGTTACAAAAGTTGCGGTATGTTTGTCTGCATGGATGTTAGGGTTTTTTTTTAATACGATGTGACAAATATAACATTTCCTAAAAATAATACAATTTGCGAAATGAAAATCAATGTAATAGATCAAAAAACGACTAAAATATTTCGCGGAATAATGAGTATTCCAGCATGACGTCGGGGTCATGCTTGGTTAGGTACAAATATTTGTAAGCTTAGCACAATTCTTGACACAGCAGTGCAGACAACTTTTTGGAGCAAATATTCTAGACTTAAAAGTAAGTGAGTTATAAAGGTCTTAATATTAATGTTTTGTAAGTGTAGAATGCTAGGATAGGTGGAAATGACATAGGTGGAAAGACAACATTTGGAGAAAATATTCTAAGCGTATAGGTAAGTTATAAAGATCTGACTAGTAATTTTTTTCAAGTGTAGAATGCATTTGCGCAATTCTGTTTCTTCATTCTTTTATCGGTTGAAGGCCTTTCAGTTTCACGAAATACAATCAACTGTCCGAAATTTGAGGTTAGAGTACCCCACCTGAAACACTAATGAAAAAATTTTGGATATTTTATTTTCTTCTGTGACACTTGAAGGTCATCAATCGACAAAATAATGGAACATGTCTGAGAGAATACATTCTACACTTGAGAAATATTAATATTCGTGGGGTGGATCGATGACGAGTAGTAATGAGAGGGTGTATTATGGGTTTTTGTTAATTTTGAAAGTAGCACGTATGAGCGCATTATAAATACTATCCTAAAATCCTATCATTAACTTTTATATTGCAATTGAAGTTATTCGGTGATATCAACGTGGGGTAGATCGATCGCAAGGGGTAATGAGAGGGTTAATTATGATTTTTTGTTAATTTTGAAAGTAACGCATATGAGCGCATTTGAAATCATATCCAAAAAACCATATATTGGGCAATTTTCAAGATATGCAGAAAATTGTTATCGCGCATATGAGCGCATTTGAAATCCCCTACCTCCATATCTTGGACAATTTTGTAGATATGCAAAAAAGTTTTATGGCGCACTTGATATTCTTTCGGGCGGGCTTTAGAAAGTTTTATGATTACACGATTTTATTTTCGGGCTTCAATCTTGTGCAAACCTACGAATCTTGGCGACGTTTCGTGAACATTGCAGTTCACTTCTTCAGAACTAACCTAAAACTGGGGTTTAAGGTTATGTTGTTCTTATTTTTATCCTCAACGACGCCTGTGATTGGCCAGAGCGCCCCACCGTGGGGACTCGTCGAACCTGATTGGCCAATCAAGTGCTTTTTAAAGATAACATCAACAGGGACAATGGATATACTACCAATCCGATTTTGCTTTCCGTCCTCCCGAGTTTAAAAAAAAACTTGATTGGCCAATCAGGTTCGACAAGTGGGGCACTCTGGCTAATCACAAGTGTCGTAGAGAGTATATATAAGAACAACATAACCTGAAACCCTAGTTTTAGGTTAGGCCTGAAGAAGTGAACTGAAATGTTCACGGCACGTTGGCAAGACTCGTAGTTTTGCACCTGATTGAAACCCGAAGAATCATCGTGAAAGAATTGAATCTATGATTTTCTTTTCTTTGGTCATCACTTTTTGAAGTGCTGAAATCTACGTATCATGGACAGTTTTTAGAGTTTGCAAAAAAATGTTGTAGCGCATATGAGCGCATTTGGAGATCAATGACTCCATATCCGTAATGTTAAATTGCATATCACTTTTGGAGATTCAACACCTGCGTCACACTGCCCCTATCCCCAATGATATCCTTGTTAATTTTTTAGCGCAAGAATTTTTATTGTTGGCGCATATAAAGTTATGATGATTTTTTATTGGTGGCGCATAAGAGGAGTGGGGGGACCTATTGTAACTGACCTCATCCCTAAAATAGAAATACTAGGGTATAAGCTTTAGCCTCAACTTTTGAGTAAAAATTGGTTCACGTTAGACGTATTTTATTCTTATCTCATGTTTCATTCCTAAACTGGTTCTTGTTTTCAGTTAATAAATTAAGAGACCTTTAGATTATTTTCATTTACTCTAAACCTTGACAGCTTATTTGAAACGTGTAGGCAAATACTATATAAGACAATGATAACGACGAATATTATCATTCTCCAAGTATTCAGTTTCTTGCCAGGCGTCGTTATTTCACAAGTTTTTTGTTTGAAAAGAATCGTCATTGAAAAAAATTGTGCTAAGATTCAGTTTCCAAGAGGATGGGAAAAGTGGTATTCGCTTTCTTATTACTAGGTAAAGAACTCTTTTTCTGTTATATACTGAAGGTTGATTATTGGAGAATTATTGAAAATAAATAAATTAATGAATAAATATGTTTCTTTTTGTAGTTATAACAGTTTTATTCTCGGACACCTTTGCCGACACGGTCAACTACTACGGCAAAATCGGTAAAAGGGTGAGTTCAACTGTTGAGAATAGTTTCGTAATTTTACTTAATCTTATTCCAAAATACAATATCTGGATAGGTGATTTATCAAATAAAATACGCACAGTAAGAATTTGTAGACGTATAAGGTGCTATCTTGTGCTACGTTATCAGATTAAACGAATGTAGATGAAAAGATGCGACAACCAGTAAACATTTGAAGCTATTTTTCATGCATGATATTTGAAGCGGAAATTAACTTCATACTCATCTTACAGACTCACAAGGTGCTATCTCAATGCAATTTGCCATAATTTCAAGGCACAATGTTCAAGCTAGCTATGAATACGTTATTTTACAAATGAATTAATAAGTTTCACTGATACATCAGCACTTTCCAACACATCAGTTCCCATACTTTCTATCACCCTCCACCATCAAAATACATCCCCTCCCTGTCAATCCTTCCTTCTTCATATTTCACCTCGCTTCGAGGATCATTTCCTCTTCTACGATTCCTTTCAAAAACACCCTCTACTCCCCATCTTCTACTCCCTCTGTCCTACTATATTTCTTCACTTCATTTCCCCTAATACACCTCACCTTACTTCCCCTACTTTTCCACTCCATCATTCCCTTCCCTACTTCCCTATCCTTCCCTTCCCTCTGATCCTACTGCTCCTCTCTCCTAGTTCCTCTAACTCCCTCTTACCTACTTCGCCTCTTCTCACTGGCCCTGCTCCTCACCTATTCACTTTCCACAATACACCTTAGAACCCCTCCGCCACTACTACCTATTATTACTGCTCAACCCTCTTCAGTTGCACTACTTACTCTACTATCACTTCCCCTACCATCACGTACCCTACTTTCCTCTCAACTGCTTCCCCTGCTTTCCCTACTTTTCCTTCCTATACTTCCCCTATTTTACCATCCTTTACTGCCCCTTACTTACTTATACTCATTTTCCTTACTACCTCTTCCCTCACATCACTTCCCGTACATTACGGGACCTTTCTGTCCCCACCCCCTTGCCATACTTCCCATTTTATTTCCTCCACTTCTGCTTTTCAACTTTCTTCTCACTCCATATACTTCCTCTCATTTTACCCTTATGCCCCCTCCCTACTCCACGTACCACCCTCCAAGTACCCTACTTCCCATCCCCACACGTATAGTGCTTTCTATTTCTAAACCCTTTCTACCCCCCTTATCTCCACTTTCGTCACTTCCCCTCTTCTCACTTTCCCTACTATTCATCCCCTTATACCCCTACTTCCCATTCCATCCTTCGTTTTCATACTTTCCTATTCCTCATTTTAAGCCTCCTACTCACCTACAGATTCCATCTTCTTGCTCCCTATACTCCCCCTCTCCTACTTTTCCACTCCCACTCCCTCCCCCTTCTTCCCTTACTAAACCTTCTACTTCTCAGTACTACCACATTACTTTCCTTATTACCTCTGCACTAACTTCCCCTACTTCTCCCTTCTATACTTCTCTTCTCAGCTATACCTAATACTTCCCTTTTCACAGTTCCCCTACTACTCCTAACTTTCCCTACTGCTCCTCACTTCTCCTTCTTACCCTCTCAATTCTTTTCTTTTAAATTTATAATCCCTCACTTAACTTCCCCCTAATTATCATTCTCTACGCACCATTATTTTCCTACTACTCCTATCCACACGTCCCCTACTTTCCAGCGTTTTGCTCTCTCTAATCGCCCTCTCCCACTTTCGCCTCTCTCCCTCTGCCCTACATTCTCTCTCCTCACATTCCATAGCTCCCCTATCCACACGTCCCCTGCCAACGCCTACTACTTCCTACTACTACATCCTCCCCTCTCCTTACTTCCTCTACTTCTTCCTTCTCTACCTCTGCTACTTCTCCTCTCTTTACTCCGCTTATCTATCTTCCCCTCACTCCCTTTGCGCTCTCTTTCCTACTTCCCCTCGCGGGGAAAAGGTACGACGGACGGACGGAGAGACAGTCGACCGAGACCATAAGGGTTTCTGCACGGAGCTACGAAACCCTGAAAATCGCAAGTGATTCCAATTCAAAGAGTAAGTTCTAGTTACGATTTTTTACGGAAGGCAAATGGAACAAATAACTCTGAGAAATTGTACAGAACGTTATTATGAATTTAACTTTACGCGCTAAGAAACCTGTTGAGAGAAAAACGAACCTAGCCAACAATCATTTTTTTTTAAGTCAGGGAATTTTGTTGGTATGGAAACTTGGTCAGGGAAAAATCAGGGAATTTTTAAGATGAATTTTTGCTGTAACTCTCATATAATATTCTTGTTAGTAATTTATTTGTCTTTTATTTGTATTAATATTTCCTTTTAAATTCTCATCTCAATGAGAACGTATTGGTTTTATGTAAAAAATGATTTTCGCGGATTCCATCAAGTGTTTATCTCTAGTCTGTAGTCTGTCTGCAGTCTGTAGACTGTAGGCACGATGCCTTTTGAAAGGCTAATCGGTTTGGATTGTGCTTTGGCGCACGCTTTCAGGGACCAAATGAAAGATCGAGTTCGTTAACGAGCTACTTTGAATAAAAATTCAAAAATTTAGAGCATTTTCAACATTTTTGAGCCCATTTTTTTTGAGATGTTAAAATTCTATTTACGGCTATTCGTAGTACTCGGAGATTCGAATCAGATTGAAAATTCAACAATTTTGTTAAAAAGTCATCCTTTTTGGTTGAAAATTCAACTGTTTATGTAGAAAATTTACTTCGTGTCTAAACTTCATATTTTGGAGTTAAAAAGTCAAATGAAATCTTATTTTGATTAATATCGAACTATGTTTTTGGAAAATTTTGCTTTATACTTAAAAAATTTCTCTATATTAGTAGAAATTGCATCTTTTTGAGATAAAATTTCAACAACTTGGTTAGAAAATTCAGCAATTTTGTTACAAAGTCATCCTTTCTGGTTGTAAGTTCAACTGCTTTGTTTCAAATTCAAAAATTTCCTAGAAACTTTACTTTTCGTTCATAATTCATATTTTGATGTTCAAAAGTAAAAATTAACATTTTTTTTTGTATAAAAATTCGTTTATTTTTCCTAATTTCTCTTTTTGATTCAAAATATCATCTGTTTTAGTAGAAATATCATCTTTATTGGATGAAAATGCAACGGTTTGGTGGAAAATTAATCTTTTCTGCTTGAGGAATCAACTATTTTGTTTGACGATTTTGGTTCAACCACTTTGTTAAGAAATGATTTTTTGTTGAAGATTCATATTATTAGCTGAAAACTTATCCTTTTCGTTAAAATGTTATTATTTCTGTAAACCATAAATTGTGTTACTTAATTTAAATAGGTACCTAATGGTCAGTGGTTATTTATAAAATTAAACAAAAACATGCAATTTTAAATCATGAGACTATAGAAACTTTGATAAATGAAGGGTGGCAAAACAGAATTGAAGTTGGGGCCAAAAGTCGGGACCCCTCATTGCTTTTGATTGTAACTCGCTAGAAAAATCTTTGAATTGTTTAATAAAAAGCACCTGGAAGTTTGAAGTCTTTCTAATTTAACAATATGATCACTTTTATCCTAAAAAAATTTTGTTAGTAGTTATAGGGTAAAACATCTGATAAAACGGAGTTTTTTGGCCTCTTTTTTCAAGCGTCGAGTATCAGCTGTTCCGAGAACAAGGTCATCGACGCTAGGAAAAATCTGAAAAAATTCTCAGACGATCTTTCAACATTCTTGAATGCAATACATTTGTCAAAATTCTTAAATATGCGATCATATACTTTTTAGAGAGATTTATCCACAAATACTTTATCTTGAGATAAAATGAATATAAGAAGCCGTTTGATGGCTTCACATGTGCAGTTTTGTGATGTGAGTGTAATTCAGTGATTATATTCATAATAAAATTATTCTTACTCGAAAAACATCATTTTGAATATTTCTGACTTCAATTAGTGTCGGCGCGTGGTCCGGCACGGCAGGACAAGTGGTAGAAAAAAGTACCCTTCCGATGATAATAGTAACGGAGTCGGCTTGCTTCTTGAGTTACTACTGTCATCAAAAGGTTTACTCTTACTTTTACTTTCTGAAAAAGGAGGCTTAAAATCCCTGGTTTTTTATGTTTTGCTCTCTAACTATTAACAACGTTTTTTTAGGATAAAAGTGATCATGTCGTTGAGTTCAGAAGACTTTAGGCTTTTAGATGCTTTTTATTACACAATTCAGAGATTTTTTTGATCGAGTTGCAATCAAAAGAACTGAGGTGCCTCTGCTTTTGATCTTGACATTCGTCCACTCCTGATATAAAGTATTGCTGACTTGCAGCCAACAAAGTTTGATTAAGAAAAGTTATCAAAATTCGAGAAAATGAATGTGGAACGGTTGAATAAAGTTCAATATAAAAATCTTCCCGCCGCGCGGGCACACTCTGATCGCGAGCTTCGCGCGCACCTCTTAAGTTTGAGAGCATCTGAAGCGCGTTTGTCGGATCTCGCGCTTCGCGCTCAATAATGGGTTGCGTCGCGCTTCGCGCTCATATATATTCGGACATCGCGCTCAGATATTTATTCTTTGCATTTAGAATGCTTGAATGTAACTTTATCAAAAATATCTCTTTTAGATCCCATTATTTGTATGCATCTTCATAATCTGCATTTTCTACGCAATTGAGTATAGTTGAAGCTTCAATCGCTCCAAGCTCTGTAGGCTTTGAGGTACACATTCTCATTGTGACACTCGCGCTACGCGCTCGACTTTTCTCAGACATTTTTAATGTATATTTATTTTCTGAATTATCTTACAATAAAAAGCTACATTCCTTCCTTTAGGCATTCTTCCACATCTTGCGTTTTCATGCTAAAAATAGGATTTTTGTTTTCATATTATTGTTTATGTATAAAACAAAATATCCTACAAGTCTTATTTTAGACTTCTTACGTATCTCGCGTCTTTTGGCGTAATATGAGAATTTTCGATTTTTGCATAATTATAAAAACAAAAAAAAACGAGTTTTGTAGTCTATCCACTTAATTTACTACATTATTTACATAATTTTGGTATGTTCAACATAGTTTTAGCATTTTCTGATCCTTTTGATCGTATTTTATAGATATCAAATCAATTGCAAACAACAAAAATATGAAAATATTACTACAGTCGATTTTTCTCAGATGTATTCAAACTATTCGCCTGTACTGTATTGACAAGTCTTATTAAAAAATGGTTGCGAGAATTTTTTTAGGACTCTCAAGACCTACAATTGCCCCCTGATAGTTTTTTTCGTATGTTGTGTCGTTTGGTTCAAAATTTGAATTTTGGATTTTCCCATATTATTTTCGATAAATAAAACTAAAATGAGAAGTACTATCAAAAAACGGTTGAAACAAATTTTTTAGGACTTTTTAAAAGCTGCACTTTATGAAAAAAACTTTTTTTTGTATCTCACCTCGTTTGGCTCAAAATTTGAATCTCCTATTTCCTAATAGTATTTTCGATAAATAAAACCGTTGCGTCATTTGGCTCAAAATTTGAATTTTCGATTTTTTATAGTATGTTCGAAAAATAAAACTAAAATATCAAGTCCTATAAAAAGTAGTTGAGAAAAAACTTATAGGTCTTTCAAAAAGCTACAATTCTTCTCCCAAACTTTTCCACTTATATGTCTTCATTTGGCCTGAAATTATAATTGTTGGCTCATTAATTTTCAATACATAAAATAAAAAAAACGAATACTATCAAAAAATGGCTGAAACACAAATTGTAGATATGTTGATGATTGTCAATTCTCTTTTCATACTTTTTCACTTATCTATCATCCTGTGGCGTAAAAATGGAATATACAAATTTGGGATAGCCTTTTCGATGGATAAAACCATAACCGCTGATCAAGGAATGCTGGTTAACGAACTCGTTCTTTATTTACAGGCAAAAAAAAGTGTGTCAAAGCTCGATTTGATCCGTTCATTTTTTCAGGAGTTATCGTATTTACGGACAGACGGACGAACGGATAGACAGAAGGACATACATACAGACAGGCAGACGCCATCGCCAAAATTTGATTTTCGGCTTCAGGGGGTCTGAAAACGGGGAGATCCGTTGAAAAACTGTGGTGTGAAATTTCTGATAATTCTAATACACTATCAATCATAAATGATAATAACGTAAAAAGATAGCCAAAATAAAATGTCATGGTTATTAGCAATTAGTTTTATTCAGCGATTAAGAATCGAATTTTCAGCTTTTTGCAAAAATAAGAACTCTTCTTCCCAAGATATGGAGATGCTGAATAAGAATGAAAAATGCTTGATCCGAAAACTGTATCCTGTCCCAAGAACATCAAAATTAAAGGTCGCGATATCACAGAATGACAGACATTTTTTCTGAGAATCCGATAAAATTGAGAAAATATATTTTTTTCCATTGAATTATAATAATTTTAAGATTTGTTAATGATAAAAGATTTTAAAAATTATTACTACTTCAAACCATTAACTAAATTTCAACTAAAATTGTATTAAAAAATATATATATTATATCAGAAAAATGAGATGTCGACAAAATCCTTTTACTACAATGTTTATTTGATTTTTTTTTTCAATTTGATATTCAATAAACTAATTTTCGACCAAAATATTAATCATCTAGTTCAGCGATACCAATATTCCAATAGTACTTCTAATAATAAAAAATGATATTCATTTCAGAATGGTTGGAACCGTTTGAAGTGCAAAACTATATGCCATGTAAGTAAACTAAATTTAAAGCAGCCTTTCTTGTCTTTGACAACGATTGGTTTTTCTAAAAATTGCAAGCTAGAAACAACTATATTTTCAGAACTCTGACAAGAACCCGATTTGTTCATATAATTCTGGACGCTATGTAACTTACAGTAGACAGACATATGATTGTCTCCGAAAAAACTGCGGAGGAGGTAATTTAATTCAATATCAAGTACGGTGGAGTCTCACCTATTTCCCATCTCTCTTATTTCTGGTCTCCTCTATTTCTACTCGGACGTACACGGTTATTTCCATTTGCGCAGTTTCGGCACCTCCCACCACGGTCCCGGTATATTCTCCTCCGCGTCAGTGGATGACCAATTAAAAAGAGGCCTCAAGAACGGGAAGCTTTGAATTGAGTATTTTAGTATGACGTCATGGGAATACGTCATACGAGTTTTTCGAGAAAATATTCTAAATGTAAGTCATCAATGTACAAATAGTAATATTTCTCAAGTCTAGAATCTATTTTCTCAGTCATGTTCCATTCTTTTGTCGATTCACGACCTGTCAGTTTCACGAAATGAAATAAAATATCCTAAATGTCAGGTGAGTGGTACTCTAACCTAAAATTTCGGACAGTTGCTTGTATTTTGTGAAACTGAAAGGTCTTCAACCGATAAAAGGATGAAGAAACAGAATTGCGCAAAAGTATTCTACACTTGAAAAGATTACTATGCTGACCTTTATAACTTATCTTTACGTTTCGGAGATTTTCTCCAAAAAGTTGTATGCAGTTGCAGTGCGATGTTCCAACCTTCCTGACCCCTGACATTTCCACCACATACTCTAGCATATTGTCGCGGTACGTCATGCTGCAAAACTCACTATTCCGCGAAATATTTGCGTCATTTTTTGATTCTATAATATTGATTTTTAGTTGGGAAACTGCGTGGGCCAGCAGTTCTAGGAATGTCGGGTGTATTTATTTGTATTATTATTGATAGTATTTATTATTTTCAAATGAACTCGCGTTTTTCGGTTGAAAAAGTTGCGTACAGGCGGCGCATCGATAGAAGAACGGAGCAGCCAATGAACGTCGCTTGACCCAAATATCCTGCCCACTCGCGGCAAAGGTAAGGGCCCCTTCCAGTGTGAAAATAAAAGGATCGTTTCGTTTTAAGGTCGGGGAAATAGGCGAGACTTCACTGTATTTCAGTTTTGAAAATTTATCTAAGTTCCAAATATTTATAATAAATATTGATAACTGTTTCAGGTGGAGATTATTTACGTAGTGGCCCATGTTATTATTCCGTCTATACTCATTATTATTAACGACCTTATTAACTATTTTAAGTGGACAGTTCATACAATGCTAATTCCAAATTAATGCCTTGGTGCTGCATACAAGCGCAGGAAACATATTTTTGTCTACTACAATATAATAAAATGTTTGTGCATCCGCGAAATAAAATTAATGTTGCTTGAGAAAAATTTTATGCTTTTCAACAAGAAAAATACATATATAAATATTTAATCTAAGAAATAAAACATTCCTCTGTGACAATTTACAATATTCCTGAATCTTCCTCGCTTTCATTTTAATTTAGAATTAGTGCTAACTCAATTATAGCTTAACTAACGATTATAATTGCGAATTGTGTAGTATTGTGTATTGTTTGTCACCAATGACAAAAATTCTTCAACGCAAATTAAAGTTATCAATCATAATTCAGAAAATCTTCTGGATTAAATATCTACATTCGAGTAAAATTAATCTGTCCAATAATCCTAATAATTGGAAACAATGTTTGCGATTTCATAAAATATTCGTACCATAAAAAAATTTTAATTATCACTTTTTTTGCAATATCTTCTTACAAAATTGTCCAAAATTATAGTGCCCTGGTTCATTTATCGCAAGATTTCATTATAGTATTTGTATCTATTACTATACATAAATGCTTCGTATCATATACAAGAAAAGAGTCTTTTAACTCATAACTGTTTCACATAAATTTAAAACAAAATTATATTTTTATATTGCCAAGATTTTCCTATCTGGGCTATTCTATGATCATACATCAGCAGACCTATCAAATCGCAATATTTCTTTAAATGATTGAAATCGTATTTATTATTTTTCTAATCTGACAGTCACATTAAATAACGTCACGAATTGTCAAGAGTCCCATATATTTCTTCATCGCCTTACTGAAATTTAGGAAAGCTTTATTTTAATTGTTTACTGAGTCTGTAATTGAGAACCTTCTTTATTATCCTTATTTTGTAAATTAACGGTACTAAATCTTTCATCTCAATTACGTTATAAGTTAAAAGTAAATAAAATTCCATTATTCAAATAAATGCAGACAAGCTTTATTAAAAATTGAAGCTAACTAAATTCTTATGAGATCCCTTGAGACCGATTTGAAAACAAAATTCTTTTATTTTCTTTTCTTAAAAATAAAGCTGAAAAAAATTTTAAAAAAATTTTTTCTCCAATAACACCTATGTAATTAATTTAATATGGCTAAAATTAGTGTTTAATAGATGAGTAAACATTTTCGAATCATAACGTGATAGTTTATTATAAATAAATAATTTATTTTTAACAAGTGTATTATTACAAACAATGGTAGGTGATTTTTGAATGGTTTTGGATATTTATTAAATGATTTTCGTTTTTAATACAATTCGAAGTACTATACAAAACATTATAATTCAAAATTAAATATATTAATTCCTGTTATAAACAAATTTCAGAAACAAGTGCCTGCCTTGAAAGGTACATTTTTCAAATTTGTTGTTTTTTTGGCATGGCGGTGATGCTTTAGCGAACCATATCGTCATTTTATGACAATGTGGTGATTGTTATAAGCAAATTTTATAAACAAATACGCAGTTTAAGCAATTTTGAAAAGTTCAGTTGGGGTTGCCAATATTACATTAATACTGTCTTGTGTTATTTAAGGCGTGTAGCCGAATAATTTTAGTTCCAGCACATATTAATATTCAATTGTAAATGTCCAAGAAAATTTAGATATTCACTGCTGTAGAAGGTTTGAAAAATAAATTTTTTTTTGTCTCAATTAATCATTTTACAAGTGTTAAAATCTGTGTACCGTAGCCAATTTTTAAAGTTTGCAACAAATTTTTGTCGCGCATATAAGAGCATTTAAAAACGAATGACTTAATGTTTGTCGTTTTTAATTTCATTTTACTTTCAAAGACTTACCATCTACGTCACACTGCCTCTTCCTCTTGAAAAAATGCGCAAATTGTTTATTGGTGGCATATTTAAACGAATTTATAATTATGTCCCATATGTTAAATTATACCATTTTCTTAAACTTCATAGTTGATTTAAAAAATTCTACGGAAAAGGTATAGGACCTGTGAAGGAATTCCTAACAGATAATTCTACGTATCAATCATATGTATATGTTTGCCCCCTCTGACACACTCGCGCGGTCGCCTTGAATCTAAAAATGTAAATTCCGCACGAAATCTACACATTGGAGCACTTCGTTATAATTGTTTTGCCAAAAATTATGATTGTAGGTCTATTGGAATATCTGTCAATATTTTAATTTAATTTAAAATCATTTAAACAAATTCCATTTAGATAAATAATAGTTTTTTCCTCAAAAGTCGGCATTTTTCTAATAGAATCAAAAA
Organism: Andricus grossulariae; assembly: GCA_011634705.1. Taxonomy (NCBI): domain Eukaryota; kingdom Metazoa; phylum Arthropoda; class Insecta; order Hymenoptera; family Cynipidae; genus Andricus; species Andricus grossulariae. Next base: position 205,742,377 of record JAABKJ010007545.1, read on the forward strand.
AAAAAGGTTACTTTTCTATATATACATATATTTTGTTGTAGCTTTCAGATAGCTCGTCATGATTATTTAAAAAATGCTCATTTGCCTAAAAGAATTCAATGTATTCAAATAATTGTTGTTTCTGAAAAAGTTAACTACTTGCGAACAGAATCATAACCAAGATTACCTTTTAACACAGTTTATACGCTTTCAATACCCCAGATATTGTTCAACAAATTGTTATTCATTTGAAAAAATTAAAACAAGTCACAGACGATTGGAGAAAAGCGATCATCGTACCACTATACAAAAGAAAGAAAGATAAAAACAACTGCAATAATTACAGCGGTATCAGCCTACTAAGTACCATAAGTAAAATATATTCAAAAATACTTATTCGTAGGGTAATGGAAATTACAGAAGAAACTATATGGGAAATCCAAAGTGGATTTATGCAAGGAAGATCATGTACAGATCAGATATTCAGCTTAAGACAGATCACAGGAAAAAGCTTGAGAGTAGGAAAGAAAGTTTTCTGTGCATTTGTTGACCTAGAAAATCCATGCTCCAGAGTTAGAATTCAGCTACGCTTATCCCTACTTAAGCAGCTTAAGCCTGCAACTAGCGTACGGTGTACGGAGGCTCAGTGTAGCGACACACTTCCACTCATGGAGCTTCCTTACACCGTACGCTAGTTGCAGGCTCGTACTGCCTGAGTGGGGATAAGCGTCGCTGAGGCCTAACTCTGAAGAATGGGAGGCAGGAGAGAGCAAGCGTCCAGTCTCCCTCCCTCTCATGCGCCAGGGTTAAACTGCTTGAGTGGGGGCAGAATGGGAATAAGCGTAGCTGAGACGTAACCTTGGCGCATGAGAGGCAGAGAGACTGGACGCTTGCTCTCTACTCACTCCATGCTCCAGAGTTAGAATTCAGCTACGCTTATCCCTACTTAAGCAGCTTAAGCCTGCAACTAGCGTACGGTGTAAGGAGGCTCAGCGACACACTTCCACCCACAGTTGGTGAGCTAAAACGAGAGCAAAACCGACCCTGTCTTCGGTCACTGATTGATGGAGAGACCTATCTAGATAAAACGATAGCTGGTGGTTCTATCTCGCGAAATTTGAACCGACGACCTTCAATAAGATCGCACTTGATGGGTACATGATACCTCGAGATTAGAACGTCAACATTGATGATATATTGATGGAACTGGCTGAATTTATTAAAAAGTTATTCGATAATTCAAAATGTAAACAAATTGTGTACTTGTAATATTAATCGTGAGGGGAACATTGCATTTTCAATTAATAATAAGCAAATATAACAGATCACTAAAAAAATAATTTAAAAAGCATGGCTCTATTTTTTGGGCGACTTTTGTTTATTTCTTTTCCTGGTTAATGTGAAAACGTTCTTAGAAAAGAAGAAAGCTAACTCAAAAATATCCAGTTTTTAATGATTATTTGTTCTTTTGAATTACTTGGAAGGGTGCTAAACTTTTTTAAATCCTTTGGAAGTCTTGTAACTTCCTTGGAATATTCTGAATTCTTCCGAATTCCCGGATATATCTGAATTCACTCAATTCCCCTGAATTATCTGAATTTCAAGGACTTTAAAACAATGCAGAGAATTCGGAAGAATTCAAAATAACTGAAGAAATTAAAAAAATTCTATGAATTTAGGGAATTCATAGAATTCAGAAGATTTTGCGGAATTCAGGGGATTTCGAGAATTCGAAGAATTTAAGGAATTTAGAATATTCCAGGAGATCAGAAGATTCAGAATATTCAAGGATTTTGCAAATTCAGAGAATTCGAGGAATTCAGGGAACCCTGAATATTCGAGGAATTCCAAATATTCGAGAAATTCAGGATATTGAAGGATTACAGGGAATTCAGAGAATTGCATAGCATTTAGGCTATTCAGGGTATTCAAAGAATAAAAAAATTCAGAATATTCATGGAAATCGGAAGAATTAAAGAAATTCAGGGTATTTAGGGCATTCTCTTTGAATTCTCTAAATCCTCTGAATTTCTTCAAGTCCAGGCATTTAGGAAATTCAGAATATTCAAGGAATTCAGAGAAATCAAGGATTTCAGAGAATTCAAGAAATTTCGACAATTCAAGGAATTCAGAGAACTCAAGGAACTCAGAGAATTCAAGAATATCAGAGAATTGAAGGAATTTAGAAAATTTAGGGAATTCACAGAATTCAGAGATTCAAAGAATTGAGAGAATTCAGACAATTTAAGAAATGCAGAGAATTCGAAGAGTTCAAGGAATTCAAAGTATTCAAGGAATTCAAGAAATTCAAAGAATTCAAGAAATACAAAGAATTCAAGGAATTCAGAAAATTCAAGGAATTCCAAGGATTCAAGGAATTTAAAGAATTCAAGGAATTTAAAGAACGCAAGGAATTCAAAGAATTTAAGGAATTCAAAGAATTCAAGGCATTCAAGTAATTCAAACAATTCAAGGAATTAAAAGAATTAAAAAAATTAAAAGAATTCAAGGAATTCAAAGAATTTAAGGATTTCAGACAATTTAGAGAATTTAAGGAATTCAAAGAATTCAAAGAATTCAAGGAATTCAGAGATTCGAAGACTTGTGAGAATTAAAGGAATTCAAAGAATTCAGAAAATTTAAGGAATGCAGAGAATTCCAGGAATTCAAAGTATTTAAGGAATTCAAGAAATTCAAAGAATTCAAAGAATTGAAGGAATTTAAAGAATTCAAGGAATTCAAGGTATTCAAAGAATTCAAGGAATTCAAATAATTAAAATAATTCAAAGTATATAAGGAATACAAGGAATTCAAAGAATTTCAGGAATTGCACGAATTCCAGGATTTAGGGGATTCATAGAATTCAAGGAATTTCAGGCAATTTTGAGAAATAAGAGATTTCAGAGATTTCAAAAAATTAAAATAATTCAAGGGTTTAAGAGAATTCAAGGAATTTAGAGAATTCAAGGATTTTAGAGACTTCAAGGAATTTAGAGAATTCAAGGAATTCAGAAAATTTGAGGAATTCAGAGAATTCGTAGAATTCGAGTAATTCATAGAATTCAAGCAATTCAGAGAATTCTGGGAATTCAAGGAATTCAGAGATTCGAAGAATTTATAGAATTTAAGGAATTCAAAGAAGTCAGAGAATTCAATGAATTCAGAGAATTCAGTGAATTCATAGAATTAAATGAATTCGGAGAATTCAAGGAATAGAAAGAATTCTAGGAAGTCAAAGAATTAAAGAAATACAAATAATTCAAGGAATGCAAAGAATTCAAGGAATACAAAGAATTCAATAAATTCGAAGATTTGAAGGAAATCAGAGAATTAAAAAAATTCAAGTAATATAAAGAATTCAAGGAATTCAAGGAACTCAAAGAATTCAGGGAATACAAAGCATTCAAGAAATAAAAAGAATTCAAAGAATTTAAAGAATTCAAGGAAATCTGAGAATTGAATAATTTCAGCGATTTCAGCTTAAATTTCAGCTTAGGGAATTCAACGAATTTAAGTATGAAGAAAATTCCAGGCATGCAGGAATTCATGAATTCTGAGAATTCAATGAATTCAGAGAATTCAGATAATTCAACGCATTCTTAGAATTCAATGAATTCAGAGAATTTACTGAATTCAAAGAATTCAATGCATTTTGAGAATTGAATTAATTGAGGGAATTCAAGGAATTCGTTGAATTTTGAGAGATTTCAGAGCATGTAGGCTATTCCAGGATTTTCAGAAATCCAAAATATTCCGAAAATGCAGTATATTCGAGGATTTCAGAGAATTCAGAGAATTTCTGTGTTTTCAGAATATTCTAGGAAGTCGCCAGAGAAATCAAAAGTATTAAAGAATTCAAAGAATTCACAGATTTTCAGAAATTAGGAGAATTTACGGATTTCAAAGCGTTTAGGGAACTCAAATAATTTTAGAAATGCAGAATATTCCAGGATATTCAAGAATATTAGAGAATTCAAGGAACTCAGGAAATTAAGAAAATATCAGGGATTTCAGAACATTTATGGAATTCAAGGAATTTCAGGAATTCAGGGGGTTTTAGAATTCAAGGAATTTCAGGAATTGAGTATATTCAAGAATATTTGGGAATTCAAGGAACTCAGGAAATTAAGAAAATATCAGGGATTTCAGAGCATTTATGGAATTCAAGGAATTTCAGGAATTCATGGGGTTTTAGAATTCAAGGAATTTCAGGAATTCAGTATATTCAAGAATATTAGGGAATTCAAGAAACTCAGGAAATTAAGAAAATATCAGGGTTTTCAGAGCATTTATGGAATTCAAGGAATTTAGAATATTCAAGGAATTCAGAGAATTAAGAGGATTTCAGAGCATTTAGTCAATTCAAGGAATTCAGAATATTTAAGGAATGCAGAGAATTCAGAGGATTTCAGAGCATTTAGTTAATTCAAGGAATTTCAGGAATTCAGGGGGTTTTAGAATTCAAGGAATTTTAGGAATTCAGTATATTCAAGAATATTAGGGAATTCAAGGAACTCAGGAAATTAATAAAATATCAGGGATTTCCGAGCATTTATGGAATTCAAGGAATTTAATGAATTCAGGGGGTTTTAGAATTCAAGGAAATACAGGAGTTCATTATATTCAAGAATATTAGGGAATTCAAGGAACTCAGGAAATTGAGAAAATATCAGGGATTTCAGAGCATTTAGTTAATTCAAGGAATTTCAGGAATTCAGGGGTTTTAGAATTCAAGGAATTTCAGGAATTTCAGGAATTGAATTTCAGTATATTCAAGAATATTAGGGAATTCAAGGAACCCAGGAAATTAAGAAAATGTCAGGGATTTCAGAGCATTTATGGAATTCAAGGAATTCAGAATATTCAAGGAATTCGAAGAATTAAGAGGATTTCAGGGCATTTAGTTAATTTAAGGAATTTCAGGAATTCAGGGGGTTTCAGAATTCAAGGAATTTTAGGAATTCAGTATATTCAAGAATATTAGGGAATTCAAGGAACTCAGGAAATTAAGAAAATATCAGGGATATCAGAGCATTTATAGAATTCAAGGAATTAAGAGGATTTAATACTATTTAGGGAATTCAAGAAATTTCAGGAATTCGAAACATTCAAAGGATTCAAGGTCTTAGCTAATTTCAGGAATTGATGAAATTTAGGAAATCAAGAGAATTCTTACGGATTTCGGAGAATTTATGGAATTCCAGGAATTCAGAATATTCAAGGAATTCAGAGAATTAAGAGGATTTAAGAGTAATTACGGAATTCAAGTAATTTCAAAAATTCCAAGGATTCAGGGGATTTGGATCATTTCAGGAATTGAAGGAATTCAGAAAATCAAAAGAATTTCAGGGATTTCAGAGCATTTATGGAATTCATGGAATTCAGGGAAAAAGGGGATTTCAGAGCATGCAGGAAGTTCAAGGAATTTTAGAAATTCAGATTATTCCAAGGATTCAATGAATGTATACAATTTAAAGAAATTTAGAATATTAAGGGATTTCAGAGAATTTAGGTATTCAAAGAATTTAAGGAATTCTGAGATTTTCAGAAATTCAGAGTATACAAGGAATTTAGAATATTCATTGAATTCTGATTGTTTTATATATTCAAGTAATTCAGGATATTTAAGGATTTTAGGAAATTTACAGAATTTCAGGGATTTCAGAGTATTTAGAGAATTCAGAATAATCCAGGATTTCAGAGAATTCCAGTATTCCAGAAAAATCCAGGAATTCCGATATTTTCAGAAATTTAGAGAATTCAAGATTTTGATGGCTTTTAGAGAGCAATTCAGGGAATTTAGAATATTCAAGAATTTAAGGAAATTTAGAGTAACCAAGGATTTTTCAGAATTTAAGGAATTCAGGAAATCTGACAAATTTTTATCGCTCATAAGAAAAAAAAACTCCTAATTTCGAAAGAAGAAATAACAATGTTCAATTCTAAGTTTCGGGAGTTGTGAATTTTTTATTTGAAAGGCAATGAATTTAATATCTTTCCATTCTTCAGCATTTCAAAGTAAAAAAGTTTTTTTTTTTCAAATGCTTAGTAGTAAAATTACTAAATTTGTAAGCGCCTGTCAAAATCTAGGAAAATAATGGTAAAAATTTTAAAGTCGCAAAAAATGAACCTTAAAATCTCCTCTTTAAAATAAGCCCGATAAATTGAAAAAATGTTCTCTGGTTCCCTAATTATCATAAAAAATGTAGAACCATGAGCAAGACGAAAATCGCTCGGTTGAGCGGGACTGCCTTTTGTCTCTATTTCTGCGATTCTTGTCTTGCGGACGCATCTACATTATTTATGATAATTCGAGAACCAGTGAACATTTTTTCAGTTTTTTTAGCTCATTTCAAAGAGGAAATTTTAGTGTTCATTTTGCACTACTTTCAAATTTTTAACTTAATTTTTTTAGATTTTGCTACTAGTTGAAGTTGAATCATGAAAATCCGCAAAAGCAGAAATTAGGCTGGTCTTTCTAGCTCACTAATTCAGTCTCTATTTCCCAAAAATACTTCAAAAAGAGCTCATTTTACGCGGAATTTAATATCCTTTCCAAAGATTTTACGCAAATTATTCTATATTATTGTTTTCCGGAGATATCCTGCGAAAAATAATTAAAAAACATTTTTTTCTCTAAAAATAAGTGTTAAAAACTAATTTTTAAATTATATTGTTAATAAATGAGAATTTAATTTTTTTTAACTTTTTAGGGTTCAAGATTAAATGTCAAGTACATTTATGAAAGAGTTTTCTAGCCTGACGAAATATGGTAAAATGGAGGACTAGGAAGGTCGGAGGCCGGGTATCGATTATAATCATCGCGTACGAACGCCGCGTCGGATCCGCAGTCATTAGAGACCAGTTTCCACCCTTTTTCCTCCCTTATTCCCCTTTACATTTTTTTTAAATATTTGCAAGACTGTCACGAGCATGAAAAAAAACTTATAAAGAGCGATTTTGGGCTATTTTTACCCCCCCCCCCAAAAAAAAACTAGTTAAAACCCGTAGTTTTTTATTATCCCCCCCCCAGCCCCACCCGAAAAGTAGTGTAGCCCAAATTTCTCTCAATACAGGGGAAATAGGAAAAAAGTTCATTTTCAACCAAGTTGGCTTCATTAAAATAATTGAAATTTAAAATAAGTAAAAAAAAAACATATTTCTCAACAATAAAGTTAATTTTCTACCAAATAATTGAATGTCTATAAAAATAGTGTACTTTCTAACAACAAAGTTGATTTTTTAACAGAAGAACTAAAAAGGATGAATTTTCTACGAAAAAAAAATGAATTTTCTACAACAACAAAAATTTTCAACTAAAGAAGATCAAGTTTCAATTAAAAATTTTAATTCTTACTAGCTGCGGTCGGCCTTTTTACTCCCCCCCCCCCACAATTGTGCACAGACCTTTTGAACTTGAAGGTCAAAGCATCGACAACAGTAATTTGGTGATTGTGAATTCTCTTTTGTTAAAGCTCTTTGGGCTTTAACGAACACATTCTCATAACGTATTCCGTGCTTCGCACTTGATTTTGTCCAAGATGCGAACTTTTCTGAACTATGTGCAACGCTTTTATATTTATTGTTCGTATCTTGCCCAGTTTGACCACAAAATGGAATTTTTGATTTTTAATTATTTTCTTGTGCGATCAAAATTTCAATTTTCTACTTTTCAAAAAAATTCGAAAAGTTTTTATGTCAATAATATAGGGTGTTCAAAAAGCAACGTTTTTCTCCTCTTGAGTTCTTTCACATCGTGCGTTGTTTGGCCTAAAATTTTCATTTTCGTTTTTTTGTTTAATTTTGTAAGTGCTATAACTTTCGTAATTTGTTTTTTATCGAAAAAAGTTATTTGATAAATTGTTCGTCTAGTTTAGCACTACAAATAACCGTACATGGAATTCTTAAATCTTAAAAAAAATGGTCTCAAAAATTTGGAAAATACTCCAACTTTTTGAATTTATATCCAAAATGGCTAGCTAGTATACTTGACTATCAGTTTATGAAAATGTAAAAAAAACGAATTTTCAACCCAATAGTTGAATTTTCAAATAAATAGTTTAATTTTTTTAAGGCTTAATTTTCTAGCAAAGTTGTTCAATTTTCAACCAAAACTGACAATTTTCAAGAAAAAAGTTGATAATCAACAAAAATAAATGAACTTCAACAAAAGAAATAAATTTTTGACATTCACGTATTTCAGAGAATTCAAGGAATTTAGAGAATTTAAGGAATTTAGAGAATTTAAGGATTTCAGATAATTCAAGGAATTCAGAGATTCAAGGAATTTAGAGAATTCAAGTAATTCAAAGAATTCAGAAAATTTGAAGGAATTCAGAGAATTCGCAGAATTCGAGGAATTCAATCAATTGATCGAATTTAAGAAATTCACAGAATTCAAGGAATTTAGAGAATTTAAGGATTTCAGATAATTTAAGGAATATAGAGAATTCAAGGAATTCAGATATTCAAGGAATTTAGAGAATTCAAGGAATTCAGAGAATTCGCAGAATTCGAGGGATCTAATGAATTCAGCAAATTCAAGAAATTCACAGAATTCAAGGAATTCAGACTGATCCAGGAATTCAGAGAATTCGAGGAACTTAGAAATTCAAAGAATTTAGAGTATTCGAGGAATTAAAAAAATTAAAAGGAATTCAGAGAATTCACAGAATTCCAGGTATTCAATTAATTCAGCGAATTCAAGAAATTCACAAAATTCAAAGAATTTATAGAATTTAAGGATTTCAGATAATTCAAGGAATTGGGAGATTTAAGGAATTTAGAGAATTCAAGGAATTCAGAAAATTTAAAGGAATTCAGAGAATTCGCAGAATTCGGGGGATTCAATGAATTCAGCGAATTTGAGAAATTCACAAAATTCAAGGAATTTAGAGAATTTAAGGGTTTCAGATAATTCAAGGAATTTAGAGAATTCAAGGAATTGAGAGAATTAAAGGAATTCAGAGAATTTAAAGGCATTCGGAGAATTCGCAGAATGTGAGGGATTCAGTGAATTCAGCGAATTCAAGAAATTCACAGAATTCAAGAAATTCAGACTGATCCAGGAATTCAGAGAATTCGGAATGTCTAGGGAATTTCGAAGAATTCAAGGAATTCAGGTAATTTAGAGAATTCGATGAATTTCAGGTAATTTACAGAAATAAGAAATTTTCGAAAATTCAAGAAATTTAGAGAATTTAAGGATTTTAGATAATTCAAGGAATTTAAAGAATTCAAGAAATTCAGAGAATTAAAGCATTCCAGAGAATTCAAGGAGTTGCAAGAATTCAAGGAATTTGGAGAATTAAAGGATTTCAGAGAATTTAAGGAATTTAGAGAATTAGAGGATTTCAGACAATTCAAGGAATTTAGAGAATTCAAGGAACTCAGAGATTCGAGGAATTAGGAGAATTCAAAGAATTCAGAAAATTTACAGGAATTCAGGGAATTCGCAGAATTCGAGGGATTCAATGAATTCTGCGAATTCAAGAAATTCACAGAATTCAAGGAATTCAGACAATTCGGAATATCTATGGAATTTCGAAGAATTTCAGGAATTTAGGTGATTTAGAAATTTGGAGGAATTTCAGTTAATTTAGAGAAATAAGAAATTTCAGAGATTTTAAATAATTCAAGGATTTCAGAGAATTCAAGGATTCCCGAGAATCCAAGGAATTTAGAGAATTCAAGGAATTAAAAGAATTTAAGGATTTCCGAGAGTTCAAGAAATTTAGAGAATTAAAGGATTTCAGAGAATTCAATGGATTCAGAGAATTCAAGGAATTTAGAGAATTAAAGGATTTCAGAGAATTCGAGGAATTTATAGAATTAATGGATTTCAGAGAATTCAAGGAATTTACAGAATTCAAGGAATTCAGAGTGATGCAGGAATTCAGCGGATTCGGAATATCTATAGAATTTCGAAGAATTTAAGGAATTTAGGTGATTTAGAAAATTCGAGGAATTTCAGGAATTTTAGAGAAATAAGAAATTTCAGAGAATTTGACAAATTTAAATAATGCAAGGATTTCAGAGAATTCAAGGATTCCCGAAAATTTAAGGAATTTAGAGAATTGAAGGATTTCAGAGAATTCAAGGATTTCCGAGAATCCAAGGAATTTAGAGAATTCAAGGAATTAATAGAATTTAAGGATTTCCGAGAATTCAAGGAATTTAGAGAATAAAGGATTTCAGTGAATTCAAGGAATTTAGAGAATTAATGGATTTCAGAGATTTCAAGGAATTTACAGAATTCAAGGAATTTAGAGAATTTAAGGATTTCCGAGAATTCAAGGAATTTAGAGAATTCAGGGATTTCTGAGAATTCAAGGAATTTAGAGAATTAATGAATTTCAGAGAATTCAAGGAATTTTATAGAATTTAAGGAATTTAGAGAATTTAAGGATTTCCGAGAATTCAAGGATTTCTGAGAATTCAAGGAATTTAGAGAATCAAAGGATTTCCGAGAATTCAAGGAATTTAGAGAATTAAAGGATTTCAGAGAATTCAAGGAATTTAGAGAATTAATGGATTTCAGAGAATTCAAGGAATTTTATAGAATTAAAGGAATTTAGAGAATTTAAGGATTTCCGAGAATTCAAGGAATTTAGAAAATTAAAGGATTTCCGAGAATTCAAGGAACTTAGAGAATCAAAGGATTTCCGAGAATTCAAAGAATTTAGAGCATTAAAGGATTTCAGAGAATTCAAGGATTTCCGAGAATTCAAGGAATTTAGAGAATCCAAGGAATTCAAAGATTTCCGAGAATTAAAAAAATGTACAGAATTCAAGGAATTTAGAGAATTAAAGAATTTCAGAGAATTTAAGGATTTCAGAGAATTCAAGGATTTCAGTGAAACGAACTTGACCATCAGTTTATGAGAATGCAAAAAGTGAATTTTCCAAACAATGGTTAAATTTTCAAATAAATAGTTTAATTTTTTTTTTAAAGTTTAATTTTTCACCAAAGTTGTTGAATCTTAAACCAAAAGTGAGAATATTCCAGAAAAAAGTTTATAATCAAGAAAAATAAATGAACTTCAACAAAATAGATAAATTTGTGAAACTTTTTTTTAATGATTACTTCAGTCTGAAGGATTTTTACCAAACAAACAAGATTAATTTTCTAAGTAAATTTTCAACAAAATCATGAATTTTCTAACAAATAATTAATTTTTCAAATTATAAAAAAATAAATTTTTAACCAAAAATGGAATAGTTAAAGTTTCTGATAAATAGTTAATTTTTAACACAGAAAACACGAATTTTCAACGAAAAAAGATAAATTTTTAATTAAATAGTTAAATTTTGAAGCAAAAAGACGAATTATCTAGAAAAAAGTTAAATTTTCAACCAGTAAATATTAATTGTTTTACAAAAAACTGAAATTTTTATTAAAAAAAGCTTCAATTTTTACTCAAATAGCCGATTTTTCTAATAAAAATGTGGATTTTCAACAAAAAAGTCAATTTTCAATCACAAAGTTTAATTTTCTACCAAAGTGTTAAATTTTTAAGCTGGACAGTCGAATTTATTAAAAAACTCTTTATTTTTAACTTACAAATATAAATTTTTGACTGAAATGGTAAAATTTTTCTTTAATTCTTAAACGAAGCAGATTAATTTTCAACCAAACAGTTACATTTTTAACCAAAAAGGATAAATTTTTAACCAAAATAATTAATTTTCAACAAAAAATGACGAATTTTTAACAAAATACTTGAATTTTCAAACTTTAACAATGATTTTCAATTTTTAATGAAGTAATATGATATTTGGAACAAATGATTGAATTTTCAACTAAAAAACATATTTTTTAAACCAAAAATAGAACCTTCAAATTTTCAGTCTAAAAATTTTATTTTAAAACAACAAAAAAACGAATTATTAACAAAATACATGAATTTTTTAATAAATAATTAATTCTCTAACTTACGAAAAACAAATCTCAAATAAAAAATGGAGTAATTAAATCTTCTGATAAAAAAATTAATTCTTAACAACAACAAGAAAAACGAATTTGCAAAAAAAAATATGAAATTTTGATCAAAGAGTTAAATTTTCAACCAAAAAGGTTAATTGTTTACCAAGAAGATTAATTTATTACCACAGAGACGAATTTTCAACAAAATTGTTGAATTTTAAAGCCAAAAAGGCAAATTTTCAAAGAAAAAATTAAATTTTTACCAGAAAATATGATTTTTCAACAAAGAAGTTTATTTTCTATCATATTAAAAAATAGTTTCATTCTTAACTAAGTAGTTTATTTTTCAAACGAAAATGTGGATTTTCAAAAATGTCAATTTTCAATCACATAGTTTAATTTTCTACAAAGTGTTACATTTTTAAGCTAAAAAGTCGAATTTTCAACAAAATAGTTCAATTTTTAACCAAAGAGATGACTTTTCAACTAAAATAATGGATCTTCAAAGAAAAAATGAATTTTGAACGAAAGAATTCAATATTCATCAGGAAAGATGATTTTAAAACAACGATTATTAATTTCATAAAAATTAAATAGTTAAATTTTCTACCAATGAGATGAATCTTCTAAAAAAGTAAATTTTTAACAAAGTAGTTCAATTTTGAACAAGTTACTTGAATTTTTGATCCAAAAAGATGATGAAAAGGTGGTTTTTTGCAATTTTCCACTCCCCTGTCCAAACAACCAGGCAACGCTATTTCCACTGAACCCTCTCCCCCTGTTAACTTTCGCAGTTTTGGTGTGACCCCCCCCCCCTAAATTTGTAACGTAGTTAATGGACGGCCCCTTACTATTATTTAATTAGAAACTTTCTTATAACATCGTTGATTGTAAATTACCGTAAATTTGATTCAGACATTTTTTTTTAACAATCGGTCAATACAATCAATTTCAGCCTGTAATGGGAGTTTTTCTACACAACTTAAACCAAAAACCACATTCACAGCGTGATGGCTCTCCTTCGAGGACGTGGAAATAACAAATATAAGTTTGATCTTCATGACATATGCACCCAATTAATCGACTGTCGAAGGCACTTTCAACGATGATTGGATTTTCCCGACTGGATTCTCGTTTCACTATTGGACGGCACATAAAGGGATCCTGAAAGAAAGAAAAAAATTAATTAAAAAAAAATGCAGGCTTGTGACAATTTTAAATTTAATGCTTCGCACAAGAATTTTTATTTTTATGAAAAAGGGGAATCCTTTTTCCCAAATTAAAAATTTTTAATTTCTGAAAAAAGATATGTCTCCTTCGCTCCGGCGGGGATCGAACCTCACGTCTTTCGATTGTCGGTCAAGTACTTTAACCACTAAACTAGATGGACATTGAAAATTTATAAATTAACAATTTTTTATTTCTGAAAAAAGATCTTTCTCCTTCGCACCTTTTTTAATTTTTCTTTTACTTTTTTGGAACTTTGAAAATAGCAATTTCCAAATAAGGACTTTTAATTCCACAAATTTATTTCTAAAGGAGGGAATTTAATTTGTAAATTATTCTTTAATAATAAAGCTAAAGGCAAAACGTGCGGGGAAAATGCAGAAGGCAGTCATCCTTGTGTCGCTCCGTGTCCCCGGGATGTGCAAGACTTTTGCAATATCAAGATAGTAAATTTATATTTCCAAAGAAGTAATTTCATCTGATGATAATATTTATTTCCGAATTTTTTTAAACATTATTGAGAAAATTTTAATTGAAATTTTTTTTGTAATTTTGTAAAGATTTGGAAATAAAAATTGCAAGATTTTTGAGGATTTTGAAGGTTTTCAAGGTAGTGAAAATTTTTTCCTAAGATTCTATGGAAAATTTAAAATATATTTTTTTAAATTATTTAAAGAAAATATTCCAAAATATTTCAAATGATTTCCTAAAATTTCTGAAAAGAATGTAGAATATTTTAAAGCGCACTTTTTTAATTTTGCAAGATTGAAAAATTGAAGAAAAAACTCTGGAAGATTTTCCTAACATTTTTTTTTAAGTTTGCAGAATTTTTTCAAAGTCTTAGGAAAAACTCGATTCATTAAAAATGCATTTAGATTTTTTTCTAATTTTAAACAAAATTTAAAATTTGAAAAGATTTAAAAAAGCCTAAAATAAAATGTAGATTCCTGAAGATTAAAAATAAAAATTTGAACCTTTTGAGGATTTTGAAGGTTTTAAGATAAATTTGTTTCTGAAGTTTCCAGAGAAAATTTAAAGCAAAATTTTTTAATTTTGCAAGATTACAAAATTTTAGAAAAACTTCTTTAGGAAAAATTTGAAAAGATTTTAAATAACTTAAATAAAAAATAGATTTTTGAAGATTTTGAAATAATTATTTAAAGATAATGAAATTTTTTTCTGAAGTTTCCGGGGAAAATTTAAAGTATTTTTTTTTTACTTATTTAAAGGAAGTAGTTCCAAATATGTCAAGAGACTTCAAATTATTTTCTGAAATTTCTAAAAAGAATATAGAAGATTTTAAAGCAACATTTTTTAATTTTGCAATATTACCAAATTTTAGAAAAACTTCATTACGAAAAATGTGAAACAATTAGAAAAAAATTAAAATAAAATGTAGATTTTTGAAAATTTTAAATGTAAATTTGAAGGTTCTTGAAGATTTGGAAGATTTTAAGATAATGGCATTTTCTTCTTAAGGTATATATATATATATATATATCGTCCGCAAGAACCCACAACTTGCGCTCGCAAGCCGTGCGACAAAATCCGCACGCGTGCGACGCACGTGTGTCGCACTATGAGCGCATATTGCTATCTGGGTAGTACTACATTGTTCCGAATTTCGAAAACAATCAATCTATATCATTTTATAAGCTTAAACATACTTAAAAACTGTCCACAAAGGTATAAAAACCTACAACACACTGCGAGGATGCGAATAAAAGTTTACGATATCGTAAAGATATCGTCAGATTGTACGACGTCTTTACGATATCGTAAAGACACCTTAACGACATGGACATAGGCTGTCCTAAAGTTGTAAAGATGTCGTAAAGACGTCGCTAAATTTTGTGCCCACTGGGATTTTAGTTTATTTTTCCTCAGAGAAAACAAACGCTGATCGCCGCCAGAATTGCCGCCCCATTTGAAAACAATCAGGAACATTAGGACTGGAAACATAACCCCTATACACAATAGAAGATAATTGAAATGGATTAACAAATGGTACACCGATTAGGAACGATTGAAAACGATTGCAATTTTGACAACTCTGAATCGTTCTGAATCATATTGAATTGATTATTTCTAGAAGCGCTGGAATATGTATATATTATGATTAAACTCCACTTTGTTGTCGCCCAACCGTGGTCATCGATTTTCAAACTGGCTTAAACTGGCTACAAATAAAGGGAAGGTATGTACCACAAAGTAGTGTAAAGAGATCCAACTCTATGGGCAATTTCGAAAAATTGTACACCTATTTTTCCGTACCCACATCCTATAGCACTTCAGATAACGTATTCTACTAGCGCTTCTTGCAGAAAACCGTTATAACATAGGTTTTGGAGTTGGATTTCAATATGGTCGTCATTGGCTCACGTTCGCCAGTTGTGACAGCCGGTAGGTGGGTAGATGTATGTGTTTTTAAGTTTCTTAGAAAGCGCAGTGTGTATGTGCAGATATGAAAGTAAGTACTTTTATGTGCAAGAAAGACGTGTAAGATGTATTGCATGCTCTGTAAAAAGTGACGATTTTCTAAAACATTATTGTGACAATTTCTAAAAACCTAACCTATAATTTGATTTTAAAAGGATAACGGTGTCAAGTAGTTGCTTCGCTTGTCAGTCGTCGCGTGGTGGGCGGAAAAAAGGGATGGCTTGGAAAAGTGTAATTTATTTTCGCCCAAGACGGTCAGCATATGATAATATTAAATAGATGTATAGTAATAGAAGTTAGTGCATGAATCCTGATGCAGCTGTGACACTTAGTATTAGATTCTCTGGAATAAACAAACTCAAGACACTGTTCTGTATAAAAAACGTTCGATTTATTGTTAAACTTGAATACAAAGAGAACTGCTTCGCGTTCGCATGATCTCGGTTTGAGTGTTTTTCGTGAACTAACTGTCTCTGAGTGTGTGAGTACGATCTCGCACGGACGAAAGGTTTATTTCAATAGTAAAGTCGATATTGACGCGTCATCTGTGTTTCATGTTAGGATTTAAATTTAACTTGACAAACTTGATTTTTACTTTAACACTTTCCCTTGTTAATTAAAGTTAAAACTTCTTAAAACAAAAATACACAGTAAATCTTACGTTTAAATGTTTACAAAAGTGGAATAAAAGGTAAAAACTCACGTTTTCCTATATTTTCACATGAAAACAACATTCACAATTAAATTTTCATTGTTCCCCTTTTTTTCTTCTGCGTAATACCCATTTTTACAAATAAAATTGCCAGGCGTGTCCTTGGCAACGGCTTCGTCATGATGTCTGCTGTCTGTTGCTCCGTAGAGACTTGTTGAACTCCTAGCTTCTCTTCGGTTACCTTTTCACGAATGAAAAAGTGCTTGATTGAGATGTGCTTAGTTCTGCGATGAAACTCTGGATTTTGTGCCAGTCTCACCGCTGCAGAGTTGTCAACTTGAATAACTGGAACTTGCTTCAGTTTGACAATTCCTTGAAAAAGTCTGCTCATCCAATGCTTCTTTGGCTGCCTCGTTCGCTGCAATGATCTCCGCTTCAGTTGTAGAGGTTGCTACCACTGCTTGTCTTTGGCTCAACCAGGAAACTGCTCCTGCAGCATACTTGACGGCGACTCCAGAAGTTGAGCGCCCTGACTTCAGGCACCCTCCAAAGTCTGCATCACTGTAAACCTCCAAAATACCTTTCTCTGTATTTCTGCGATATACTATTCCCCAACAGCTTATCTATATGGAAATTTTCGAGACTTGAAGTCATCTTTCCATGTTTTCGAAATCTCTGGACTCATGAACATTGGAGTGGAAATTGGTTTGCAATCGGAAAAATTAAATCGTTCCAAAATTTTTCTTGCATGCATTTTCTGACAAATTTTTACTGAATTTTCTTCTTCTTGAATTTTAAGTTAAAAAAAAACTGCTTCTTTTGAGACAATCTTGAATTCTGATTTCAACTCTCCAATGAAAACATCTCATTCTTGTGGCTCTGTCGCTGCAACTAGGCCGTTATCCACGTAGATCACTAGTATAAGCCTTTTGTCATCCCTCTCTCTCTGACCGTATAAACATCGAGCAGCATCACACCCATGTTTTCGAAGAAAATCTCCGAGACGCTTGTTGCAACATCTTGGCGCCTGCTTGAGTCCATAAAGGCTCCTTTTGAGTTTACAAACCTTGTTGCACTCGCCTTCGTAACCTTGAGGTTGTTTCATGAAGACTGTTTCTTCAAGTTCTCCATATAAAAAGGCTGTTGATACATCAAACTTTTTAAGATGCATTTTCTCGCTTGCTGCGATGCTGAGAATTGAACGAATCGTTCACTTGCAAGGAATTGCCTTCGCACCTGAAGGAAGATTTGTCAAATTCCAGGTGCGATTTTATTTCAATGAGGCTATTTCTTGATCCATGGCTTTTTTCCATTGAATATTGTTCTCACTTTTCAGGGCATCTTCAAAAGTTTCAGGATCTTCAGTGATATTGATGAACTCCTCGACTGCCAGAGCGAATTCTTCAAGATGCTTTGGCGTCTTTATTTTTTATCGATCTCTCAAGATTCGTCCTACGGGCAATTTGGAATTTTTCTCTTCATCGATGTTTGATTCGTCTTCAGTTTCATATTCTTCATCGCTTTTCAGAATTTCTTCAAACTCGGCCTTTTCGTCTGTGTCAATCTTCGAATCTTCTTCTTCAATCTGGTCCTGTTTTTCTTGTTCAACATCTCTGATTGGTAACTTTACTTTTTCTTCACATTCTCCTGGCTTTTCTTGGAATTGAACATCTCTTGATAAAATCATTGTATGCTCTTCTTGGACATAAATTCTGTAACGTTCGTCTCCGGCATATCCCACAAGGAATCCTTTCACTGCTTTCCTGTCCATCTTCTTTCTCTTCTCGGCTGGAATATGGACATATCAGGAAGATCCTATGATGCGCACGTGTTTTATTCTGGGTTTCTTGCCCACCCACATTTCGTAGGGACTGACACCTTCTTTTGACGATTTTCCGGTTCTGTTGAGAATGTAGATTGATGACGTCGCCAGTTCTGCCATTATAGCGTTTGGAAATTCAACTTCAGGATTCAAGTATTTAAAGTTTTTGCCATCTCAACAATTGTGCGATTTTCACGCTCACTGCCACCATTTTGCTCGGGCATGTATGACGCTGTCAGTCTCTGCATCATTCCGCTTTCGGCAAGAATTTCTTTGAACTCGGCACAGTCAAATTCTCCGCTATTGTCACTCAACATCTCTTTGATTGTGTGTCCTAATGTTTTATTAAAAGAATCATTAAAAGGCCCAACTAAGTCCGTTGAAAACAGTTCCCCATGTGTGACCGCCTTTTTCCTGGTTCTGAAAGGCAGACGATGTGCTTTTCCTGAGGTACAAGGTTCACAGATTTCTTTCTCCAGTTTCACGTTGATGCCCAGCTCTCTTTTGGGCATTTCTCTTACGTGCTGTTTGCCCTGGCTCCTCTTACATCTTGTGATACATCTGCAGTGTCGAGCTTTCCGCCTCAGCGACATTTGCCCTCTCCACTTTCTCTGGATTGACTGGTTCTAGGGCCGCCTTGTACAGAGTTCCGCACACTTCACGACTCCCGCACAGCATTGTTTTTTCGTCGACTTTCAGCCAGCACTTGGTCGGTGTGGAATTGAATGTACTATTTTCATTCCTGTCTTGCGCTGCCAGAACAGAAAATAAGTTTCTCGAAATTTTCGGGACGAACCAAACATTATTCAGAGTCATCTTAAACGTACTTTCTTCTGTGTATGAAAAAATTTAAATTTTTCCTTTTCCAATAGTCTTGAAATCTTCTTTCCCGGCAGCTTTATTGATGCAGGGTATCTGAAACTCCTTAAATTCGACGAATAAATCTGGACAATAGTGCTGTAATAGTGCTTTGTGGCTCCGTTGTCGATCCACCGTCCTGTTGAATTCGGCTCGGTCACACAGATTTCTCCACTGATGGAAATAAGAGCTACATTTATATCAAGAGCGTTGCTCTGAGGATCGACCTATGACCTTTTTTTTGGTGGTCGTCCGTCAGCAATCCACTTTCTACAGTTGACAACCCAATGCCCTTTCTTTTTGCAATAATTGCACTTATCTTCTTTTTTTGATCTCGACGTACCTTTAAAAGAAGGAAAAATGGGAGGTATCCTTATATTAGAGTTGGATCTCCGTGTACTACTTCGTGGCATGTACGAAACCTTACCCAGTGGCCAGAAACGTTAAAGAACCTCATTAGGACAACTCAAAAACGTCCTAAGTCAGTCCAAAGAACGTTCCTTAAACATACAATATTCAAGAGACGTTTTCAGAACATTATTTAGCCTGACTTAGAGGGGGGGGGGGTAAATTCTGGAGGGGAAAAAATCGATTTTTTTCTTTTAATTTTCTTTTGGTATAGCATCTCAAAAATATTCCCTCAAAATTTTAAGTCGATCGGAGCTAAACTTGCCAAGTTACAGAGCTGTAAGTCTCCGCCCCTCGAGCGGAACACAGTAGACGCAGGCAGCAAGGGTCGCAGTTCAGACTAAAGAGGCCAGAATTCCTCGACGGCAGGAAAAAAAGATGCCCTTGACATCGCAGCTGCAGCAGCTACTCTGCTTTGCGGAGCTGGAATCGATGATTCAGTGTAAGCAAAAAAAAATTCTGAACTTTTTCCGTGCCTAAAACTTCAAACGTGTTTTTCTCAAAACTGCATTTTTGAAGTCGGTGCACAGTCTCTCTTAAAAATTATTGCACCGATCCTCACACAAAATTTGGTATACACTTTGCACAGATATATCGCAAGAACACAACGGTCTTGTTGATCGATTTTTTTATTGCTGCGATTTTACAGAAACAAAATGGCGGATTTTTTAGGCAAAAAATCGAATTATTCAGTTTTCCGACCGTCAAAACCATTTTGAAAAACCTGCCCGCCATGAGGGCACATTCTCATTGCGCACTGCGCGCGCGACTCTCCTCGCTTCCAGGTTTAAGAGCGCCTAGGGCACGCGACTGTTGGTTCTCGCGCTCGATAATATATTTATCTCGCGCTTTGCGCCCGATGACGTATTTACCTCGCGCTCGGTCTTTGTATTTCCCCCACATTTGGGCCCAGACCTTTTAAAATTAAAGGGTAAATCATCGACAACCGTCATTTGGTGATTGTGAATTCTCTTTTGTTAAAGGTCCTTTGGTTTTAACGAACACATTCTCAACACGTATCTCGTGCTTCGCACTCGATTTTGTCCAAAATCTAAACTTTTTTACATAATTTTCAACACTATTATAACAAATATATATCATATTCATTACTGTATCTCAAGCTGGTACTGCTTATTCAGATTTTGCAAAATAATGTAAAAATTTATTTTTCATGGTTACTTCAATATTTGCTCCTTATTTTGCACTAATTTTTATCCTCACCTACCCTAAAAAATCTATCATTTCAGTAAATTTATAAAATCACAATTCATAATATGCATTGGTATTGAAACATACGTATTTTCATTGTCTTCTTATAATTATAAAAAAGTGTGCATCCTATACAAAAAATATTAAACATTTTATTGCAAGTTGTGTCGTTTCTCCATAAATTTAATTTGTTCATTTTCAACTTTATTTTTTATGATTTAAACTGAAAATGCGCATACTAGTGTAAAGTGGTTCTAAGCAGAGTAGATATAATTTAGGCGAAAAATTTTATTAAATAACAAATTATTGTAGCTTGTGTCGTTTTTCCAAAAAGTAAATTTTTTATTTTTGATGCATCTTTATAACAAATTTGTAGATGTTTTTTAGTTAAACAACTTTTTTCTTTTCATCTTTTTTCGTCTCTTGTGTCGTGTTTCCAAAATTTTAATTTTTTTATTCTTATTTTTTGCGATTGAAAAAAACTACTCGCCCTTTCTGAAAATTATAAAAAATAAATTTGTACATCCTCTTTTAGCGAACAAGTTTGACTATTATTTTTTCCCATCCTTGTGTCGTCTTCCAAAACATTAATTTATTTATTTTTAATGTTATTTTTTACGATTAAAACAAAAACTAAGCGTCCTATCGAAAAATTGTTAGTGAAAAATGTTTAGCTGTTTTTTGGATGAGCAACTTCTATCTATGCATTTTTTCTCATAGTTTGTGTCGTTTGTCCGAAATTTTTTTTCATTTTTAATGTTGTTTTTCACAAATAACAAATTTGTAGAATTTTTGGGTGCACGATTTTTATCTCTTCATCTTTTTTTGTATCTTGCATAGTTTGACCGCAACCTGGAATTTTTCATTATTTTTTGTGCGGTCAACATTTTGATTTTCGATTTTTCGAAAAAATTCAAAAAGTTGTTGATAATCTTGTAGGGCTCTAAAAAGAAACGTTTTTCTCCTCTTGACTTTTTTTCATATCGTGCGTTTTTTTTGTTTTTTTTTTTGAAAACGCTATAATTCAGATAATTTTCTTTTTATCGAAAAACGTCATTAAGATCAATTGTTTGTCTTTTTGATTAATACTAATAACCGTGCATAGAATTTTCAAATCTTGAAAAAAAGTAGTATCAACAATTTTCAAAATGTGTTCACTTTTTGAATTTTTATCCAAAATAGCTGGTTAACGAACTCGTTCTTTCTTTTCAGGCCTTCAAAAAGTGTGCCAAAACACAATCCAATCAATCTTTCGAAAGTTATCGTGCCTACATGATACCACAGACTACAGACACCTTCGTAAAAATCGTTTTTTTCTAACTCAGGGAGTCTCAAAACGTGGAGATTTGATGAAAACCGACTAAGTCAAATTTGACATAAAACGAATACTTTCTCATTAACATGAGAAGGTAAAAGAAAATGTAAACAGACCCTCCTTAGGACGGTTTTTGGAACGTTCAAATAACGTATTTTGACTTGTACGGCCAAGGAACGTTTTTAGGACGTTCTAATTACGTTTTTAAATTTCGTGCCCACTGAGTAACTATATTATGTAAAAATATGGACAGATATTCAGGAAAATTTTGTTGGAAAGGATACTTGTGAAGGGTTACATTGAGAAAAGTAGTAACACTTTTATATTCTTGTCAAGTTTACTGCAAATTCACATCTCTGTAAATAATAAATTTATGTTGAGAAAAAATAAATGCCTGGCTTGAAAAAAGTAAGATTTTTTTAAAACTAGGAACTCCTACCTAATTCCGTAATACCAGAAGAAATAACTATCCCAATAACGATATATAAAATAAACTTAGTAGCAAAATGGAACTAACTAACAATAAGCATAGGCTGATTAAGTAAAATAACTTTCTGTTGCACCACGTGGGGGTGAGTCGACATCTGTTAATTGTCTTCCGCCAACGTGTTGATTCTCGAATTAATCGCCAAAAGCTGTGCTACGAACGCTGCATCCCTCATTACCGTGGCCAGGGCGGCCAGGAGATCTTCTAAATCCTTTTGACTCATTCCCAACTGACGAGCACACTCTCTCACAACATGTGCTTCATCTGAATCAGTCTGCAAAGAATATAAAAAAAAACATTTTAAAAAATAATGAAGGGAAGACGTGCAGAAAAATATGGTTGGCTGAAGTAGTTAAATCGAAACTGATGAGTCGATATTCGCCGAACGAGTTAACGCACCTTATCACGGTTGAAGAATTTGCTGAATGGCAGCTTTGTCTTCTTCTTTCCTTCAATTGTCTGATAGAAAATGGTAAAATCCTGTTCATCAGGCGGGTTCATAGTGACTTTGAAGTAAAATCCAGCGATAACGTGACCCTTACTGTCCCTGGCCAACAAACTCCTAAAATTGTAGACTATATTTCTTCGTTCCGTGACGTCAATGGCAGTAAGATATGGTCTTTCGACGTAAATTAGAGCGACCTGAGATCGCTCCAAGGCATTAGGACTAGTTTGTTTTTCGTGCCACTCGACATAGTAAGGGTCTTCGGCGCATACAACGTAGTTGTACTCCTTCTTAACTTCAGACTCATCCGACTGGGTGAACCAACCAGTGTGCGGGTACATCTTATCTTCCATTACCGTGAGCACCCGGGCAATGTGATAACCTGGATCCAGCAACATGATACCTCCACGTCCATCAATCTGAATCTTCAAGCACACGAGAACATGCTCCTTTTCGCCACTGTCAGCTGCTGGAGGACCTCCCACGTATCCCGAGATGTCTCCAATCGTCTGTTTAATCAACCATAATTGATAAGGTGAAAATTATAAACGACAATAGAAACTAACTTTATGTTTATTGTGTCACCCGTCGCTGTTTGATGAAAGAGTAGGTCTGAAGTATTTTGTTTGTCCACTTTCAGTATAGAGTTGGTTTTTCTTATACTGGCATGGATTTCAGAAAAGAGATAACATTACGGATAATTCGAATCTGCAATTTACATCCCCTAACAAAATGTTCAGGCGCATGCGAGCGTTTCTAATATAAACCCGACTAGAGATGGTAGGCGATTTTAGAGATTGGAAAAACCCCACAGGGTTGAACACGTCAGGCACTGTTTGGAGACTTGATGTGATTTGGGATAATTGGGTGTTTTGAGAATGGATGTGAGCTCAAGGGTTTCACGCCTAACCTAATCTACAATCACTTCAGGAAACTTTTTTAATTTAACATACTTCGAGTAATTTCATATTACTTCAGGACAACGGTACACCTGTTTTCACAAGTTGTCGACCCCTGATTGCTCATCCTTTTACAAATGAAAATAAAACTGAACCTTAAGACCGTGACCACTTGACTTGCTTAAGTTAAAAATGTACAGAATAGAACCATGATACATACCTCTTCACACGATACCAAGTAAAGGCCATTTTCTATTCCAGAGAACTTTTTGCTTAACTTGCACAATCGATTCAGCAACTCAAAGCCGAGACCAACGCAGGTGTGATGTTGGGGAGTAATGACTGGCTGATATTTTCGGTAGAAGCGGTCCATTAGAGTTTCGTCGCTCTCTTTGAAAGACTTGTAGAACCTGATATAAAGAGATTTAAATGATTGGTATCTGAATTAAAAAATTCAGATGTTGCAAAGTAAAAAAGGCTCAATGACCAACCTCAGAAAATTATCGACGGTATCGTATCGATTTTCGCGCAATAAGCGCTGCGTTTCGAGTTCAACGCATCCCGCTAGTTCCTCATATTGTTCAATGGTTGGAACATTCAAGGTTGGAGACTCGTAGTGTGCCCAAACTGGCAAAGGCAGAGGCACGTTCCTGATCCAGGGCCCGCGAGCCTGTCCAGACGGCTGACAGCAAATTTCCGTCGTCGTGAGTCAACTTGGCCATTCGCTGCCCCAGCGTCCAACTGTTGGCACGTAGCCATTCTCATCCCTGCAGCTGCTTATTGGCTCCACAGGGATCTCTCCGTATTGTCTATTCTTCTCTCGCTCTACAAAATTAAATTTTATTTAGTCACATTTTCCATTTTAGATCAAGCCATTGGCTATGTCGCTATTGGCTATGGCGCTATGGGTATTCAATATGATTCTGCCACTCCAAATGAAAAGTCTATTTTAAAAAACTGGAAAGTAGTTGAATCAATTTGGGATAACAGAATTAAAGAAAAGAGAAATTAAGTACATTCTTTAATGAAATAATTGACTTTGTTTCAGCATCAGCACACAACAGTTTTAGGTAGCAGTTTCCGGTTAGAGATATCTATTATTCAACGTGTTTCCTTATTATATCGCAAGTTCTGAATCCGGAAATATTTTTGCAAATAAAGTTCTTAAACATTCTGATTACATTTTTTTTCAGAGACACATTATGTTTACTGAGACGCGTTGAGCCTGTCTCGGTTTTTAAACAAGTGAGCTAATCTTTTCGATAAGCTTGGCATTTGTTTATCGGAAGTTAAAGCGATTAGAAATCAAGGTTGAATGACGTTAGCAGAATACAGAATATGTATCAGAATATTCCTATCACTCAATGGAAAATTCCAGAAAAGTCCAACAAAGGCTTTTCGAATACGAGATCCTTACTCCCATATTTATAAAAATTCACAATTTATCAAATAATGGTTCTAAGAATGTCTTATAGCAGTAATTGTTTATGGACAAAAGACTTCTGAAAGGATTAATGTATCGATGACAAGTAAAGACTCTGTATTAGGTTGGAACGAAAATGCTCAAAGCAATCGAATCGTTTCGGCCCAGCAAAAAAATGTGTGGGTAGGCATCCGGAAAAAGTAAACAAAATTTGAAATCTGTTAATATCTTCTGTTCGATTTGAAAATTTAAAAAAAGTCTTGTTGGTTTAAAAATTGTAGCAAATTTTTTATTTGTTCAGTTTTTACTAGTGAACAATAATAAACAATTAGAAATTTTAAAAAATTGCTTAATTTAGAAGTTTTTGAAAATGTGCAAGAAAGATGTTTTTTGAATTGTGTTAAATACACTTTTATGGAAAGTTATACTGGGTGTTTTTTAACTTGAGACTTCGAAATATCTCAAAAATACGCATCCTATGAAAAAAATATCCGTAATAAAAACTTTATTTTCGAAGGGGCAAAGCGACTTTGACCCCCCCCCCCGGAGGCAGGGGGTCGGGTTATTTTCCCGAATCGAAAAAAAATTCGAATAAAACTTACGTATTTCACAAAGGAGAATCTGAATCTGTGATAAAAAATTGGAGTTCCCATTTGATATTGAAAAGTTCTCCCCTGTCCCCTGGGGGGGGGGGGGTAATTTGTTCAAAGTCGCGTTTCCCCCTCGAAAATAAAAAGTTTTTATCCGGAATATTTGTTCACAGGATACGTATTTTTTGAGATATTTCGACGTCTCAAGTTAAAAAAACACCCAGTATATGTTGAACCCGAAATTTCTTCAGTTTCATCCAAAGAAACATGCTATTATTTTGCTTTCATGGAAAAAACTTTCCAAAATCACATACAAAATTCCTAAATCAATAAATACTAGAATGAAATCTTTTTTGTGTACTAAGCGATACTCTTTTTTTCAACAAAATGTGTATACAGAGGGGAAAACTATTTAATTTATGGTGGATTCTGAACTGATCTATTTGGATTATTACATTTTCCAAACAGGAAATGAAACAATAAAAAAACTTATGCATTTCTAAAATGGCTCATATTTAAAATACTCTTTAACCTTGTAGTTTTCCTATAAATAATCCCTGATGAAAAGATTGAGTAACCTCAACTAAGCTGAACATTCGATAATTATAATTTCCGCAAACATTCAAGTAAACAGTTTTTCCCTCTGCGTACACACTTTTAGTTAAAATCGCAGTAACGCTTAGCATTTGAAACATAAACTAAAACTTGAATTTACTAAGTCTGGGTTTACGACGTTCCTATAATTTAAGCCCTCTGCATTTTATTGATGCGGATACCGCAGAACCAAGAGAGATGCGGTGCTCAGTTAAGCGTGACGAACAGCACAAGGGCAGTCCTCTCAGCACATTAGTTACGTCAGCTGTTAGCATGCGTCTAAATTCAACAGAAATAGTTCACGCGGCCCTGACTGTTTATGTTTGGATTGTCTGGATTTATGTTGATGGTCACTGTAAGCCATGCCCGAAACAGTACTTAATTCCAAGTTCCAGTGTAGTTAATGCTAATTCATAGAGTAATATGAGGCAATTGAATTTTTAAGTTAAAGCATGATTGCAACAGCCTTAATCTATTTGAAAAATTTTTATTTTTACTTTTTTTTTTATGCCAACCCATGCATTTTTTCAGTGGGCTGAATCGATAAAATTAACTTCAGCATCTTCCTGCGCCCTACGTTATATCCATTAGGGGCCATCCATATACCACGTGGACGCATTTTTACCTGAGTCTTCGGATTTATTTCAAGAAAAAAAGATGAAAATCAAGAAAATATTCACTACTTTTTGTTTAGACTTCCTACCTTGTATCATTAAGCTTATGTTTTCTAGAAAAACCCAAATTTTCAGTCAAGTCACCGCTCCTTTTGACTTCCTAGCTTTTGAATACCAAGAATATCCATATTTTCATGACATACGAAATATGTTCACGCGGACTAAAAATATTGCTGCAATAATTTTTAAAGATTTAATATAAAAATTTGGGTAAGTTTAAAAGAAATGTTACCGAAATGAGGAATTACTTAATTACTTGGATGTGGCCTAGAAAGGAGAACACCCTTGTTCTCAGGCAACTTTCAAGTCAATACATTATGGAGATTAGACGACTCCCCTGGCTGGAAAATCCATGGTAGTTGGATTCGCAGAATAGGTCAATGATTCACCGCTGATAAATAGGTGTTTGAGTTTATCGACCATGACGTAATTGGGCGAGCAATGCCATACTGAGAAATCTTGATTGCCACGTGATTGTGCGTGTTCAACCTTTGATATGGGAATTCACGTTGATCATGCTGTGCAATAATACTGCGTTGTATTAAATTAGAGCTCCAAAGTGAAAGTATCTTGTGAACATCTTGCAGATAATGTTTTTATAACTGATTAAAATGTAAGAGTTGATTTCGAAGCTCAAAGACTTTTGTGATGATTAAAATAACTTTGTACTTTCAAAAACTCTCATTTCAATTCATGTGGACGTGAGTCGTTGCAAAAAATATATCGAAACATTATTTTGAGGTAAGTATGACGTGACATTAAGGCCACATAATATTATCAAGGGCATGTGACACTTATCCGATTCCTACTTTACCGACATTTTTTGTGGATCATACTAAATCCACACAAGATTATATATCAAACTCAAAGTTTGGGAAAATATAGAAAAGGAACTGAGGCACGTTCATTCACTAATAAATCTTTAGTAATGACAAAAAACATTCCAACATTTTTTTCTTGTAATTGCACGAATTTATTAGTACATAAGCGTTCTTTAGTCACTAATTTTTAATTTTCCAAACTTTCAGTTTGATATCTCATCTGGAATTTGCATGATCCACAAAAGTAGGAATCGGATAAGTTCCACATGCCCTTAAACCTCATGTGATGCATACGATTCCTACCATACCGACAATTTTTTCGCAACAACTTAAGCTTCCACGAATTGAAACATCGGATTTCCCACTTGTGAAATTAACGAGAAGACACTAATGAACGTTTCTATACAGCTAAACTTTTGGAATTATAACCCAAAAAATCGTTTAAAAATGTTTTTACATTTAAAAATGTAGAAGTATACACGAATTCTTTAGTGATTTATTTAATTTCCCAAATTGTAAACTCGATACCTCAATTCGTGTGAACGTCAGTTGTTGCGAAAAATATTGTCGGTATATCAGGAAAAATATGATAGTATCACATGGCATTAAAAATATTCCTAACATATTGAATTGAATTTGGTGTAAAAAGTACAGTCCAAACTCCGAGTAATGCCGTTTTCGGGGCTGTAAGGGAGTATAATTCCAAGAAGCCATAAACCCCCACTCTAAGCGCGGACACGCTCGAATGCGTGGAGAAAAATTCAGCTGACAAACTCCGAGCAATGCCGCGTGTCGGTTAGGCTAAAAATTTATCTCGAAAATCGTTTTATGTACCTAGTCTACATTACATGTATACAAAGGTGATTCATATTGGATTATTTCGTTATAAACCCGAGCTTAAAGGTATGTAAAACATATTGTGTTGTGTAATGTGATTGTACAGTTGAACTGTAAGATCGTTACTTATTTGAGATATGTAAACAGAAGTTGATTTATTTTTAAGAGTAAGTAATTTCACTACAATATTTGCTTATTCTTGCCCAAAGTTTAAAATATATTCTGCCAACCTATAACGCATAATAATGTATAGACCTGTATTTTTGAGCGCAGAATGCCTGCGTAATTTCGGAATTTTCACCACATAATCACCGCATAAAAGACTCGAATTTTGGCGCATAATTCGGCATTCTCGAATGCATAAAGTTCATATCCCTAGAAATCTCCTAATGAGTTTGCTGGACAGGACGTCACGAAAAATGGCGAAATATATGGTGAAATTAGTGATATGACATAGAATAAATGAACATGTATGAAAATATTAAAATCAAATTTTATTATTACAACAAGGAATAAATAATTTTCGAGATAATTTTTAAAAAGCATATGTTTAAATGTTTCGTGTGCTCTTAAATTTGAAAAACTTAATTTATTCTAATTGATAATGAATTATTAACTAATACGTACAATTATTTCTGTAGATTTGTGGAACCTTTAACTGTTTTGAATATTTACCCTCGAAATGAAAACATATTAAAAAGAATTAAACGTAATTGACATCTCGAATTTCTGTTGAATCCGGCTTCTGACCCCCATTTTTGGGGGGATTGAGAGGAACAGGCAGATATAAAATTTAATTTTTTTGTTCATGAAATAGAATTGAATTTTTAGGCTAGAAAAGAACGTAGATGTATTGAAACGTATTCAATTTTCTGGAATAGGAATAATAGATATGGGACTTAAAAGGATGTATGGATATTTCACATGTGGTAATCGATTTGTTAGAAATAAAAGCTGTTTACGTGGAATTTTCATTAAAAATGCGTACTATTAAATGGAATAATAAATTCGCATACTACGAATCATGTCTTTTGAAGTGTTCTATAGATTAGGATTCGAAAAAAGACTGCAGATTTAATTTATCTTGAGGTTATTTTTTCACGGCCACTTGGGCTCTTCAAAAACTAACTGTTTGTAGTAAGTACCCAGGTTAAATTTTTATTCCTCTTGTTGCACTGTTCAAGCTTGTAAAATGTGTTGTAAGGACCTTATTTCAACAGACTGTGTGTAAATAGTATATTGCACAACTAGGGTTGAAAGGCTATGATTGCAACGAGCGTGAAGTTTGCTGCCCGAGCGAAGCGAGGGTAGCACTCACACTTGTTGTAATCATATAGCCTTTCGGCCCGAGTTGTGCACGCTATTTGTCATCATACCTTTATCGGAGATCGATTTTCCTTTGTTCGCGAACCGAATTCATTTGGTTGAGAATGATCGACTACAATATTTTGACAGTAGACAAGAGGTTAGAGTAGTCACTTGAAGTTGGCTGCAGCGCTCGTGCAATTATGACGGAAATCGAAAGAGAATGGGAACGATCGCGTCACAATAGAGAGATTCTGCTTTTGGCTAATCACGAGCAGTTTTATTTCTTTTCATCCCGCTACGTCATCACTTTTCCTTCTTAGGCAGGAAAAGAAAACACGGCTGCATCCGGACACTTTCGCTTCGCTCTACAGGCATTGAAAATCGATTTTTCGATGAAGGTATGATGAAAAAAAAATTTCTTTACACGTACATGCAAAACCCTCGTTTTCCCACCGTTTACAGACATGTAAAATGGCCAATTCCGCACTGTGCGCGAAAACAATGAGCAAAATCCCTAACATCGATGACCAAAACGCTTTCACCGGTTAGCAAAATGGTCTCCACGGTTACCAAAGCATTTTGGCCACCGGTTTCTATCTAGCGTCGTAAACGGTTACAATGTTCGTGACAGTTTTCGTTCATTTTCGTTCAAGTAATTTGATGCATGAAGAGTTTATTACAAGTTTGAATAAATTGCAAACGGCAATCAAGATACATTTCATAATCTGTTCGAAAGTTTATATAAATAACGAAATGGTTGTAACGACTTATGTTTTCTTTTACTTTCAGGAAAAGTAAACATTTTGGGAGATATTTTTTTTTCTTGGCTCCGCCTATATATCTCGGGTTTTGCATATTATTCTATAAATAAAAATAGTGTTCGATACTCGAGTCTTCACGGACGATTTGATCACTGCTCGCGTGAAGCGATCGCGTGAACCCGAGGCGAGGCGGAGGCGAACGAAGCCGAGCCGAACCAAAACGCCCGTTTGGCCTCTCGTATCGAAATATACTATTGTGCAAGCGAAATTTGAAGACGACTTATCTGAGGGACGGCTAAAAAAGTTGCGTGCGCGAGATGAGGTACTTTAGACATGGTTCGCGCTGTGCCTTAAATCGCTGAGGGGTGGCGCCATCGCATGCCTTATCGGAGAAGCCTTATTTAGTCATTTTTAAAGTAAAAAGGCCATTTTGGAGCAGTCTTTGGCGTGCAGCTTTCGAGGTGGTTGTTGCAAAAGATAGTGTGTGATACACGTGCGCACAGGTCAGCCCCATTCATCGCGCCCCCACTTTTCTGATTTTCTTAGCGTCCGGCTGATGAAGTAATCCAACAGTTCGACAGAAATTCAGAAATTCATAAAAAGAAGTCAAAGAATGTGTAGTACAGTAAAGATTCTATTTTTTTTCATAAGTGTGTGCAAAATAATAAGTGTAAAAACCATGGGATATAGGTGTATAGCTCCTGGTGTTATTAAATTTTAAATCCTGTTTAAATGTTGTTTCAGTCTAAAATATTCCATTTTTTAACCCATTTAATTTGGAAATTTTTAATTAAGAAAAAAAACCTTTTTTTAATATTTAGCAATGTTTGACTGTTTATATTAAATGACCAATTAAAAATCAAATAAAATTTCAGATAGCTAAATTTAAACTTTAAACGTTACAATTTTAATTGTCCTTTTTAAAGAATTTTTTATATCAAGTGAAATTGTTGAAGTTTTTTGTATAAATAAAAGTCGAACAATTATTATTCACTTAGGAAATATTCGAGTAAGTTGAAGAGATATTTATAAGTTTTGAAAAGATTCAAACATAATTTGGAATTTGAAAAGATTTCAAAAAATTATTAAAACAAAATATAGATTTTTGAAGATTTAAAAATAAAATTTTGAAGCTTTTTAAGGATTCTGAAAGGTTTTAAGATAGTAGAAAAATTTTCATAAGTTTCCTGGGAAAATGTAATATGTCTTTATTTTTAAAAATTAATGTTAACAGAACATTAAAAAAGATTTCAAAAGACATCCAAAATGGTCAAAAAATAATTTGAAACATGTTAAGTGATTGTTTTTTTTTAATTTCCCAGGATTTAATCAAAGTTTCGGAAAAAAATGTAAATTAGAAACAATTGAGCAATAATTAATTTATAAGGACCTACGATTAAAATAATTTTACTTCTAATTTAATTTTGACAAAAATGATATAGAAATAACAATTCTATATCATTTTTAAGAATGATAAACTTTTAAATTCGAACATTTATTTGATAAAAACAACAAAATATATTATAATAGAACATAAAATTGTAAATCTCAGAATCCTGATGCAAATATTTACTTTTAGCACCATTCAGCTGTTTGCTTCCGAGACGATTTTAGAATTATTATTTGCTGCTACGCTTATTATTTCTAAACAAAATATTTCTGGTCAAAATTTGGAAACAGCTTCAAGTTTTTTTATTATTTTATGCTTTTCTCCCATGCATTGAAATGCAAAAGTCAGCCGTCCTGATCGGAGCGCCAACTGTCGGATTAGTTCACTGGTCCGGATGCTAAAAAAATCTACTACTGCATGCACCTACATGGTCGATGCATGGGGCTGGTACAGGTAATTGATACACGTGTGATTGCAGCACTCATCTCCAGCTCGTGCTGCAAACGTCACATTCGATGCAATCACCTGTTTTATGCATTTGAATCAAAAATAACTTTTTTTGAAAGGCTTGCTGATAAAAATATAGACAGTGGTCGTCGGCCACGAAGATGGGAGAGAGGAAAGGGCGGGAGTTATACTAATTCCCTCTTCCTTCTCAGTTTGCTCGGTGACAAACGACTGTTTTCTATAGATTCAGCTCCACTATAAAATCGCCCAAAGAAACATAGTCCTGTCAACACAAAATTTTAGTTAACATTCCCAAATAGTAGCATTTTTCGGCACACACGTTTAAAATTGGCTTTATAAACATAATGTAGAAGACCCTCATCCATATGCTTAGGGCAGACATGCCCAACTCGGGGAAATTCCCTCCGGGACCACATGTTCCGCGTCCACCACTCTTTCTCCTAGAGAGCGGGATTGGTGGTGAACGCGTGCGAGAATCTCTACTCTGTGACGAACGCTATACCTTAGATACGAAATATCTGTTGGGTTGCTTGGGGGCGACTGACATTTCAACATAAAATTTTATTAGTTACTACAGTCTTCATTATTTTATTGCAGTACGTTTACATATATTTTCCATGAATGTAATTGAAAAGAGAAGTTCACAAAGTGTTTCTTTATTGTACATTACTAAAGATTTTAATATCGCAGTTTTGGTTGGCTGATACATTTGAAAGTCTAGCAATATATCAACATTATGCAATGGTATAATAATTACTTTTTTGATCCGCGGTTACTAAAAATTTACTTATTTTATGAAAAGGTTACTTTTGGTTACATATTTTGCACGAAATGAAAAAAATGTATTAATTCATTATTCGTATTTTTTAAAAACTCCGATCAGGTTCCATTTTAACAATGTGCCGTTAAAAGTTTTAATCGGAAAATTTCACTTTGAAAGTTTCAAAACACGACACTTTTGGTCAATGAAATTTGTAGGGAACTTGTGAAAAATATAAAAATTCAAAATTTTCCAGTAAATTTGGCACTTTCGAGCCGGGAAAATGAGAGAATAACAGTAAAATAATAATTAGTTCGTATGTAAAATGTATAAAAAGGACTATCAATTAAATTATTATGAATCCTGATAAAAATTGCAATTTAGCTAAAATTGCTAATTCTTTATTAAAAAATGTAATCTGTTTTTCAAATATTGAACTATGTATTATATTTTTCGATGAGAATTTATCTTCCTTGGTTGAAAATTCGGTTAAAAGTTTAACAATTTTTGTTAAAACTTCATTTTTTGTTGAAGATTCATCATTTTAGTAGAAAATTCATCTTTTATAGTAGAAAACTCAACTATTTGGTTGAAAAATAACTTTTTTTTTGTTAAAAATCCATATTTGCTGGTTAAAAATTCACCTGTTTTGTAAAAATTGGTCTTTTTGGTTAAAAAACTCAATAATTTAGTTGAAAAAAACACCTATTTTGTTGAAAAATCATCTTTTTTGAATGAATTCTACTGTTTTTTTATGTTAAATAAAAATATTTTTGGTTATTACATCAATTATTACATTTTTCGTTAAGAATTCATCTTTCTTAGTCAGAAAAATTCAACTATTTTATTAAAGTTGAACTACTTTCTTGACCATTCATTTTTTTTAAGATTCATAATTTTGGTGGAAACTTCCTCTTTTTTGGTAGAAAATTTTTCTTTTCGGTTACTTTTTTGCTTCTCACCCTCTATAGTCTATATGTTGAAAACGCTGTTTTTTAAATGTATTTCATTACAAATCGCCCACTATGAAAGAGCATTAACAATACAGTTCCAGGTTTTCACAGTTCATAGAATTCATTCCTGTATTCCTGGAAGAAAATGGTAAGCAGAATGTTTAGAGCAAATTTCCTGCCTCAAAATTACCTGTCCTGAAAATATGCAGGTACTTGGACGGTGAAGACTGTAAACGCGAACTTGAACCTTGAAGTCTTAAACTTAAACATATCAACGTAGTAGGCTTAACTTTACTTTTGAATGTTATATTTAATACATATAATATTTAATTAAACATATCAGAGTTTATTGATACTGAATAGGATCGAGATTTTATAACTATATATTTCAATTTTATAACTTACCTTTCTACGTTGTGCATAATGTTAATAGACTGTTATACTGGAAAAACCATCAGCCAACTTTTATGTATAATTGACATACAATGTAAAAAACGGTGATAATTAAATATTCAATAATGTACAACAAAGAAATACTTTGTGAATTTGTCTTTTCAATTACATTCATTGAAAAGAAATGTAAACATACTGCAATAAAATAATGAAGACTCTAGTTACTATTACAATTTTATGTTGAAAAGTCGGTCGCCCCCAAGCATCTCAACAGATATTTCGTATCTACGGTGCAGCGTACGTTACAGAGTAGAGATTCTCGCACGTGTTTACCACCACTCCCACTCTCTAGGAGAAAGAGTGGTGGACGCGGAACATGTGGTCCCGGAGGGAATTTCTTCGGGTTGGGCATGTCTGGTTTAGGGCTACGACCGCAATGTTGTACAATTTTGAACAATACGAGTTGAAAAAAAAACCGGCAACGATTGGCTCTTTGTGTTAAAAATTGGTTATGTTAAAAAATTTTCAGAATTTTGTAGTGCTAAAAAAGGCGACTAACCCATTTTCGTCGAAAACTATCTGTAATTAATTACCTTAACTTTGGCATACAATATTGGACATTTAATGAAGCGTTTTCGAGGTAAAACTTCTTACGATTGTTTCTTCATATTTGTACAATATAGTTTCAAATTTTTAGATCTGGGTAATATTATTGAAGACCTGTTTTAAAGCAACAAAAAGTAAATTTAAAAATTAAGATGAGGACGTAGGTAGCGGAGGTAATTATGCGTTGTAATCTGCCATGCTAATGAAAATGAACGTATCTGCATTATAGGCTATACGCTGGCATCGAAAATTCATCCTAACGTACCACACACATATTTTTACTAATTTGGAAAGTAAACAATGGTTTTCTACATAAAAACCATTAGGATCGATAGGGGTAAGTGTGATAATGGAGTTAGTGTGGCTAAGAGAAAATTTGTACTGTAAAACAAATTAGTTATTAAATTTTTGTTACACCATACAAATTATATATCTTATTGTTTGTAGAAAAAGGTGGCTGTCATTGGTTTATTTCTTTATTTAATTATTTATAGTTCATGCTCAACTCAAAGAATATATTATTCTTTTGATTTTATTGGAAACCTCAGTCTTACATTCATCGGAATGCTAGAAAAATCGGTATTTCCAAACCATTGCACAATTTTAAGATTATATTTATATTTTTATGATTTCCAATCTAATTGATAGTTCCTTGAGCTGGCTACCTGGTATCTTTGATCATACGATCAAGTGATCGCGTGATATCCCCACTCCTTCGTTAGCGCGGGCTTCTCTTCTCTATCCATTCATTGCTTGTACCCTGCGTACATGTGACTTTCTAACGGGGGTCATTAAAATATTAACTGTTAGATTGAATAAAAATTTAGTTATACTATGTGAGTTAGCTTTATTATGAGTAATGCAATCCTACACGTTACAGTTTGAAAAAAACCAAGGCCAACGATACCCCTACCCCTTGAAGAAATGTCTGCCTAAGGCATATATAGATTAAGTAATGTAGGACTCAGTTTCTCATTTTAGCGAGCTTTCAGTGGTCGATATAAACTGATTGAAATCTCTATTTAACCTGACAGGCCAGGCTGTTTTATCGTACAAACTTTTTATGATCCTGATGAATTTACCACTTACAGCTAATTTATGCAGCTAATGCATGCAGTGTCTCTTCAATTTTTCAAGGTACATTGGTGATACGGTTAACAGCGTAAAAAATGTAATCAGTGAACCCCCTTCCTGAGCAAAAGCCTGCTTGCGCTTCTGAGATCAATTAACAATGCTTTTCCCATTCTAGCAGTCTTGTAATATTTGAGAATTTTTTTATTATTATTGTGTTAGCTGAGGCAATAGGTCTATAATTTGTTGGTTCCTGGGGTCTCCATTTTAAAAAACATTAACATAATGATAGATTGTAAGCCCACAACATGAATGGCAGCGTGATAAGTACAAGGACAATTTTCAGCTGAAAGATTTGACTTGTGATGACGGACGTGAGAATGCTTGCCGGGCAACTCTGACAGTAGCAGGTAAGCGGTAGCGAGCCGGGAAAGGTGTCAATTTATATAGCTGGGTAACGTGATTGGTATCAGCATGAAAATTCGTATTCATGTAGGAGGTGACGTTGGAGATGTTACCTGTGCATTGGCGGTTGATTGTCTGGAGCAGAAGGTGCTGCCAGTTAGTGCCGGGGTAGCCGATAATTGAGATAAAATTTTGTCACAGGTAAAATCTTGGAATCAGTTGCTATGTATTGTTTATGTATGCAGGTGGCAATGCGCAAGGGGGCAGTTGGGAAGGTGGAGCGGAAACGCCTGCCAGGCAGAAATGGGGTGCACGGTCCACCCGATAAGGTACAGTCTGGTACAGTATTGAAGAAAGAAAAATATTAATTTCACAGTGAAAGTTTCCAGCAGGAGTTGGACTGCTGCCGGAGATGCATATTTTCACGGGTATTGCATTTTTTCATGGAATTGATACATTTAGAGAAAAAAAACGATTAAAGACGTGTCAAAAGAATAAAAAGCTGTTGTTCTTTACAGCAAGTCATTTTTTCGAAAATTTGCATGACAGAAAAGATACTGCTTTACAGTTACATACATTGGTGTGCTATATCTTTAGAAATTCTAAATAAGGTGTTCTCACAATTAGTATATGTATTAATAGTGTAAGTCTTGTGTAAATAATTTGGCTTCAGCTACTTTAAGGGAAAATAATAACTTATTCTGCTATAAACAATAATAAACAGATTCACGTTCTCAGCTTCTAATTGTCGTAGAAGCTTGTAATTGTATCTTTTTTCGTCAACGCCATTGACCCACGAAAAATGTGCGAAGACCCCGTCGCGTCCATAAAATTGACTTTCGTCACATTTGAACAAAATATTCTTTATTAATTTTGGAGTACACCAGAACCTCGGTTTAGGTTTTCGTGCTTAAGGAATTCCTGGAACTGCTGGCCCACGCCGTTTCTCAGCTCGCAGGGTCGAGGGAAGGTTGTCAATCATACGTTACCACCTGTAGCGGAGCGATAAAAGCGAACAGTACACTCAGCGGATAAGTGCGTTAGCTATCAGCACATGCGTCAGTTTGTTTTCAGTGTTTAGCGAGGCGTCCCGATTTCGGTTGTGTTACGATTGGTAAGAATGCCGAAGGAAAATAACAGACAGCGTTGGTCGTTCAAAGAGAAATGTGGGCTTTCAGGTCAAGTGAAAGCAGGAATCTCGAAACAAGACATTTTACTGAAATATGGTATCTGTGACCTTATGTACAGGAAAGTGTTAGCTCGCAAATCTGAGTGGAACAATAAGGTTAAAAATTATCAATACCGGAACAAAAAATCGTCAAAAACCAGTAATAGTATGGTTTTGAAGGCTGCACTGATAGAATGGTTTAAGAGAGCGAGAGACAGAGGCCGCAAACGTGTAACGGATTGCTGACATTGTAGTTTTTCTTCAAGTTAATATTATTTTATGAATTCGAGAACAAAATGGACGAAATTAACAAATATTTGTTACTACAGAGAAAAATGCAGCTGAAATAGTTCACACGGCCCTGACTGTTTATATTTGGATACCCCCGATTTAGGATAAAGGCTATTTGCAGACTACCCACGCCACTGTTCTTAAACCGGGTGTTTGGTGTACACCTGCAAAAGAGTATCTTTTTCTCACTTGAAAGTATTCGAAAAAATGACTTGCTGTGAAGAGGGATAGTTTTTTATTCTTCTACTAATTTTTTAATCGATGTTTTCTCTAAATGTATCAGTTTTGTGAAAGAGTGTGATACTTGTGAAAGTGTGCATCTCTGGGAGTAGTCCAATTTTTGTTTGAAACTTTTTCCTGTTAAATAAATATTTTCTTATTTGAATACTGTACCTTATCGGGTGGACCGCGCACTTTGTCGCGGCCTGGCAGGTGTTTTTGCTCTACATTTTTGACTGTCTTTTTGCTTATTGTTGCCTGCATGCATGGGCAATGCATAGCAAATGATTCCAAGAGTTTATCTGTGACAACAAAATGTTATCTCAATTATCGGCGACTTTGGCGCTAGCTGGCAGCGCATTCTGCTCCAGATGGTTGACTGCCAATGCACGGGTGCCATTTCTAACGTCGTATCCTACAATGTGCGAATTTTCACGCTTGTACCAGTCGCGTTACTTAGCTGTATAAATTGACACCTTTGCCGAATCGCCGTCGCCCAGCTGCTCCTGTCAGACTTGAGTGGCAAAACTTTTCATGTTCGTCATCGTAAATCGAGTCTTTCAAGTGAAAGTTGTCCTTATGCCAGTCACGTGGACGTTTGTGTTGTGGGTTTACAGTCTACGAGTTCGCCCAGGAATTTGGTATGTTTTCTGAAGCAACAATGTTATTTAAAAAAACCCCAAATACAGAATTCATTTGAATGGGAGAGCTTTATAAAAAACCTTTGTAATTCCAACCAGTCCCGTGGCCTTTTGGGGTTTACATTTACTTTTCTAAACTCGCTTTAATTTTCTACGATCTGCTTTTGTTTCTATGTATTATTTTAAAATTCTCTACGATATCTAAACGCTTGGCTTCCTTTGCCACTTTGTTTAAAAATGCCTTAAGATTAGCACAGCTCGCGTCAAACCAGTCTTTATTGCTCCTACCTTTCGAGTACGAAGCCGCAGGATTTACAACAGACATATTAGCTTTATTTGCCGCACCCTTGATCACACGGACTAAGTTATTACTAAGTTCAATAACAATGCGTACTCACATATGACTAAACCTTGGCTAGAGATTCTTTGCACCAGACTAAATGAATCACGCTTCTCTCCAAAACATTTACCAGATTATATTTCGCGTTCAATCCCTAACTGATCGACCTGCAAGTAGTATGAGCGAGTTCGAATTCATAATATCCGCAAGCTACATCGAAGTTCGTATCTACGTTAAAGTAACATAACTAACATAACTAACTTCAAATTACAAAAATTAGCTTCCACAAACATCCATGCGTCCCTTTTTCCAATCAACCAATTTGAATCAAAATATTTCTCAATATAAAAAGCTAAGCCTCATTTACACCTGCCTCGTGATTTTCCCCTAATACCTGACTAGAAAAAGGCATTAAAATAAAAAGATTTTTTTTGTTGAAAACAACATTTTTTTGCTCAAGCATACAATTATGTATGTTATGTGGTTGCCGTTTTTAAACCAGACCTATTACATCAAGTTTGCTTATATTGGATTTCCATTGCGTAAAATTAGAGAAACCATGACAGTTCCAAAGCAAACAATTGTGGCTTCTCGAGGTTTGATTTTGAACGTAATTGTTAAATCTGGATCGTTGAGTATTTTCAGGGTAGCTTCGTGACTCGCATTCGAACCCCCTGAGTCAAAATTTTAACCCTACATTAAACCTGCTGATTCTAGATGAAAACTCCTTTAAGCCTATTTTAGCCTGCATATCCTACTTTGATTCTCTAAAGGTCTAAACATTCTGAATTCAGACCTCCTTTAGTCCTCCTATAATCTCAACTGTATTTTCAAGTCCTCCTTTAATCCTCCTACAGCCTCCCAGTATTTCCCAAGTCCTAATTTAAACCTCCTACAACCTCCCAGTATTTTAAAGTCCTTCTGGAACCCGGAACTATGCATTTTCGAGCGGCACGCATGCGCATTGCCGATGGACACTTGCGCCGATCAGAAAGTCGCACTCTTTTTATATTATTTATAATATTTATTAATATTTTGAATAAGATATATAATTATATATCAATTATTTATATTCTGCTGTTCATTTTGTTTTAAAAATAGTTCTATATAACGTCACAATTTATTTTTTGGCGGGAAGTACATGTGCAGTGCCGGGCACGCTTACGCAGTTGTAAGAGTGTCACACTCGTCAACATCACTGGAAGCAAAAGGTCAGCCATTTCTTGAGCGGATACCCGTGGCTGCCGAAGAAGAAATCAACAATCCGTGAAATAAAATGTTTGCAAAAGAAGTCATTGACGGAAAGAACAGCATGGATCACAAAAATAAAGTGTAGAAAAGAATAAAAAAGATACACGAAAGGGAAGTGGAAAACACAATCAACAATTATTGCTCAATCGCTCTAATTTGCAGTGAACAACCACCAAAGAACATCAGTGCAACACCAGTACGCAGTCCAGAAAGAAAAGTCATTGGAGCAATCGATGTCTGTGCTTCAACCACAGCAAAAAATTAACAACGGCTGCATGGCCAGACCACCTGGTCAGCTTCAGAGCGGGAAACCAGACGGTCTGATCTAGGCCGAGCCAGCGTCAGAAGATTTTTTCACACGGGTTGTGGTGGGAGGGTTCAGATCAAAAGAATGATTGTTTATAGAAGCCCAATAGAAACGCGGGAGTTATTTTATGATCTGAGTACTTATTACCGCCTTCAACGCTTAGCGTTAAAGTTAAAGTGCGAACATTGGAAAGAGAGCAGCATTTCTTTTAAGGTGTTTAGAATGCTTGACTTAAACTGGCTGATCAGAAGCATTCCTTATAAGGTATTTTAAAGTGCGTGCAATTATTTTCTTGCATGAACTTTCACATGAGCAATGCAAAGCATGGGAAAAAATCGGCGATGTATTACACGCAGGTGAACGCCATAAACGTTTTTTGATCAGGACGACATAAACTAAAAAATATTTCAAAATCAGACAAATCCATTGGGACCTTTTTAACCATGTATTTCGTGCAGGGTCATTTGTGCAAATCAAAAGTTCCTCTATAGAAGTTGTTTAAAATATTATGAAGAAGTTATCTGTGGAACCTTTTTTTTAAATAAATTAATAGGTGAAGAACTATGAACCTTAAATTTCGTGTACGCAACTAATGTTCCATGCGTATTTTACAGTGACCAGGGGCAGCCGCGCTGGCTTGCCTTTTGATATAATCGATGAACAGAAAGGTAAACCCAAGGATTGCAGTGTTTATTAGATGACTAAAAAATGTTCGTGATGGTACTATTCTGTTATAAAAGCATTCAAAACAATGATTTTTTTGTAAACAGAAGAGAACATTGTCGTTTTTGCAAAAAAAAAAAGTCTTAACATGATGCACAAATAGCGAGAGTTGAGTTCTTGCTGCAGTAAATTCAAATTATACCTAATCCTATTTGCAGCAAGTCGATTTCTTATGTTTTTTTGATGGAACTTGAATTACAAGGTCCTTTCTTAAAGGCAATTACAAATATTTGACGAAACGTGGGCTACAAATATTAAGAAAACGTTTAGATTAGGGTGGTCCAAAAATGCATTGAAATTTTTTTTTCACGCTATAGGGCAAGCCCCTCCCCAGGGGAGTTTCCATTTCCGTAGAAAAGAATCCCTAATTTTTTTTTTTTTTTTTCGAACTTCGAACATTAAAACGTGCCACCGGGCGGTTCGGAGTTCCATTTGATTAACATGGGGAAGTTTTGGATTTTCGAAAAATTGAACTCATACTTCAGGGTTTGATCGAGACGTGCCAACTTTTTTGGGGATTGAAAAGGAGTACCTATGAAATAAAACCATACTAATGGATTTTATTTGTATCCCACCTTCACCCCCCCTCCCACAGCGCCACAAATATGACCCAAGAATTAGAAAGCTACATTTTTACATATTATTGTTGCTTTTTGGCATTTTCCGTTTTCTTTTTCATGCGAATAATTACTAATGGACAATTCAAACAGTTCCAAGGACTCTTTGGACAATTTTTAATTGTTCAAACACATGTAACTTGTTTAAACAATTATTTATTCCCCCAAAAATGTAAAAGATAATCATATTTTCTGATTGAAGTGTAATAGTTTGTCATTTTTTGGAGGGGTAAATTTTTTTTAAAACATTGTGTAATTGTTTAGGCGATTACTTGTTGCTTATTCTCAAGATTTCTAAGGATTGACCCAGAGATGTCCAGTTTTTTCTCGAAGTGGTATCCTAGGCTACTTTTTGTTGAATATATATATATAAATAATTAATTAAGAAAGAAAGGGATTAATTAAATGGTTTTCACTGAATTTTATAATATTGTTCGAATATTTTTCCTAGTTAATTTACTCAGAACAAATCAAGACCTCCGATTCAGCGACCCAAAAAACATAAATTATAGTAGTTATCTTCACATAAATGACTTTTCTGTCCATTTGACCTTCAAACGCCCTTGACCCAGATGTGCTGTGTTCAAACGGACCACGGATTCATGCTTAGCGGGTCAAAATACATGGGAATATATGTGTCGCATCTGTAGAACGGAAGAGTGGTTTCTTTTGTGTGCCGGTGTTATCTTAGATGATGTTGGGGAATCTCCAGTCGTAACCTTACGCAAAATCCTATTTTATTATAAAGTAAAGCATGTAAACCAGAATCCTCGACACAACCTATTGAATTACAAAGTAATATAAAATTGAAATATGAAATAATTCCTGATTTGAACTCGACTCAAAAGTTTACAAGTAACCGGTAATTACAAAACCTAATGAAAAGTCAATGTATTATTGCCTTCCAGTCTGGTTGAACACGGCTGAAGAAATAAATTTCATGAAATTAGTTATTTAGCTGTATTAAATATTTTTACCATACGCCGTTCAAAGTACGACTCATATATTGTTGACGGTGTTCAATCTGAAAATAAGAGAATTATGGCATAAGTAAGTTTACTATCAAAATCAGTTTATTCATTAAATAGAAGGTAAACTATAATCATTGACAGAAAAATAAAGAAAGATCAAATTTTCGTCCCAAATCAATCCATTCATAATTGAATAATGGTTCCGAAAATTCAATAAAAATCATAATTTCTTACTCAAGTCGCGGCGAAATATGTCAGGCATGAAGTGCGCAATAAAAACGATTTTCGAGAATATATAGTTCTAGCATATTTGACAGTTCTCATTTTTAAAAATCAACTCTATTTCTTCAGAGTATCAGGCGGAAAGGTATCATGGCTAATACCGAAAGAGTGACATAGATGGTAA
Source organism: Andricus grossulariae (assembly GCA_011634705.1). Lineage (NCBI taxonomy): Eukaryota > Metazoa > Arthropoda > Insecta > Hymenoptera > Cynipidae > Andricus > Andricus grossulariae. The sequence goes on from JAABKJ010007545.1 coordinate 205,786,031, forward strand.
TGAAGTAATCTTAATGTCGCTCGGGGTATGGATGACACGCTTTGCTAATATCCTCGGAGATGCATTCGCTCAAAAAGTTGGAACAATATGCTAAAGTGAAAATCATATCCTCTTGGCACGCAAGAATAAAACCCTCCATCTTCGACTCCACAACTTTAATCCGGGTGATTTATGTAAGAAAAGCAAACATTAGCTCATGCGACATCGACTGATCCTTCACAATTCTGTGGAAAATGATGTGCAACCTCTTGTCAAGGAGCTGTTGTTAAAAGCTTCTCTCCTATTCTTTCTTTAGCCGGCACTTCAGGAGTAAGTACTCGAGATGGATAATGTTTGATGCACTTTCCTCACCGCGTATATTCAAGTCGAGACCAAGTATTTCAATAGTCTTCCCTGCTGCTGTATATAGAAATGCTTCAGCGCAAACTTCTCATATTTTCTGAACATTTCTAGAAGAGTTTCTCCTCCTTTCGCGACTATGTGTGCGATATTCAGAGACCTTGCTGGTCCATCGTATTGTCTCAATCTTGATTGGCTCCCCTAACTCCAGGGTATTTGGCATAGTTGTTAGACCCATTATCGGGAGCCCCGCGCGTTCGATTGTCTTGCACCTCATTTATAAATAGTTTCAGTGCTATCTTAGTTTTTCCCGCGAGCAGCTAAGGAAATGGTTTGTTCGTTCTCGCAGAGCTTTCTAGTAGCAACAGCCATTAGAACGGTTGCTCACGCCTTGACTTGGGGGTTTTTCCTTCGAAACCATCCCTGGAACATTGTCTGCGGCCGCTCATTTAGTGTGTAGCTATATTCACCTGTAATCCTCAGCACAGAAACCTTCACTGTAAAAACAAAGTATTATTTCACCACCACTTGTGGGAAACCAGATTCATTTGTTTCACATTGAAGAAAACAGCATGAAGTTAGTATATTCAAAAACAGGACACGAAAAAACTTCTACCATAAAAAAAGAGATTTCTAGATTTTACAGTGCTCTATGCGAAACAAATTTGAATTTTGTGTAAACGATGCATATTTTTATGCCAAAAAAGCTAAGGTTTTCCCCTTCAGGAACTTCAAAACCTAAAAATTGTAATATTTATTATTTAGTTATGAAAATAAGCGATAAGTGGTTTTTGAGAATATAACATTTGTTTTGGCGATTTGTAACTCTTTTAATAGCAATAAAAAATGTAATCTACTACAATTTTATCAGGAGTCACACTCTTGCTTTGCCAGGTAACTATGATTTTGTCAAAATAATGGATTTCCTAATCAGCATTTGGGAAAAAAAATAAAAAGTGAGTGAAGCAGCTAAATATTTTCGTGTTGGAAAGAAGGTTTCGAGAAAAATGTATTTAATTAAACTTTTAAAAATGGGAATATAATTGTAGATGGTATTATTGAAAAGGAGAACAGACTGTTTTTAAAGAAAGACTACGAAACGATCAAACATTATTAATGGAAAAACTTTTATTATTGGTACAACTGTTTTTTTCGCTTCTTATCTAATTTGATAAATGATTGGATTTTATTGAATGATAGATTGCCAAGATTCTCCGACTGAAAAGCGATCGTTTGGATAGATTTATTAAGTATCTTTTCAAGAACATTAGAACGGAATAACTGCGAGACGAACTAAAAGTATAAATAACCTTGATCTGGAAGTTTGTATAAGAAATGGAGATGACATCCTCCACAGATATTTTAAATATTTAAACAATCAGGACATCATAAAATACAAATTTACTACGACTTATTTAATATATTCGATTATTTTAACATATCATATATTATCACACTCTTATACGTTCACAAGCAATACATTACAAAATATATCAGAAGGAAAAATTTAACTAAAATTCACTAAATTCTTCATTACGCGTTGATCGGGTTTTCTCTCATGTCAAAAATGAGGATGGTTTATACTTCTGTCTTTAACTTGTTGTTCATTCTTTGTACTATTGGTGAGTATAATAGTATAATATACCTCTAATTCCAAGAACGGTTTCAAGCTTTCCGCAAACAAATATTTTCTCAACGTAATCCGAATTCCATTGCAAACTTCATATGAGCTTTCCGAAATGAATACGAATCTAATTCTAATTCATTTGTCGGAATTCAGAATATGTATTTTAAAATATGGAGTTCGAGAAACATTTCCTGGTGATGCGCAATTTGTCTAGATTTCTGAAATACGAAGTACATTGAAGAAATTTAAAGTACTTTCTACTTCTTTATTAAAGTACACTAAAGTACACAAAATTATTCCGCCTTCGTCCGAATCATATTTACGAATATGTTATAATCTTTTTTTAATTTTTCTTTGCTAAGTCTACAGCATTTTCAAATAGTAAAAAGATAGAGATTTAGATTTGAATATTTATCAAATCATTATTAGAAAAAACGCTTTATTATTCATAAAATCGTCTCGGTTAAGGTAACCAAACTTTTCCCTTTGGACTGATTAATGAAATATAAATATTATTATCTCATAATAATAAGCTTAGCGTTTATACTCCATTATGTAATTGGTATAGTATATATAACGTAATGTAAGTAATCACCTGAATAATCACTAGTTAAACTTTTAATCAAATTCTTCTTCAAAAAAATGATTTGTTTTTCTTCTGATTAAAGAAAATTAGGATCGTTTATACTCTGGTATTTGCCTTGATGGTCATCCTTTATCCTATTAGCGAATAAAATACTATAATGTATCTATAATTTTAAGAAAGTTTTAAAGTTTTTCGAAAATAACCATATGTCCGACGTAATCTGTATTCTATTACATTTGATATTCCTTTCGAAAATATAGATGAGTATAGGAATAGGAAATAGTACGGAAATTTAATAAAAAACTTTCAAAAACATGTTAAATCAAGGGCACCTAAGTGAATATATCTGCAGGGAAAGAAACGTAAAAATCGACGAGGAACATTGGGTGATAAAATGAAACTTTTCTTGAATTTTCTTTTTTAGGGCTAGAAAGAAATCTTATGGTTTTCCTCTAAAAAACCTTGATATGAGGAAGTGAAAGCTACGTATTCATGTGAAAATAATCGCTTCACCATAAATTTTTAGACCAAATATTTGTTTGTTCAGAAAGTGCTTATAATTCATTAAAAGGGTGTCGGAAACCCTATCGAAGCTGCACTTAACAAAAAATTTTAATTAACTATTATAAGACTCAAAAATCATTGAAATGGACGATATCTACGAGAATAACGAAATATTCAATTTTTTGTCCTCGGTGTATATTTATCTAAATAACAAAATTTGTTCCCTATAAGAACAAAACGCTCATTCTCATAAATGCAAAATGAAAATCCCACTTTTTAAGCTCAATGGTCTTATAGGAAAAGACCTAAGCTAACCGAACAGAATAATTTGCGCATTTATAATTTTCAATGTAGAAACAGTTGAATTTTGAAATTCTAGAAATTTTCTAATATTACAAAATGAAAATTGACTAAGAGACTATGAGCGTTTTAGAATTAAACCTTAAATTCAATTGAATCATACAATCTTTAATTTATTTGTGAATTAAATCAAAGATTGTATTTGATTAAATTTTGAGTACTTATTGTGCGAAGAGCCTTTTCCGTTCCCTGACAATACGATTTTACTGGTATTAGCCACTAAAGAAAATTTATTCCATTAACCAGTCTAACAGCAATAATTTTTAAATTATTTTATTGGAAACTAAATGCTGAATCTTCAACTGAAATGTTCTAATTTCTAGTAAAAACAATTGATTTTCAAACAAAGATTAATCAAGTTTAAAATTATTTTGCTTCTTTTTTGAGGTGTTTCTTTAGATTTGAAAAAAAAATGTTGATTTCCAGGGTTGAGAGATTCCAATTTTCCTATCCTTCATCGTTTAATATGCCCCTTCTCGAATTCAATATGAATTCTACCGTTCTGAAGAATTTTTTGAAACCTAGCCGCGACAATTTGGATAATGCAATTGAAAAAATACGTTATACGTATAGAAAAATACACAAAATAATAAACAATATGTAGCAGCATGAATTTTCTTCGTTCGAGCACAAAGTGCTATAAATCTGAAAATTATATTGACACAAATAAATTTATTATTATTTCAATCAATTATTATACGTCATGAAGCATGCCAAAATTATACAGAACAATATTGTAAAATTATTATATTACACATTATCTTAATAATTTTGCTTCCTATGGAAGCATTTTAAATTGATAAAAGATTGCATGCTGTACATTCTAAACCTAATTTACAGATGTGGTATTTTGATATTTTGTCATTATTTGATGACATTTTATGTAAGAAAAAAAAATTTTTAATTTGTTACACCATTGATATTATAAAATTTTGATTTCTAAATTCTATGCCTTTTTCAGCTCTTTTTAAAGGTGATTTTCAGAAATATTAAAACTGTACACGGATAGTTCGATTTCTATAAAATTACAGACTTTCATAGAAAGAAAAAAACATCATTCGAGCAGAATTATCGCATGAAATAACAGTAATTTAAATCTGATTAGAAATATAATTATTTTATTACTTATATTTGAAGCCAAATTTGTACAGACATTTGTTTGCTGATACGTCGGCGATAACTCTGGTCTCTTGTACTCTGAAGAATAAAACAATTTTAAATTAAAAGTCTTAGAAATTACCCATTTTCATGTTGAGTCAAGAACATTTTTGGTTTCATATTGAGCTACAAAATAAGTGTTTTCTTATTTTGTAAGCTTAAGATTAAAAAATAAGATTGTTACTTCTTATTCTTGAATTTCAATTGATATTAAGGAAGTTAACAAAACATAACAGACTATATCCTCAAAAAATTGACCTAATACTTATATTCATGAATGAATAATCACTGGCCAATTTTTTCACCCAATTGTTCTTAAAAGGATAATATGAAGCTATCTTTTAATTTCGAGAAGGAAAGGGATGGTCCGAATTAGATAAAAATTAAATAAACAAATCTGAGTTCGCACAATTGAATACTAATTTGAAGCTTATGCCCTCACAAATCAAACTATTTTAGAACTATGTATTGAAAGCCTTATAGATTTTAATCAGTGTCGTAGAAATCTTAAAGATAACAAAAATTAATAGTTGATAGCAATTATGATTCGTGTCCATATCGCGCGAAGACTCACTTCTTAGCAGTATATTTCTCAGGACAAATATATTCAAGGACAGATCCGATCTTTCCACAGTTAACAAATATTTTTTCAGAATTATGTATTTCATAATGAGTACTCAAAAAAAACAGAGATAAGGTAAAGCGGCTAAATATTGTCTTATTAAAAAGCAGGTTCCAGGAAGAATGTGTTTGATTGCGATTTAAAAATAGCAATATTATTGTTGATGGTATTATTGAAAAGGAGGACAGACGGTTATTAAAGAAAGCCTTTGAAACATGCAAACATTATTAATAGAAAACGTTCATCATTAACGTTTTGCTATTAACCTTTTGTTATTAACTAATTCCCATTGATAATTCGAGCCGGCTATTCGAACTCGAAAGTTTACCAGTAACTTATAGCTAAAAAACCTAATAAAAAGTCAATGTATTGTTCCCAGCCAGTCTTTTTCGGAAACTAATAAAAAAAGTTACGTTTTCTTCCCTCATGAAAATATTTTTTGAGGAAAATTGTTAGAGGTTTATGATGATTTGTCTACAATCATTTTCCTACGAGAGAGATCACCTTAATGTAGATAGAAAAAATTACACAGGTGAAGAAACAAATTTCGTGAAATTAGTAAATTAGCTGTATCAAATATTTCTACCATACGGTGTCCAAAATACGACTCATATATTGTTTCCGGCGTTACATCTCCTATTGAGTCAATTATTTCATAATTTAACTCACCATAAAAACCAGTTCAGTGATTAAATAGAAGGTAAACTATTATCTTTGAAAGATAATATGAAAATCTCAAATTGTAGCATAAAATCCTATAAATCTAAAAATTATATCGACACAAATGAATTTATTAATTATGCAATCATCTCAAGTTATGAGGCATACGAAAATTAAACATAGCAATATTTTAAAGTTATTAAATCACAATTACATTATGCATTATCTTAATACATTTTCTTTCTATGGATTTATTTTGAATTGATAGAACATTGTATTCTTCACATTCTGAACCTAATTTACAGCAGTGCTATTTTGATATTTGATCTTTATTTGATGACATTTCATATGAAAAAATTTAGTTTGATTTCTTATGCCCGGGATATTACAACATATTTTTTTTTATAAATTCCATGCCTTTTTCAGCTTTTATCAAAGGTAATTTTGCGAATTATTAAAACTTTACGCGGATAGTGCCATTCCAGAAAAATTATAGACTTTTGTAGGAAGCAAAAACCATAATTCGAAAAGAATAATCAAATAAATTAACACTAATTAAAATCTGAATAAAAATATTGTATCAAATTATCATCATTATATTAAATTATTATAATTATTAGAAATATTATTTATCCTGGAATTCACATTTTTACAGACTTTTGTTCGCTGAAACGTCGGAGATAAGTCTGGTCGTTCGTACTCTGAGGAATAACACAATTTTAAATTAAAATTTCCCAACATTTACAATTTGAAAGATTTTTTGATTAAATTAAGAACATTTTTGATTTCATGTTGAGCTCCAACAAAAGTGTAGGTTTCTTGATTTTGTAAACTTAATTTTAGAAAATAAGATTGTTACTTTTTATTCTTGAATTTTGATTATTTTAAACTGTGTATACAAAACATTATCATTTTTCACTAGAATTCTAGGGAAAAATTGAGTGAAACAGCTAAATGTTCTTTCGCAAGAAAGAATGTTTCGGGAAAATGTATTAAATTATACTTTTGAGAATAACAATATTATTGTTGCAGGTTTTATTGAAAAGACAAACAGATTATTTTCAATAAAAAAACTTTGAAACATACAAACGTTATTGATGGAAAATCTTATATTATTGACCGATTTTCTGTTCTTATCGCTTCTTACCAAATTTATTAAAATGAATGAATTTCATTGAATGAATGATTGTTTTTTCGAAAACAAAATTCTCTACTTTTTTGCTACATCCAAATTACAGAAAAATATATCAATTAATGTAAAAAATCACTATTTCTTTATTATTTTATCCATTTAAAATTATTTGTTCATATTCTAAGCTTAAAGAACATAATTTTCAAAAATTGGTTGCGGCAAGGTTGTACAGAATTTTTTTCTTAAAAAAGTATACTTCTGCTTGTAGGAATCTCATCATTCTAACATTATTGTATTTTTCAAACTTAAATTTCCCTCTTTTCACAGAAAAAAAAACATCAATAACGATATCTTCCCTGAAACTGAAACTTAGTGAAAAGTGGCATGGCTCACTTTCTCGGAAATTAATTTTAATTCATTCCCAGGCAAGCAGTAGTGTGTTTATTATGAAAAATTAAATTCGATAAGCACTCCCTGTTAATGCTGAATTACTCCGGATTTCTGAGCACTATGAGTGCACTCAAACCCACGTAAGATACAATGGTGAATGGGGATGAGCACCATCACACATTAGAAATATATGGCAACTGTGTTATAAATGATGGGCTTTGTGAACTTAAGATGCACAAAATTACTTTGATTTAAACGAAGGAAACCATACGGGTATTCAAAGTTTTTTCTGTTCTCTCGGAATTACGCTGCATTCGCGTATAGAAGTGCATTACATTCCGTGAAAAGACATACTGAAAGAAACGTTTACAGGATCCTTCCAGAATAATATTGCATGAGTGTTGCTAGTCTAGCTTTCAATTTTCCCAGGGCAATATTTCCTCAATGTCTTTAGCGTTCCTTGCAATTTCTCCACAAACATTTCACGATATATAACATACTTAAACAAAATTAATCCTTTCTTTCTTTTTTTAGAGTTAAGTTCACAATTCGAATGTTTGCCTAATGGCGCACCTATTCCATATTTTCCTCGTCGCAGACATTCTTCTTCTCCTGAAAGAAAACGCTCTTCTGCTAGGTCACTTTCTCCTGCCAGTACTCTTCATCCAGCCGAGCCTTTCCTTCGAGTCAGGTCCAGGTCGCCTCCTGCTCAGACCAGGTCCATGATTTCTCCTATCAGGCTTCTTTCTTCTGATGAACTTGGATATTCACTTGATGAACTTCAATTTATTCGCCTGATGCCCATTTTCAATCCGAACCGGCAATTCGAACTTCGCAGATACACTTTCCCTGCGGATAAACCAATTAAACTGCTCCATGGGCCCATTCCAACCCAAGAACAAATTGTATTATCAACATTCGATGGTGAAGTATTTGCAATATTAGAAAGAAGTCATGTTCTTTCGGGAATATATTCACGCAATAGCGCTCGAAGTAAAGGACGGGCAAAAATAAATATGAATAGCGGAAAGGTTACCATGTTGACTCCTAGTGAAGTCAACGAATCTCCAGTAGGCCCTAAACGCAAAATCTTATCTAATTTTACAGTAAAGTGTGTACACCACAATTCTCGACACTATTGATTCAATCACAATATAATGTAAACCTAAAATATAAAATTGTTTGTGAACCACAGTAATCTCGAAAGTTTGCAAGTGACTTGTTATTAAGAAGAAATAATAAAAAGACGATGTATTATTGTTCCCAAGGTTTTAATCTTTCGTCAATGCCCCAGCAAATTTTCTTCAGACACTTACAAAAAAATCAGTTTCCTATCCTCTCGTAAGTATTTTGTATGGAGAATTATTGTAGGTTTATAATGAATTGCTCATAATACTTTTCGTGTGGGGGACACTACCATAATTCATATACAAAAAGTTTATCTGTTGCAGAAAAAGTTTGATGAAATCAGGTCGTTAGCCGTATTAAACATTTTTACTGTATGCCGTCAAAAGTGCGATCACCATATCTGTTATCACACCTGCGAAAAACTTTATTAGCTGCAAATTGTGATTTTTATTGTTCATTGATGAAAGTGACAACAGTTTCAATAAAGATTTACACGCCTATTTTACTGGTAGTAACAATCGAAGAAAAAATTAATATTTTACGTTACAAAATTAACGTGCAAAACAAATTTTACTTTTTACATTCTCATCCAGAGAAGGTATTAGATTTGTGTAAAATTTGACCCCCCTGTTTTTTGTGGAATGTTTACGTTTTGAGATCCCCTGAACCCAAAAAACAGGTTCTTACGAATGTGTCTGTCTGTATGTATGTATGTATGTATGTATGTAGGTATGTCTGCCTGTGAGCACAATCATTTTTGAAAGAATTAACCTATTGGATTGGCCTTTGATATACTCTTTTAGTCTCGTAAACGAAAGGTCAATTTCGTTAGCCAGCCATTTTGGATGGAAATTCAAAAAGTGAGCGCATTTTGACAATTTTTGAGGCCATTTTTTCCACAATTCAAAGTTATATGTGCGCCTGTTTATAGTACTTAAAAATTCAAACAATTTATTTATATGACATTTTTCCTTAAATTGAAAATTTTCAGACTTACAGCATTTTCAAAATCCAAAAGAGGAAACAAAAATTAACATTTTCAGCCAAACAACGCAAGACACGGAAAAAAGTCTGGGCAAAAAAGTGTTTCTTGTTGCACGCCCTACAGGATTATCATAACGGCTTTTTGAATTTTCTTCAAAAATCGAAAATTCTCATTTTGTGTTGTTGTTTCCATGTCGCGAAGCGCGAGTGTCTTGATGAGAAGGTTTTCCCTAAGGTCGATAGAACCTTAAGAAAATCAGTTCTTCTTTTTATGTAAAACTGGCATAATTAAAACAAAAGAAGGTCATAACGATGAATCTTATTAAGAGAGTATTTGCCGGCGAAGCGCGCAATAGCGAGGACACGAAGTGCGAAAACCTAGAGGAACCGAGCTTAAAACGTCAGGCTCATGTGTCTGAGCGCGAGATGAATAACAAATCGAGCCCGAAGCGCAAGATCCGACGGGTGCGCGCCCTAGGCGCGGTTAAAGTAGCGAGCGAAGCGAGCCACGCGCAAAGCGCACGGTGAGAATCTACCCGCGAGGCGGGCAGATTTTTTTTCATGGTAGCATACTTTTCTTTATTGGTTTTATGGGCTATAAATAAATATTAGGTTATACTTTGAAGAACTTTTAGAATAATAAGTAAAAATGAATTTTGCATTCGTCATATAAACATTTGTCCGACGTAATCCGCATTATATATTAAACTCTGTATAAGTTTTTCCAAAATGAACACAAACCTAATTTTAATTCATGACCGGCGAGTAAGGAATGTGTGCGTTATAAGAAACAAATTCAAAACCTTCCCTATTGACACGGAAGTAGTCTGGATTTCTCTACCAGAAAGTACATTGAGTTAAAGTGCAAGCCGAAATTTTTACGCCTTAGTCGGAATTAAGCTCAATAAAAAGTAAAAAAACTTGCTGCCTGCTTGGACAAGGCGGGGGAAGTGAAAACTCTGTGGCGATTTTGAGGATGGCAAAAAATTAAACTCTCAAAATAGTATGGCGACTTTAAGAATCTACCTATTCATTGCCGATTTTACCAGGTGGAATTTACAATTCTAAAAGCGGTGAGGTAGAATGTACATTGTTTTTTTGAATGAAAACGTCGTTTATAATTCAATTACTGTCAATCTTAAAAATCGTTTCACTCATTATTTGCCTCACTTATTTCCTCAACATTCATTTCAGCACTTTCGTCTGTGTTATGTTCTGCAGACCGACTCCCCCTCTCCTTATATCCTTGACTCGTGATCGCACTGTTCACTCTACTATGACTTCAGCAATCTTCGACGCAGTGGGAGGAGTCGCCAAATTACTTTTCATAATCCAATACAGTCCACAATTATTGACCAGTTTCGATGTATTTCATTTTACAAATGCTCAGGATTAAATTCCTTAGAACGACATCAGGCCCGATTTTTAAATTTCAACCTGTGAAATTTATTATCTAAACAAATAGAATTCAAAATTGGACATTTTACAAATATTATTTATTTTCTCCAAGGAAAAGACTTGAGAAAAGTCGCTATCCATTAGAATCATTTCAGATACACTTCAGGAACATATATATTCAGTTTAAAATTCAATACAATTGCTATAAACAATTTATATGAACAATTATTTTCATAAGGTGCTCAACCGTGAAAAAAACTTTGTCTTGAATGAAAATGCCTGAATATCTCGTAGAAGTAGTATTGTGAGTGAAAAAGAACAATTAGTTAACAATTATCATTATTATGAATATTCTCATGAACAAAATCGTTTTTTTTTCCGAAGTAGTGTTTTTTTCATCAAGCAACTGTCGATTGAATTCTAAATTATAATGAATAGCTGCAAAAAAACATTAATTTCAAATATTGGTATTACTAGCAACAATATTATAAACAAATAAAAGAATTTAGCTTTTCCCATTGAGAAAATATTATTTTTTCTGCTAAATCATATTAAAGCTTTCTGAGTGGTTATATTTTATGAAGTGTGGCATCAACACGAAATTGTTATTTTTATTAACAATATTGTAAATTAACAGTTATAAATCTCAACTGTACGTCTGAATAAGCGGTTTAATCGTAATCACTGTTACAATGAATATTAATAGCGATACTTGAATAAGTTACTTTGTCAGTAACTTTTGATTAATATTGTTATTAAATAAGAATAGAAAATTGAAACTTTTACGAATCAAATCGTTTAGAAAAATTAGTTTGTCAGTGAAATAAGAGGTTTTTTCACTACTTATACTTATGTGGAGGTATTTTTGTGAAACAAAATATAAATTGAGCGACTAGCGTGGTAAACAGCTTTAAATTATGAAAAAATTTGGATAAATTATAAAAATAGTATTTTTGTATAAGAATTCATGCAACAATACATTATTATTTACGATTATTGTAAGTCAAACGTCGGAATTCATTATATATACTAATTCTCTTTGCCTTAGAATTTAGGCAATTTCATCAACTTTAAGGTACACAATACCTGATTCAGCGAGAATTATTGAAGAAAAACATTTTTCGTATAGAGTATTTGAGAATAGCGAAATAATATACTTCGGACGTAAAATTGGCTCGAAAATTGCTATAGATGACTGTTTATTCATGATATTCTTGATAACAATAATAGCTGAAAGTTGGTCCTCAACTTTCTTTATAACATATAACCACTGAAATAGCTGCTACATGATTGAGCAGAAAAAATAGTCTTTTCTCAATGGAAAACATTTAGTTTTTGTACTTGTTTATAATATTGCTATTAGCAATACAAATATTGAACATTTATATTGTTTTGCGGGATATTTAGGCATTTTTAGTAACGATAATGTTTTTTGTTGAGGTTGAAATACTTATGCAAATAATTGTTATTTGTAAAATGTCTGATTTTGACGTTCAATTTGTTTTGACAATAAATTCCACAGGATGAAATTTCAAAATCTAGCTTAAAATCCTATCAATTTGAAAATTATATTGGCACTAATCAAATTAATTTTCAATCCATTTAATTTTTTTAAGTTATATGGCCTACAGAAATTGAGGAAAACAATATTTCAATGAAACTCCGTGAAAGGCTATAGGCATTTTGAAATTCAACACTGAGTGATAAAACTATTTTAAATTATGGGTTTTCAAATTTTTTAATTTTTAAATTAAATCACGAATATTTTTTTATTTTACTTTGATCTCAATAAAACTTCGGTTTCTTCATTTTGTGAATTTACGGTTAAGCAATGAAATCGTTCCCTTCTATACTTGAATTTTAATCGATACTAAGGAAGTTAAAAAATCATAACAGATGATATCCTCAAAAACTTTACTTTTTTTACCTTAATTTTCTTAAAATAATAATTTTGATCTATCTTTTGATGTTGCAAAGAAAATGAATTGTTGAAATTAGAAAAAAAATTGAAAATAGCAACTTAAGATTTCAAAATAGAACTCTAATTTCAAGCTTGTGGTCTCGAAAATCGAATAATTCGAGAACTATTTACTTAACACGTTATATAGTCCAAACTCCAAGCAATGCCGTTTTCGGGGCTGTATGGGAGTATAATTCCAAGAAGCCATAAACCCACACTCTAAGCGCAGTCACGCTCGAATGCGTGGAGCAAAATTCATCTGACAAACTCCGAGCAATGCCGCGCGTCGGTTAGGTTAAAAATCTATCTCGAACATCGTTTTATGTACCCAGACAGACACCGACAAAATTTTATGATTTTCGGAATCTGTGAGTGCCAAAACGTAAAGATCCGTTAAAAACCAGAGTTCGCAAATTTGGACGAATACATTACACTCTCATGAATGAGAATGTAATTATTTTCAATTTTAAACCTGCGGTCTTAGTCGATAAATAAGCATATCTTCAGAAATAGTTCAGCCGAAATATCAATTGAACAAAATCTTATTTTCCGAAAAAAAACACTATATTCTAACTAAAAATGCAGTGTTTTTTCAGGCTCCCCTAGATTGATCCCAGAAAACCACTAAGTTGTTACCAACAATATATTTCTTTTTCATTTAGTAGAAATATCAATTGATCGAAATCTTATTTTTCCAAAAAAAACGCTAAATTTTAACTAAAAATCTAGTGGTTTGTTAGGGACACCCAGATTTTCCCCAAAAAATCATTTCAATGTTACTAATAATTTATTACTTTTTCTTTTAGCAAAAATTTCAGTTGACCGAAATCTCATTTTCCCGAAAAAGTACTAGATTCCAACTAAAAATCTAGTTTTATTCAGTGTCACCTAGATTGTTCCCAGAAAATAAATAAATTGTTACTAACGGTCTATGGCTCTTTCGGGAAAATGAGATTTCCGTCAATTTAAATTTTGTCTAAATGAATACCCACCGCGTTCGACGATTTTCCTGACTATTATCACCAATCACAAGTGACACGTGACAAACGTCACATTGCTGACGCGTCTCTGATTGGTTTGACTCTTTTTTGCAGGACAAATGTCGATCGCAGGTGACCGCAGGTCAGGGAAAACCTGAAAATCAGGAAAAAATCAGGGATTTTGGGGAAAAAATGGCAAAAGTCAGGTTTCTGTTAGAAGCACCTTTTGGTAACTGACCAGAATAATTAGGGCTCCAACACAGCCACTTTTAGACACTTTTTTCTTAAATTACTTTTTTAAGATAAAGTCGCTATGGTCACTTTTTAAAATGAAAAGATCAGTTAAATTACTTTTCTTCCAATATTTCATCATATTATATTATTATAATATGATTTCAATATATACCCATGGTTTAACCACTATTGCTATACTTATTCCTCAATGTTCCTGAATTGTTTAAAAATATATAGGATATTTTAAACAGTTTCAAGACATTTGGAATAGATTTAAATAATTTGAAGGGATTTCAAAGGATTTTAAAGATTTTAAAGTATTTTCAAATAGTACAAAGAATTTTGAAGAGCTTTGAAAAATGACGAGGGATTTCAAGATTTCATAGGATTAAAAATATTTTAGGATATTTTAAAAGAGACCAAGGAAATTTTAATAGATTTGAATAATTTGAAAAAATTCCAAAGAATATTAGAGATTTTTTTTTCTTCAAATTCCAAGAAATTTTTAAGAGCTTCAAAAGTTTGTAAGGGAAATTTTAAAAATCAAAGGATCTGAAATATTTTAGGGTAACTATTTTAAAAGATTTCGAGAAATTTTTAATATGCTTTGATAATTTGGAGTAACTTAAAATGATTTTACCTATTTTGATAGATTCCAAGTTATTTTTAATTGTGCTTTAATGATTTGAAGCAATTTCAAATGATTTGAAAGATTTTAGCGTCTTCTTAAAACTTCCAAGGACCAATTTCATTTCAATTCAAGAAAAATTTCAAGAGAAGTCTAGGTTATGGTGTAAGAATCATCTGATGTTTGGACCTATAGGTATGATTCTATAGTGAAAATGAAGGAATCCGTAGTTCACTGTTTGATAAAAATTTTTTGTCGATTTGTTATAGTCATTCCAATATTACCTGTGAATTCTCAAAAATTGACAGAAAGTTTTTTCAAAATTCAGTATTTTTCGCACTAGCGTAGGTGTTCGGGGTTTTTCTATTCGACAAAGGAAATCTCGCTCTTTCAACTATCATAGAAAAATTGAAAAAATTTGAAAAATTACAAAAAAGAGGCCGTTTTGAAAAAATTCTTGATGATGGATTTTCTTAAAAACCCTGCATATTGAAATTTTTATTTTCTTTAGGCATATCTATATATCTCGTGAGTTTCGTTCCTTGTGAATCACTACTTCCCATCGAAAAACATTATTTCGGAAAAATCTAATTTCTGCATTTTTCTTGAAAACAACGAAGGCCACAAAAAAATGTTCAGATACAAGTTGAAACACCTAGAAAACTTGTGAGAGAAATACCTTCTATTCTTTTGTAATAGATTCTATAGCTTACAAAAAAAAGAATATATATATTCAAAAAAAAACAAAGTGCCGGTCACAAAAATGGTTTTGCCTGCATAAAATTGATAGAATGCATTTTTTATATATGCAGAAAATTGGTTAAATATTGGAAAAAATATGTGGTTTTCCTGAAAGTCGCACCTTTTTTATTATTTTTCATATTTTTTTACAGTTACTACTTATATAATAAAAATTTCTTATTAGATTTATAGTACCTTGACCATTATTTAATCAAAGAAACATTTTTTTTTAATTAAATTTTTTTTATCGTAAACGATGAAAAATAGCACGCAAAAAAGTAAGATATATTGTTTGTATAACTTTTCAAGGTTTTTAAACTTTTATGGGGAATTTTTTCTAGCTTTCGTTGTTTCCAAAAAAAATGCAAAAATTCGATTTGTTAGAAATGATTTTTTTTTCAGTGTGAAGCACTGGTTTATCATGAACGAAACTCACAAGATATGTAGTACATATTATCAGCTATTCTTAAAAAAAATTCAAGAGATGTCTTTTTGAGGAAATCTGCTTTGATTTTTTTTTGGAATCAAATAAATAAACAAGAATTCCCAGGTCAGAAAAAAATGATAATCCCTAATACCTACTCTCGTTTGGAAAATACTGCATTCTGAACAAAACTTTTTTGTTAATTTTTTAGAATTCGCTGGTAATCTTCGAATGATTGTAACAATTAAAAAAAATTTGTTCGATAAAACTGCGAATTACGTGTTCCCTTATTCACACTATAGATCTACCCAAATACTAAATCATTCTGACATCCTAAGCTTAACCTCTGCCTGATTTAAAATGAAATTGGTCCAAGGAATTTCCAAGAGCTCTAAAAAGTTTCAAAGGATTTCAAATTATTCTGAATATTTTAGGGTATTTTGAAAGTTTTCAAGTCATTTTCAAGCAGCTTAAATATTTTAAAGGATTTTATGAAGACTTTAAGGGATTAAAAAAAATTTGTTGGGGTTTTAAAAATTTTTCTAGAATTTCTAAGGACATTAAATAATAGAGGAGTTCAATGATTTTAAGCGATTTTAAAATCTTTTAAAGTATTTCTTCATTTTCCCGAAAAAACATGAGATTTTAACTAAAAATCTAGTTACGCAATATTTGAGATATTTTCAAAGATTTTAAAGTATTTTAAAGGTGTTACCATATTTTGAAATATTTCCAGAAGTTTTCAATTTATTTTAATAATTTGAAAAGATTTCGAAGAATTTTAAAGGTTTCGGGGTATTTTTGAATATTCAAAGCATTTTTCAAGATCTTTACAAAATTTTAAGGAATTTGGAAACATTTTGAAGAATTTGAAATACCTTAGAGTATTTGTAATAAACTTCAAAAATGTTGTTAACAAATATTAATTTTTGAAATCCATTTTTTCTTAATTTTTGGTCATTATAGGATTTTAGAAAGTATTTAATGACTACTTGCCGAATTTAAAAATGCAGAAATAGGTATTTTAGGGGCCAGGGGGCAGCGTTTTTTGTTAAAATGGCTATACTCTGAAAAAATATAAGGTTGAGCAAGATACCATTAACCCTTTTCCAGTAGCCTAAAACAACTTCAACTCTTTTACAGTAGCCTAAAACACCCTGAACCCTTTTCCAGTAGCCTTTCTTATCATTATGCAAAAAGTGAAAATACGACCATATCCCATTTTGGTAAACTTTCTTTTCATTACGTGAAAAGTTAAAATACAACTATGGCACATTTTTAGTAATGAAAAAAAGGGCAGGCGTGATTGGAAACACAGTTCTACCCCTTTTTCAGTAGCCATTTACATTCTTATCCTCTTTTCCAGTAGCTCTTTTTTCATTACGTGAAAAGTTAAAATAGAACCATATCCCATTTTCAGTAACCTTTCTTTTTTTATGTGAAAAATGAAAATACAATTATATCCCATTGTCAGTAACCTTTCTTTTCATTATGTTACAAATTAAAATACAACCGCATCCCATTTTAGTAATGGACAATAGGGTAGGCTTGATCGGAAGCACAGGCCTACCCCTTTTCTAGTAGCCTAACACACCCATGCCATACCCCTCTTTCAGCAGTTCTTTTCATTATGCGAAAAGTGAAAATATAACTATATCCCATTTCCAGTAGTCTCTTTCAACTCGAATAATAGAAAAAGAGGCATTCTATGAGGTAGCATGTTTTGTTAAAGAAGTCTTATCTGAAAGAAGATATGACTGAGGAGGCATACGCCTTTACCCCTTTACCAGTAACCGTCCTTTCCATTATGTGAAAAGTGGAAATACAATCATACCCCATTCCCAGTAGTCCCTTGCAACACGAAGGATTTTAGAAAGGGGGTATTCTAGGATTTAGCGTGGATTTGTTAAAGAGGCTATATCTGAAAAAAAGGGATGAGCATGAATTCACTTTTACCCCTTTTCCAATAGCCGTTCTTTTTATTATGTGAAAAGTAAAAATACAACCGCATATTTCCAGTAGTCTCTTTTAACATGAAGGATCCTATTATAAAAAGGACATGCCCTATTGGCCAATTTGGACAGCGACTGACAACTAATGTAAGTCACAGTAGAATCAGCCCATCAGAGGTCGAGAGTAAGATTCAATAAGTCGATAATGTACAAAAAGACTCGATAATTCAAGTGAGTGCAAATTTCAAAATAGTAAACTTTTTTAAAATTCGTACACATAATAATAAATTATAATAGTAATAGTTGTTGAAACGATAAACTTCTTATATTCTTATAAGTCTCAACAGGTTATGGGCCTCGGGATTGTTTAAATTAATTAGTGCGTGATAAATTGAAAGTCAAATATTTTCCGAGGTTCATTTACCTAGAAACCAAAAGCAGGCTTGAAGTGTGAAACGTCTTCGAATTTGAATTTGCTGTAGAAATGTCTACTCAAAGCTTCCGTATTGAACCGCTTTCCAATGATAATTACGACTCTTGCAAGTTACAAGCACAGGCAGTGCTTATCAAAAATGACAGCTGGGGCTACGTGAACGGAAAGAAGACGAGACCAGAAATCTTTGATGGAAATGAAGCATCAAAGCTAGCAGTGGAGGCATGGGATCTATCAGACAGCAAAGCAAGGTCTGATCTTATTCTAGTCAAGTCCGTCAGAGCTGAAACAAGTTAAAGGATGTGAAACTTCACGTCAGGTATGGAAAAAATTGGAATCGAGTTACCAGTCTAAAGGACCTGCTCGGAAGGGAGTTTAGCCAAGCAATTGACCTTGAACAAAATGCATGAAGATGAGGACGCACGTATCCATTTAAATAAATTTTTCGACGCTGTTGATAAAATTACTGAAATGGAGATTGAAATAAATAGAGAACTCCTCTCTAATTTATTACAACGAGGGCTTTTGATAATTTCCGATGTACAATGGAAACCAGAGATGACCTCCCCGACCCGGAAAGTTTAAAAATTAAAATTAATGAAGAATTTGCTTTCAGGAAACGGCAATTCAAAGAAGAACTGGGGAACACCATGGTTGCCAACACGAACGGTGAAAAATGGAAATGATAGAGAAACCAGGATTCCAGAAACAAAGACAGAATCGATTCAAAGAAATATTTTAAATATAAATTCAATCGACGCAATCAACGATGAGATAAGGCTTCAGATTGTCCAAAAATCGATCAACACTTATCACAAGCGGCAAGAAAGGTAGAAGAAGTTAGTTTTCTATCCACAACAAGTGGATTATCGAAACAGGTAGCGTTGCAAGCATAGAAAATATCTCGTCACAGTAGATGGTGTCTGGATAGTGGGTGTTCATCTCATATGTGCTGCAGTGCTGAAAAATTCGAAAATATGAAGAAGCCTGACGATTCTATCTTGAACTTGGCCAACAACGCATCAACAGAAATCAAGGCGAAAGCACGAGGCCAACGTCATCAATCTCCGAGGGGACGTGAAGGCAGTTGCTAAACGAGCGAATGATCTCTACTATCTTCAGGAACATGACGAATGTGCAGATATAGCTTCCGAAATATCATCTACCACAAAACTGGAGATGTGGCATGGCCGATGGGGTCATCCAAATGAGCGCAGCTTGAAAAACATTTTAAAATATAAACAAGCTATAGGAATAAATTCAAATGAAAAAGATTACCTTCTCCCTTGTGAAGTTTTTCTACTAGGCAAAATAACACGAAAACCTTTTTCTAAAATAAACACGAGGGAATCTGAAATTTTGGACCTGATTCATATGTATTTGTGTGGTCCAATAGGATACCAATCTCATGGAGGGACGCGGTATGTAGCCACTTTTATTGATAACAAAACTCGATGGTGCGAAGTACAATTTTTACGCAACAAGAATGAATTACTTTTAGCTTTCAAAAAGTACAAGGTCATGGTTGAGAATTTCACTGAAGAGAAAATAAAATGTGTACAAACAGACAATGGAAAAGAATACTACAATAAAAAATTCGACAAGTACTGGGTACTAAACGGCATTAGAAGAAGACTCACTGTTCCTTACACACCGCAACAAAACGGTATCGCTGAGTGAAAAATCCGAACATTCATCGAAACTGCCCGGTGTATGATGATCGAATCTGGAATTGCCCCACCATTCTGGGCAGAAGCTGTCGCCACAGCTAATAATGTTAAAAATAGATGCCCTTCAATCCCTTGGAAGGTAATTTTTCCTTTTAAATAATTGACTGGAAATGATCCAATTCTGTTGTACTTGAGACCTTTTGGTTGTAAAGTAATCATTCTTGATAACCGACCAGAAAAGGGAAAATCCAATGCAAGAGGAAGAAAAGGAATATTCGTCGGCTATTCAGATCAGTGTAAGGCTCGCAGAGTTCGGGTCCCATTTGAAAAGAAAATAGAAGCTTCAAGGGACGTTACATTCTTGAACGAATTTGAACAAGCAAAGTATGAAGAGTTTGCCAAAAAAGAAGTACTGCATCCTTCTAAAGATCTCAAGAACTTTGAAGCAACTCCAGAGCCGTTCTGTCGTTTCTGCCGT
Source organism: Andricus grossulariae (assembly GCA_011634705.1). Lineage (NCBI taxonomy): Eukaryota > Metazoa > Arthropoda > Insecta > Hymenoptera > Cynipidae > Andricus > Andricus grossulariae. Next base: position 205,806,419 of record JAABKJ010007545.1, read on the forward strand.
CCGTTCTGGAAATAGAGGAAGACCTCGTAAAATGTACCAACAATCTATACGAAGCGTGGAAGACAATTTGGACAATGCTGATGAACTGAAAAATCAATTGGCTAACCTTGAAGGAGTGCAACAATATCCAGGAGAACTCAGACATTTCGAAGAGAATTCCGGTCTGTAGGAAAAAATTTGAAGAAAACCTTGATCTGAAAATTGCAGAAAATCCTGACGAATGTTGCGTATTCAGAATCATTCCTGAATAAGTCAATCTTTCTGAGGTGCCGTTCAAGAAGACAATGTTTAGTTCTGAAGCTGCATGAAGGAAGGATGCAATTTGAAAGGAATTCCGATCATTGTTGAAAGACAAGACATGGGAAATAGTTGACAAACCAGAAGACAGACGTTTGATATGATGTATGATATTTCTGAAGAAAAAAGCACGATTAGTAGCTCAAGGTGTCGACCAACATGCTGCCGTGGACTACAGAAAAGTATTTCCTCCTGTTGCACGTATGATCTCATTGCGGTTACTAATGGCACTTTCTGTTCAATATGATAGAAAGTTTTATCAATTAGATGTGTCCACTGCTTATTTAAATGGCGATCTAGAAGAACAAATTTTCATGTAGCTTCCTCAATTATTCGAAGAGATGCTAACACAGATAACTCTCGAAGAAGGGGAAGGTGAGAATCATCAGCTCAAAGAAGAAGCATGGAAAAATCTTCAAGCACTCAAACATGGAGACAAAGTCAGTCTGCTGAAAAAGCCCTTGTATGGTCTCCAACAATCAGGATGTCAGTGGAACAAGAAATTCGATCAGAAACTTCGCGAAGTTGGATTGATGCTCACTAAAGCCGATCCTTGCTTCTACTATGCAAAACGAGTAGCCAAAACAATTATCACCGTCATTTACGTAAATGATATATTAATCGCATTAACAAATCTAAAATGGATGACTCAAGTAGAAGAAAATCTAAAGTCTGTGTTTGAAATGACAGATCTTGGAAAAGCTCGATATTGCTTGTGCATTGGCTTCACTCAGAGCCAGGGGAAGATCACCATGTACCAAAAACGATATGTTGAGGACGTACTGGTTCAATTTGGGATGAAGGATTCAAAAGCAGTTGCAAAAACAATGGATCCAAGTAATAAATTAATTGAACCAGATCAACCTTCACAGAAATTTATGGAGAATTATCCTTATAGGAGTTGATTCGGTTCTCTCATGAATCTTGCTATATCTACTCGTCCAGATACCGCTCACGCAGTTAGCTCATTAAGCCAATTTAATGACAAATCCAATTCAGAAAATTGGGTGTACGCTAAACTCATTCTTCGATATCTAAAGGGAACAATGGATCACGGAATCGTTTTTAGCAAAAGTAAGGAAAATTTGAAATGGCCTAGTGGATGCTGACTGGGGTGGTTGTCCACAAGATCAGCGTTCCTTTACAGAATACGTTTTCAAAATGAGCGGGTCAGCAATCAGTTGGGAAGCCCGAAAACAACATACAGTAGCATTATCCAGCACAGAAGCCGAATATAAGGCATTGACAGAAGCTACCCAAGAAGCAATTCGTCTAAAGAACTTCTTGGCTGAAATAGGCGTCGGCGGAAAAGATCCTGTTCTTATACTTAACTATAATCAGGGGGCTTCAAAATTAGCGAAAACCCTTGTATACCATGGAGGAACTGAACATATTGAAATTCGCCACTATTTTCTTCGCGAAGCTTTAAGAAATGAACAAATTATAACTGATTATTTAATTCTAAATGCTGAATTTCACTTGGGATCAAGCGTACTCCAATAAGTACTAGGGAAAGTATACTAGGGAAAGTATACGAACGTAGAGAAAGTGTTGAAACGGTAAGCCTCTTTACATATTTTGAATTTGAATTAGCGATCTGCGTACGGAAGTATTTTGTCATTTGAATTTAGAAAAGAACGCATATTCAAGTAAATCTTTTGTTTCGTTCTATTCTGTTCTGTCAAAACCAAACTATAGCGTTTCTGATGTCAAATTTAAAGGCCTGAATAAATAGTATTTCTGTAATAAAATAATATATTTATTTATGAATCTCAATTCTCTGCTGATATAAGTCTCAACAATAGTAAAATGCATACAAATTACCATGAATCAAAAGCACTTATATTTATTCTCCACTTATGTTTATTATGCACTGAAAGTAGCTACTGATGTAGAAGACAAGATTTCTTAGCATTGTAATTATAGTAGTGAAATTTAATAATAAAATTGATGATTTATTAAATTTCAGAATCAAGTTTTGCAATAGAAAATATTTATTGACAATGAAATAAAACCAATCAGCATTCTCGACAGTGTAAAATTCGATAATATAAAAATAATACTGTCGAATGCAATGATTCGCATTATTTTATCTTTATTAAATATTTTTAATTGCAAAATTGGATTCTGAAATTTAAAGAATCTTCAATTTTATTATTAAATTTCTCTACTATACTAATACTGTGAAAAAATCGTGTTTTCTACATTATAGTGACCTTTTGATGTCTAGTGTATTTGGCCTTTTCTTGTTATAATTTTTTCACACAATATTTATCAAACTGATTTACCTAGCTACAAACAAAAATTTACTCAATTGGTTGTAAATCGTTCCTCCAGAAAGATTTTTTATTGTCTATATTTATTAATTTTTCCTTTTCCTTTTTTTGTTTCAGGTGAGTTCCTGTGTAATGGCTACATTTCTTATTCTTCACATTGTGGTAACAAAATTTATTTGAAACTTATGTTCATAACTTTCAAATTTCATAAGGAATAAGTGAACTTTTGATTTATTATATGAAGAAACCTTATTTCAAAATTGATTAATTTTAAACAAAGTTTGACGTAGTTAACTTTTGAACGCTTCATACTTATTTAAATTTCCCATAATTCAGTTTGGACAGTATTTAATTTTTAGTTCTGACTAGAAATTACTAGTCCCGTTATTCTCTTGAGGTTCTGACCACTGCCCTGCCTGAAATGGGGGAAAAAGGGACGATTTCTACATGGGGTATATCAAGAAAAAATAAAATGAAAAATTCAGAAGGATAATGTCATTTAGGCATTAAATGCCGACTCGACCAGTAGAATGCAAAAGCATCGGGGCTCGTTGTTCGCATTGAAATGCGACTCTAAACGGAAATCAATGCGTAGGCGATTACGTCCAGGCAATTCTATGGGTTGAAATATGCCTACGCATGTACCGACAGTGAAATGAGGATGGCAGCAGTTGGAAAATGGTTAGGGGTACATTCGAATGAACCTCCCTCGTTACGTTGAAAATTCAAATCGTGCCTGTCCTATAAATCATGCATAGAACAAAATCGCGGAATACCGATTCCTATTAGAAGAACAGTTAACTATTATTTAAACATCATGATATTTGATATTCCTTTCTAAAAAAAACAGGTGACCTCCATTAGTAGTAATCACGGTAGCGGGATTTTTTTTTTGAAAAAATAAATTCCCAATTTTATTGATCACCGATAATTATTTCGATTTATGTATTCTAACTATTACTTTCAATAACAGCTCTAACCATCGAGATCTATTCAATACGTAAGATGCGCAATAATTAAGTAGAATGAATAATATTCCTTACTGAATTATCATTCTACTTAATACGCAAAATGTATTTGATTAATTTTTATAAATTTATTTATTTTAGGCCAGTTATGATTCACTTTCTTAGCACACGACGTAAAATGTATTTCAGTAATTTTTCTACATTTCTCATACAATCACAGATGTTCTACTTTATCATTATATGCTTTCTATTTCGGCCGATATTATCAGATATTATATGTAAACTTGCAGCCATTCAGATCTATTTAATACGTAAGATACGTAATAATTAAGTAAAATGAATAATAGTCGGTACTGAATTATCATTCTACTTAATACGTGAAATATATTTGATTAAGTTTTATAAATTTATTTCATTTATGTAAGTAATTATTGACTTTCTCGATACACCACGTAACATGTATTTTAGTGATTATTCTACATATATGTGCCATGTGTTTTGATGCGCTGATTTGCAACTAACATGGCGATGCAAGTACCCGTAAATATCATTATGTGAACAAATTAGAAACCAAATTATCCCCGAGACATCTGGGGTATATTTGGGACGTTTCTGGGATGTTCAGAAATCCCAAGTAGGATATTAAATTTTTTATATATCCTATTTGAGACATATGAATATTCCAGAAATGTCCCATAGATATTCCACATATCCTGGGGATATCCCTGAAATATCCCAATATCCGCCTTGCAGGATATCCGACGGCTTATCCCTGATTATCAACTTCAGATCAAAATTATACCCTTTTGCGGATCCAAAAATTAATTTTCAAACGAATTACTTCATATTTGTCGAGAGCTTCAGTGTTTAATGAGATTTACTTAATTTTGATTCCCACTGCTGCAAGTTTTATAACTTCCTTGGACAAACTGAAAATGTTTTATAAAACATTGAACTTTCAGCAAAATACATGAATTTTCAACCATATAGTTGAATTTTTCATCAAAAAAGATACATTTTCAACAAAAATGGAATAGGTACAATTTCAGTTTAAACAAAATAATTGTAACTAAACAAAAAACGAATTTATAACAGAATAGTTAAGTTTTGAACCAAATAAATTAATTTTTAACTATAATAGTCAAATTTTTAGTTGAAAAAATAATTTCTAACAAAATAAAAAATTTCTCAACAAAATAGTTCAAATTTCAACCAACGAGATGAATTTTCAAGTGAAATAATGAATCATAAACCAAAAAGATTAATTTTTTCTAAAAAAGTCGAACTTTTCACAAAGTAAATGAATTTTGAACTAAAACGATGAATCTTTAACTAAAACGATGAATCTTTAACTCAAATGATGAATCTTTAACCGAAAAAATAAATTTTTAGCAAAAGAGTTTGACTTTCAACTAAATAGTTAAATTTCAAACTGAAACGATTATTCCTTAGCCAAGGAGAATAATTTCCTATAAAAAAAGACGCATTTCCAACAAAATACATTAGTTTCCAACTAAATAATTGAATTTTTTAGAAAAACGATAATTTTCTAACCATATAGTTAGATTTTTAACTAAAAAATATAAATTATTACCCAAAAATGGAATAGATCAATTTTCAGTTTGTAGATTAATCTTTCATATAAAAATAAAACTTTTGAGTTAAGAAAATTAATTTCTTACCAAAAAATGCGAAGTTTCAATTAAAATGAATTTTCAACAAAAGAGTACTACTTTCAACTAAGTAGCTAAATTTTCGACTAAGAACATTCATTTTTAATCAGGAAGATTAACTTTCTACGAAGAAAGATGAATTAGCAACAAAATACATAAATTGTCACCCTCATAGTTGAAATTTTAACTAAAAAAGATAAATTATGAACCAAAAATGGAATAGGTGAATTTTCAGTTGAAAATATTAATGTTTAAATAAACAAAAAATATAATTCTAAGAAAATAATTGAATTGTCAACCAAAGGGATGAATTTCCAACTAAAATCATGAATCTTTAACTATAATAGTTAGATTTGAAAAAAAAAATTTTTTGATAAAAAAAACAGCAACAATTTTTCCGCCAAATAGTTACATTTTTAATCAAATTAATGAATTTCCAACTGAAATAATGCATTACCAACACAAAAAATTAATTTATATAACAGAACTTGCACTTTCAACCATTTCCTTGAATTTTCTACCAAAAAAGACGAATTTTCAAGAAAATGCATGAATTTTCAACTAAATAGTTGAATTTTCAAGTACAAATGATAAATTTTCAACTGAAAAGTTGAATTTTTCACTAAAAAAGATATATTTTCAACCATAAATGGAATAGATAAATTTACAGTTAAAAATATCAATGCTTAAACAAAAAAAAAAGAAATAAAATCAATAAAATTTTCAACACAATAATTTTTAACAAACAAATTATTTTAAAACAAAGGATTTCAACTTTCAACCCAGCAGTCAAATTTTCTACCAAAAAACATGAATTATCAACGAAAAACGTAATCGTTGATATTTCGAAAAAAAATCATTTTTAATTTCAAACAAAAATTTTTGACTAAAGACAAAAATTAAGTTCTTGTAACAAAATTATTGAATTTCCAACAAAAAAATATCTTCAACAAAACATTTGCATTTACAACCAAATACTTGAACTCAAGCAAACAGGATGAATTTTTACCAGATAAGTCGAATTTTCAACCAAATAATGGAATTTCTAATCAAGCAAGATGAATTTTCATCGATATATGTAATAGTTCACATTTTAACCAAAAAATATTTTAAGCTTAAATCAAAAGTTTTTAGGAAATGTTAAATTTCCAATATAATACACGAATTTTCAACAAATCGTTGAATTTTCAACTAAAAAATGCACTTCAAACTCAAAAAATTAATTTTCAGCAAAATAATAAAAAAAATGAAAATAAATTTTTAACATAGGAGTTCAACTTTCAACCAAGCAGTTGAATTTTCAACCAAGCAGTTGAATTTTCTACGAAAAAGATGATTATTCAACCAAGATGATTAAGTTTATTCATAGAAAAAAGAAATTTCAACAAAATACATGAATTTCCATCAAAATAATTTAAATTTGAATTTTGTAATAAACCATTAAAATTTAACAAATGAGTGACTTGCACCCAAATAGTTAAATTTTTAACCAAAGAAGATGAATTTTCAGCGACAAATTTAGGGTAAATGTCCCAATAATTGTGCCTGTCCCAATAATCGTGAAACTTGGTTTCTTTATTCATAATGTGTCCCCTAAGGGTTTACATGACTTCCATTTCTTACAATACTTCTGTCTACATATTTTCTATTGTTTCTTATGCATGAAATATTACTTTATACTGATAATTAGGTGTTTAAATAAATTTTTCAAACAATTTGTTAATGTTTTTGGCAATTTTCTCTGAGAATAGAGTTAGAAAGTCGCGGCTTTAAAAAATTTTCACCTTCTGTCCAATTTTCAGTAAGAGTGAGGTAAGAGTTAATTAATGCTCATAAAACATAATTGTTTGAACAATTCAGTATTATTGTCAATAATATTCTCTTTTAATAATGCTAGAAATTGCGGGTTTTTCTGAAATTTTTACTTTTTGTCAACTTTCTACTTGCACTGAGGTAATATTTAATTCCATTTAGCAAAAATAACTGTTGAAACAAATTATTACTGTTTATAGCTATCTTTATCTGTATTAAAGACAGATAGTTTTGGTTTTTTCTGAAATTTTTAAATTTTCACCCACTTTTTGCTTATTAATATATATATATTTTTCAGAAATAAAATAGATATTCGAAATATTTTTCAAATTTTCTATATGGAGAATATCAAATGTAAATTTTTCTTGAAGTAGTCACTGAGAGCCTTCATTATTAATAATATATATTATTTGTCCGTATCTACAGAATCAAAGGAAAACTCAAAATTTCAGAAAAACCCGCAACTTTTTAGCATTACTCTAAGACAATATAGTTGAAAACAATAATAACTTGTGTATTTTGTTGAAAATTATTTTTTTTTTTGTAGAAAATTCACCTTTTGGGTTAAGATATATGTATTTTTTGTTTAATGTTAATAATTTTAGTTAATAATTCATTTTTTTGGTTAAAAATTCAACTTTTCCGTTCAAATTTTTTGTCAAAGAATTATCATTTTGGTTAAAAATGTAAGTAATTTGTTGAAAATTTCATATTTCTCTGTAGAAAATTAATTCCCTTATTTGAAATTATAATTCTTTCATTTTTGAACACCTACCCAGTGTCGACCAAATACCACTTATGAGCATATTATTTATATTCATTTATTTATGAAATTTTAAACGTTCTTTTTCGTCAGACGTTTAAAAAAAAATCAAGAATAATTTATTGAATAAATTTCATAAATTACGCACCTTTCAAATTTCTAGCATTTAAACAAGTTTTAGGGTGAGTGTAGAGTTTTCAGCTTTCAAAAAAAATTAATTTTATAGATCGAAATATTGCAAATTTTCAGACTTTTAATGTTCAATCTCCCAAAATTTTACACATTCAAAATAAAAATGTTTGAATAAATAATTTAAATTTTTATCTTTCAAAGTTGAACACTTGGAGCCAAATGATTTCAATTTCACGGTTTATGAAATTACACTATTCGATAATGAAGTATTCAAAACTGTTGGATTTAAATATATTGAAATTTATTGATAGAACTTGCAATTTAACAATTTTCAATTAAAACTTATAAAATTGTATATATTTTCAAAGGAGTTCAGAATTGGACAGTTCAAAATT